>JAVLUZ010000162.1:0-197356 GCA_036768485.1 Mermis nigrescens | reverse complement strand
TTTTCTTTGCTAGTTAGTCATAATAACCGTGCAAGACGTCGGAAGAAGTTTTTATTACAAGTAAAATGATAGGTAAGTATTGAATGAATACTCGTTCTACTTTGTTGAATTTATACACGTGCAGTACAACAACAGATATGTCGTCTAACGTATTGACGAATCTTTTTGTTCATAGACATAAAGACGACGGATTGAAACGCGTGATTACAAACCCAGTAGAGATGAGAAAAAGCTGTTAACAAAACGGAAAAGTGGCTAAGCAATAACGCAAAAAATATAATCCCTTCGCCGCAATACAAAAGACAAGTGAACGCACATTGAATAAACAGTTGGATTTGCCTTTTTCGATTTCGCCTGAAAGCGACAGCCGCTTCCTAAAAGAAAAGCGCATTAGGCTCAAAATTATGACATAAAGTTAATGCACTTATGTTTTTTTCTATTTTAAGATTAATTATATGCAAAATGTGATTATGAACCGTGTTTTAGTAAGCGTAGGTTCAGACAGGAATTCCTGGATGTAAGTAAAGCTCTCGATGGAACGCACAAACAGGAATTACCAGTTTTCCTGACAACGATGTTAAGATTAAGAAGTCTATTTCATATGCGCCCTTAATCATACATACACATGAGCACCAAAATTTGTACAGGAAAATGTCAGAAATAGCTTTAAAACAGTCATCAAGCCTAAAAGAATCATGCATATTTCACTCACGAAAGGAAACTTCATGTCTCAAAATATGTAGAGATTTGCAGGGTACTCGGACCCGAATAGTCGGGTACCCGACAAAAATTTTGAACCCGAACCCGAGGTTGTCCAGAATCTCAGACCCGGAACCGACCTTAAAAGGTCATAGGCGTAGCCAGGAGGAATGGGGCACATGCCAACCTCCCAAGTTTTCAGAAATTTTGTTGCATTTTCTGGTGCAGTAATTGTGTCTAGAAATTAGGTTGGAAAAGGCAAAAACGTTATTTTTTATTGTTATAAAGATCCAAATGAGTTTGAAAGCTTGACTCAGTAAAAATAAACCAGCACCTCATATCATCTTAGTGATTAATGCACTATTTCTTCGTTAAGAAAGTGTGCATGCATGTTGCGCATAATAGTAAAGGTGCGAAAATTGCGTACCAGTTTGCCTCTGCTTTGTTTGTCTTTCTTTACAAGGACACATAATCCTATTTTAAATGAAAGGAATGGCTAAATTTTCTTGTGTTTTTGCGCATTTTCTGTTTTCTGAACTACAACTGTGTTAATAAGAAGGCCACAAACAGGCCTGAAAACGGTAAGAACAAAAACGCATTTCAACTCAGAAGTTCCGTGCAATGAGTTAATCAATTTCCGGTCAAGGATTGATGTCATTGCTTGACCCTGATACATATGCATTTGTGCTTGGTGTGTATGTACATGCATATTGCCAAAAAATAACCTTTGCAGAAAGAGCATAAGTTGGGCGTGAATTACGACTTTGTATGTTTAAGTTCGTTAGATTTGGAAAAAGCTCAAATCAATCTCCAACGTTGGCTATATGAAGGCGAGACGTGTTGTGAAATTATGCGACTGCCTGATCATTTATCGGCAAGGCCAAAATTCCGGATCGAAGGGTTCAGAAATTCTTAAAGATCAAGGTAGGGGCAAAAAAGCACAAACATAAATGCGATTCGGCAAACGCAAATATTTTGTCAAGATCAGAGCAACAATTCATAATACTGTACACGATATAAGTGTTACCGATAAATGATCTGGGGGGTTGGGGATCTTTAACGCCCCAGAATTCGTACTTCTTCAAACGTTTCCAAAAAATTTACTTATCGTAGAAAAGGTGCTTTTTAAATGTTCTACCTATTTGCGCAGAAGTTTCAAGTTTTCGGCGCTTCACGCCATTTACTCATGTTTTGACTATATTTTGTTCAATTTATTCAACTTTTTATGATTTTTTCTGAAATTTGTTGATGTTTTCATACTTTAGAAGGATAGAGCATCGTCAGAAACTCTGGAAAACGATGTTTTTGACGCGTACCCACCATTTTTTGGCCCAAAAAAGGCACTTCAAAATTTTACCCCCTCCCTCCTACAGAATTCCCATGCTGTGCATGTCTGGTGGTACCTATTATTTATATAATGTTCAAGAGAAAAAATGATAAGTGATCATTTATTATTTGGTACATATTATGAAATACTTCTTATACAATGTTTAGTAAATAATTGTAACCTTTGACTGAAAGACCTTGCTACGCTGGCGCACAATGGCGATAACTGTTGCTGTATTAATGACTAGCATTAGCAAAACGGAGCCCGTGATATGACATATATCATAAATGGCCATAAATCGTGACCAAGAAGTCAGCCTGTCATTCGCCCAACTTAAACTTTTGAGTGAAAAGTAATACGCCGGTTTATCTAGTACCAAATTCGGTGAAGCTAGGACGAAGTAGAAGCCCCAAATAAATACCGGCAGCCACTTCATTTGGCGACTTGCCAAAAATCGTTTTTCCAACTCCGCGTGCTTGAAACAGAAAAGTCGCGAAATGGAAATGATAACGAGCCACCACCCGCTGGTGTAAAATCCGGCATTGATAACCACTACGCATAAGCGCTCAAGCCATTCGGCTAATCGACTGCCCAAAATTAAAGCAATACCACTGTAGACGGAAGTGACTATCAGACAAAGAATATCCGACGCACAAGAGTGCGCCACGTACAAATAAAATGCAGACCTAAGTTCTTTAGTTAACAATATGGCTAGTAAATCAATTCCGTTTAAAATGATTCCAAAGAACCCTATTACCAATAAGCAAGAACCAAATATTTCAAGCAAATGAGTTGGATGATTCTGCGCAATTTGGATCTGATTTTCGTCGGTTGAACTCGTATTATTGAAGTCCATAGTCAAAGTCCGATTTGTCTTAGAAAAAGAGTAATGGGTCAATGGCTATCGAAGATATAAGAATAATTTTCATCATAAAGAACATGAGGGAGGAACTACACGAAGGAGCGTGGTGTACGTTCAAACCTAAATTTGATTCATTATGATTGTAATAAACGCTAAATTTTTCTCCTGAAAAGCATGAATAATCGCAAACCAAGCGTCTTGCCGCATGGATCTAATATCTATCGAAATAATCGTATATACATATACTGATCTCAGGTTGTTACGAAGTTACTAGGAATGCAATATACTCTGTATCGCATTTGAGCAAGAAATTAATAAAAGGAAAAAATTATGGCTAGAAATAAGTAAACAACAAGTCTGAAATCCTGTAAAAAAGCGTGAACTTACTTTACTCAATGCCATTTTATCATTTATACTACTATCTAAGATAATCTTAGCTCATGAAAGCTACCCACCTATCCCAGCTTGACCCCAAAACCGGAATGACCCACTCAGGTCGGCAACGCTTTCTCTGCATATCCTACAGGTCACTGCATAGTCGCAACTAGACATGCACGTGGAGTGTTTGGGGGTCTTCAGATCCCGAATGGAAAAATGAAAAATTTTCTAATGTAAATGAGGCAAAATGAAGTCTAAATCTTGGTGAAAATCGGAAATTTTCCTAAAACGTGTTTGAAATTGACCAGAAACTGTGGAATAAAGTAGTTTCAATGCTATTTCATCATTTATATTAGTTCTTGAGGTCATTTTGACCCAATAAGCTCACGAACTGACCCCTTAGACCAGCTGACCCCCAGATCAGCCATGATGTGCATCGATGGTCACAACAAAATCATGTTCGGGGCGTAGTTCGAAGAAGAAGAAGCGGTTCGCTTTCTTTAAAAGCAAGATATTAATATCAATTATACGAATTTTGACAAAACATAGGTAAATAACATAAATTATGTATGTCAGCGTCGGCATCTTTGGGATTTGTCTGCACGAATCTATCATGCGAATCTTGATTTCCAGAGAATATTGCTATATTTGTTTATTTGACTTTCTAGTCAAGAAGGACTATTCATCAATCTCACCTCCATTTTCACGAGATACAAGAGAAGCACTGCGAAAAAGACTGATCAAATAACTACGGTGTCCCTACGTGTTCAAAAACGACACCAGCTACTCTATTAATGTCAAATTAGATACAAATTAGTCGCAATAAATGAGCTAAAATTGGACTTATAGGCGCATAGAGACTGGGTCATTCGCACGGAGTTTGACGGATCCATAGCTAAATTTAATGTACGTACATATATGTAGAGATAAATTGAAGCATCACATACGAATGAATTCGACCGCTGGTTTCGCATTGCTGACTATGCAAAAATGAAAATTTATAAGAAAACAAAGGCAAGCTAATTTCTTATTCACTTACACCCAACCAAGCTTCGGGAAAGGAAATAATAAAATGACGGGATCGTCCTCATCCGTGCGTATTTTTATGTTCCATAATAAGGTACCTGCATACATATTCTGCACCGCAGCAAACCATTATAGCTTTCATATCGGTGATTATCTTTCCATGGGAAACCATCACCAACATAAACCAATAGATGAAGGGTATGATGAAAAAATGTTTGCTTCGCTCCAAAGGAATTGTTCAATGATCATTTATTTGAGCTAGGCCACATTAAAGGTAATCCTGAAAAGGAATCCGATGATTACCTATGTACGTGAGCACAGAACGAACAGCGAAGTAGGCATTCATTTTTGCTAATTTAACCCTTCAAAGAACCGTAATAATGAATAGAGGAAATAATAAAAACGATTGTTTTAAGTTAATAAACTTTCTTTGAATCAAAAAATAATAATAAACGTCCTGCAGAAATGTTTTTGGCCTCCACTAATAATAGCTCAGGTGTACGTAGGCAGATAATGACCTGGCGCAAAACATTACAAAAGAATTAATTGATTCCGCAGTAGCGCACTCATTGCAATATATACACAAAACTATTTTTAATTGTAATTGAATTCCAAATTACACGATTCAAGAACGAAGTAATGTTTATCTATTCCTTTCAAATGCCGAGCAATGATTGAAAACATTTCCAGTTAAAAAGATGCACATTTCTAGGTTTTGATGCTCTCCATTATCTAGAAAAATTTGACCGTCAACGTGGCAGCCGTCATAAGATCCTGTTTGCATAACATCTTCACGTATCACCATCGAAGAGCGTTTTGGTAGCCAATGAAAGCTAGAATTCTGAGTGCTTACATTGTCAAAGTTCAAATGCTGGAGCCCTACAGCTGTCACTTTAAATCTACCTGAACGATTGAATCTTGAAAAACAAATTAACTATGAGCAATACTTTATGAAACATGATTGGATAAAATAGAATTGAAAAACATTCAAGAGCGATATGCCGGAATCGCGAGAAAAATGTGAATGACGCGAATTATTCTCTTTGAAACCGACTTAACTCCCTCTATAGGTACGCGATTTGATCTACATAGTCTAAAAATTATGCAAACAAATCGCCATCACGGCTGTTTTATAACTTGGGTCCTGCATATACATATGTACAATAAGTAGAACAATCATTTTAGACAATTATGCAATTGTTTTAGAAAAATCAACACTTGATATTTGATTTGAAAATGTTTCAATTACGACGGAATCGTCAAAATAAGAGAGAATTTTAACCAGACATGCACGTGGGTGCTTACGGTCAGCACAGAATGAAAAAATGGGAAACTTTCTAGGAAAATTGAGGCAAAATGAGGGCCAAGGATAGATGGAAACCAAAAATTGTCTGCAAAAGTGCTTGTATTATTGACCAGAGACTACAAAATGTTTTAGAGTTTATATCAGTTTTTAGTGTATATGTAGCGGTGCCCTATGCGTATAAGGACGACATAGGACACATACATTACCTTCGAGATTTGCCTAGGTACGTAGGTACTTAAGTCTGCGCTTAGTGCTGGCCCCGATCGCGCGGCTCTGAATGGCTTTCGATCTTTGGACCCTTAGAGACCTTACGGCTTCGATCCCCTCAGCCCTAATATTGCTGGCTGCTTCTATGTCGGGTGATCTCAGCAGCTACGCCCTAAGACCTAAGGCTACTTACCTAGTCTCGGAATTTGCCGCAGAGGTCAGTTGACCTATCTCAAGCTCAAGTTGTTTGTTTAACTTATTTTCAATCAGTGCCTGGTTCGAAATGTTTTGGTTCCTAATATGTGTAGCACGCTGAACTATGAAAACAACAACAACGAGCTCTATGCTGACCAATCATCCTTAAAGATTAAATAATATTTTGATCAATTTTTGGCTTGAGAGATAAATTATGATTTCCAAATAGAATAAACTATCATACGAAATTTACCTATCAGTCCACTAAGATGGGAAGAAGTCCTCGACGAGTAGATGCCCGACCTAACCATCGGTATAACCAAAAACCACTGGGTAGGTTTTTCTCTATTTTAATTCAGCGAAGAATTCACGGCCTGAAGCCGGACAACAAGCAAAAAGAAAACGGAAACGTACGGACTATATCAACGTACGACTGGCAAAACCAAAAAGCAAAACGCCAGACTAAACTACAACGTTACGTACACTGGCCTCAAGGACCATTACAGTAAATTAAACAAAGATCAATTTAACGTAATACTGATAAGCTTTTATCTCAGATCAATTGTTATCGATTACACAAGCGGTATGCATGAAACAATTACTATTATCATACACTTAACTCTATGCTACCGGACAAGTATCTAAATGTTTTTTATTATTGAAAATTTGGGGAAATAATGGGAAGACCGAAGGCATAGCCCACAGTGCACTATCATCGATAGCTACTAGTATTGGCTATGTTATGGCTATCGCGAACTGCTAAGGCAGGTTCGCCTATACGTGTAACTCACGCAGTTACATTAGGCTTTCTTAGTCCAGAAAGCTCTTGGGCTGACCAGCTAGACCGGCCCTTGCATATATGGCTCTAACCACGAGTGCACATCATGATCGACCAGCATGGACATAAAAGAATTCATATTCTGATAAAGCCCATTAAAGCTATATTGTTTACTTTGAAATAGCATCTCATTTTGTACTTTTTCGCCGTGATTTACATAAATTATTATTCAAGTGCAGGGAACCTAGATCAAACATGACATTGGGAGTTTGAACCCTCGAAGAATTGGATGAATTTTGCGCAGGTGACAAAATTAAAGCCGAAAATTGAAGTAATTACGAGTAATTCATTTATAAAGTGCAAACCATTTACATACAAAAATCTTAAATTCAGGTCGTTTTTGTGCTATTTTAATACCATAATTGATTTTTAAGACGTCGGTTGATGAATATATAAGAATTTTTAAAAATTTTCCAAAACCTCCGATCACAATTTTATTTCATCTCTGGCTAAGCTTCCCCAGCTGAGTTATCTAATGACTGCTTTCGGTTTCAAAAGGCCTACTCATAAAAAGTGTTTGACTTTGCTAGGTACGCAGGTAATGATAACACACACATAATCCATGGTATTTTTCAGATAAAGAGGTGGGATAATATTTTCTTCAAACATTGACAGCACTGAGTTCTATGACCAATGTTGATTCATACTAAAGAGTCGTTTGAAATGAACAGACTTCAAAACGATTTGAACCTTTTGAGCTATTTAAATGAAAAAAATCAATGTTTTGAATTTAAAGGAAAGTAGGTTTGGTCATCTCAACTCTTAACAGACTAGATGACTATATTATGAACGGAAAATACTAATTTTTGTTACAAATCCGGTCGTATTATTTGAAAATCAGGCGGTTAGGTCACTCGCATGCCATTTTGATTGACTCCAAGCACTTTTGCAAGGAAGTTTTGATTTTTGTTCGTTTTTAATTAATGTCCTGTTTGACATAGATAGCCCCTTTTGTCCCTCTGAAAGGGCGTGGTAGCGGCTTGCGGATAATTCGCTCCCCCACAACTCGCCCCTCCACAACTCACCCCCCCAAACAACTCGACCCTGCACAAAGCGCCCTACCCCACAACTCGGCCCCCAACAACTAGCCCCAAAGGAATCACAATTACAGTCCAATTATGGAGGGTTCGATTGGACCCCCAGAAGCTTAAAATCGCACAGTTCAATTTTTTGAATTTTTTTGTGATTTTTCGATGCTAATAGATGGAAATAACAAAAAAATTTATTGCCCACAACACTATTTTTCTCCCCTGCATTTTTTGACTTGCCTGCGTATGGTCAGTTTCAATCATAGGTGGGCAGCACCAGAATTCTGGAGGTGCAAGATTTTTCAAAGGTCAAAAAATTGTCTTAAAATGGTGGCATGGCGAAAAAACACCATTTCTCAACGTTTCTCATCCAGCACTATCCATTGGCATCAAAAAATTGCGAAAAAACTTTCTGGGGTTTATCGATTTGGGGTGTGGGTTCCGGAAGCCGGGGAGTAACCCCCACAAACAACCCATGTGTGGTTGCAGGACCTCTAGACGGCCAAAATATATAAATGGGACGTTTCTGAGAAAAATGAGGCAATATAAAGGCTAAAGACCAATGAAAACGAGAAAAAGTTGTCCGCAGATCAGCCATTTCCGCCGACCATGCTTTGCATTTATGCCCACAACTGACTCCAAAAAACAGCATAAGCAATGCTTACATTGTACATATAAAAAATAACACTCGTTATGCTGTGACAGCAGTGTAAAAACCCCGCGAAAATTCGTCATCACATGAGTACAATTTTCACTATAAGATTTTTCGTGAAGCTCCTACATATACTTATTGGCAATCATGAACCCTGGGCTTGAAGTTCCAAGGGCCAGTTTGTGTGGGGAGTCAGTTACGAGTGGGGGAGGGAGTTGTGAAAGGAGGCGAGTTGTGTGGGAGCGAGTTGTGGGGGGGGCGAGTTGTGTGGGGAAAGTTGTGTGGGAACGAGTTGTGGTTGGGGGCGAGTTGCGGGGGGATGTGGGGCGAGTTATCCATATCCCGTAGTAGCACACATGCAAAGGCCTGAAATTTTCGGGTAGCGAGCTCCCGGCCATTGTTAGGGGTGACCTCCGATTTTTCTTCAAAAACAAACTTTCCCAAAAATCGGTGGTCGCAAATTTTCTGGTTTCGGGGGGGGCGACTAACTCTAGCTGATGCATCCGCAACTCGTCTATTACCTATATGCGCATAGTAAACTCAATGCTTCTACAGTCTATTTCACGAAATCTTGCGCATGAAAAGCAATTCTAAGTGTGCAAGCTGGTAGCTACAAAAGTGGTTTCCAGGCACTTCACTGCAACAAAATTTTGCACAGTCAAACTACATATGCTCATCAATTGCTGTGCACAGTATCAAGTCTGCCGCTGCAGTTTAAATAGATTTTGTAGTCGATTTAAACTGACTCAAAAATTGTGACCCTTTCACAAGGTCTCGTGGAATAGACTACAGATACGTAGGCACGGTTGTGGGCATTAATGTACAGTAAGGAAATCCTGGAGTTAGCTCCTTATAAATCTACTAAAATTACGTCTTTAGGCTCAAAAGTGATGAGCGCATGTCGAAACTACCATTTGTCGATATTGTTTCCTCCTGAACATAAAAACATGAGGAAAATTTTCTATAGATGTAAGAAATGGTACAAAATCTATTTGGTCAAAATGGCGACGGATACCTTTGAGCCAGAAACTCGCTAAAAAGGTGACGACAGCATATTACCTTACATTTTCTGGAAATTTAGAAATTGTTGAGATAAGGAGCCATTCAGAGTGGGAAAGGATTAACCCTGCAAGAACGCGTTCGATCCTGACCATTCACAACAATACTGTTCTCAGCTTACTCCTCCTCAAATCACACACATACAGTGCAAAAGACAACATCTAGACAATTTATTTTTCTCCAAATTCAAAATTCTAGCTTACATGTACAATGAGTCTAGAGAAGACTCTAAGTCGAAAAAACTTTGATTATTAAAAATGCAATTATTAATAATAATGTATTATATTATAATAATATTACATAACGATTAAATCAAAACATGTAAGACTTAAACTAATATAAGTAATACGCCAATCAGTTAGTCAACGTATTATGCAAAAACGGATGAGTAAGCCATTTCGACATTATGCTAACCTTAATAACATGAAATCCAGGCGCATACAGACAGACGCGTGACGGGCAATAAATGCAATATAAACTTTAGTTTTCTAAACTAGTCAGCACGCATGGTCAGCTACTTACTGTAATATAAATTTGTTTATAAGCTTTGTCTGAATTCTGAACTGCAAAGAAAGTGTTAAAAATTTTATTTTTTCCTGCAATTTTTGATTACTGGTGGCATACATGTAACGGGGAATCCCCCATCCAAAATTGGTCGTCCTCCCATCCCCAAAGCCAGAAATTTTGACCCCACCATTTTCGGAAAAAATTGAGTTCTTGACAGTTTTTAGGCGTGTTTCGGCCAAAAATTGGAGGTCATTTACCCCACCCCCACCTAAAAGTGGCCGGGAACCCCCACCCGAAATTTCTAGCCGTTACATGATGACTGATGGTACACTTACATGTAATTCTCAAAACTTAAATAGTCTTCATTTATTTAACTGCTGGCCTACTCATAATTTGTATCTTTTTAGGCGGCTAGAGTACACTTCCGTAAGAAAAACGAATTACTTTTAGAGAGGATAACCAAGTGTTTCAAATGATTTAGGATAAAAATTGCAAATCAATTCGTTCTTCTCTTATCTGTTTTATACCTACCGTTATCCAGATTTCCAATACAATATAACACAAAAATTGAAATTTTTGCTCAAAAATATCTCGCACTGATTTTATCCGCTGACATGCGTAGCCATTATTTTAACAATAGGCGTACGCTAATATTCAACGAGCACAAAACGTACATCAACAAAAAAAACGATTTCTAGGAGAAAACTCGAAAAATTCCAATAAAAAGAAAAGCCAACGATAAAACTTGCAAAGCTAAAGCTATTAATCAGATTTATTATGCGATGGGGTAGCCGCTTCTTCGGCCATATTGCCAAGCATAGCCGCATTTTGTGCTCCAGTCTCGGAAACCAGCTTAAAAAACAGACTCCGTTGATTTCGCAACAAATTTCGGGCGTGGTCCATTTCAACCAACTGGCCCTTATCCATCACCATCACCCTCGAACTATCCATTATTGTGTTCAAACGATGAGCGATTGTCAAAACTGTGCAGTCTTTGAACTGGCGCCTTATAGTCTTTTGAATCAGCAGATCAGTACTCAAAAGAAAGATGTGGTAATCAGACTTTCTGGGAGGGGGTGGTGAAATTCTAAAGTGCCCTTTTTGGGCCCTAAAAAATGGCGGATACGCGTTTAAAACATCGTTTTCGGCGTCTCTGACGATGATTCCTTTCTGGCGCATAACATCAAAAAATTTCGAAAAAAAATCGAAAAAGTCGATCAAATTGAACAAAATAAAGTAGAACACGACTATATGGTGCGAAACGCCAAAAATTTAACACTTTTGAGCAAATTGATAGCTAAAATCGCTTAAAAAGGCACCTTTTCTGCCAATTTTCAGGAAATTTTTGAAAACTTTAAAAAAATGCGAGTTCTGGGGGTGAATAGCTACAAGCGCTTAAAAAAGCACCTTTTCTGTGAATTTCCAGGAAATTTATGGAAACTTTTAAAAAATGCGAGTTCTGGGGGTAAACCCCCAAAACCCCCAAGATCACGTACGGTGGAATATGAAAAAATCATTCGTTTGTAAAGCAATTGGACCAGTCATCTTTCTAATTTAAAATTCAAAGTTGCTTCTCCCAAACGTTTGAGATTTTTACCCTCCCAAGACTTTATGGCAAAAGCCTGCTTTTTAGGTGTTTTTGTCATTCTCTAGCCGGAAAAGGTAATTCCCCTTCATTTAAAATGGTCGGTTAGTACGTCAAACAAAAATTTTCAGCCGCTTAATGCATTGTGAGGAGAGTGTCACTACCTCGCTCACTGCAATATCAGACAGAAAGGCATTCCTAGGTGATTCCGAGCTCAAAATTTTCTGCGTCATTTCTAGAGACGAAAGGAGTCATCATGTCAAAATTTTTCTGGCGCTCGAATTAATTCCTGTTTTTAATAAATTTTTATTTCTTATCGTTAAAAGAGAAATAACGCAGTCAAAATGGGCTGATGAATGACAGAAAACGCTAAAAAGCTTGACTGAAGAACTAAGAACTAAAAATAACTTTAAACTGAAAATTTAATTAGAAAAATTGAAAATTTCAAAAAGTAAAACAACCTAAATTTTTGAGAAATTAAAAAAATTTTCTTAACGCAATTGGATTGAATGACAACATTTAGCTTAAAGACGATTAACAGAGTTTAATGATACCGAAAACTTATACATCAATAAGAGTGCTTAGATAGGAAATTTAATATTTAATTTACACAGAGGAAGGTATATATAAAAGGAAAATAATATTTAAGCGAAAAACATTACTTTGAAAAAGCAGAATTCGCTGCGAAACTAAGTCTTGGTTCATCGAAAAAATTACACAGAATATTAGGACTATTTCGTTATGATTAAAGTAATAGTTCTCGTGAATGCTGTAGTATTCTTATTCCGCATAGCTCTTTGTAATTGTTGATTGAAAATGCACAATCGATAGGTATGCAAAAGGTTAGAGAGCGAACTACAGGTAATCTCGACGAAATTTATTTGAATCTCATTAAGATGTAACAAAGCTATTACTGCAAATCAACGTTGGCCGTCGCTTCGTCGATCACCAAAATTTTATTATGTCGAAGCAAAGCTCGAGCCAGGCAAACCAACTGTCGCTGGCCGACACTCAAGTTAGCTCCCCCTTCTTGCAAATGCGATTCTAAGCCCAACTCATGCTCGGCGAAAATCGCCTTTAGTTCAACCTGATGAAAAGGACGATTCATAGAAAGGCAGTCAGTTTGGCTAGAGATGGGCGAAATTGGAACATTTTACTTAGGCACGGGTAAAATTTGGGATTTCTGTAACGACATGAGATATAAACCAGTTTAGCTTGGAATCGCCCTACTTCCTTTAGCAAATCCTGGATACGGGCCTGAGTGTCAAGATGCCAAAATCACACAATGCGGCTTCTTTAGGACCGAATTCTTTAAAAGTTCCGACTTTGAGATCATTCAGCTTTGGGTAATACCTATCGTAGAAATTTTGCGCGAGTGTTAACCATTTTCTATTTTCCTTGATTTTCAAGCACGGCTTTTTTGCACAGGTGCAAATTGAAGACCAGCTGTGTAAACGAACTCTGGCGCTCATTTGACGGCGTGCAAATGAAAAATTTCAAAAAATAAAGGGAAAAATTAGTAAAAATTCATATTAAAATACAATTTAAGCTTCCAAAGTTCCGTTTCGTATTAAATTCTCATAATTTTCCGAACCCTGTGCATTATCTTAGGGTTTCCTCGAATTAATAGGAAAAAGGTGAAAATTTGATGTATTTGGGAATCAACATGGAGAAAAATATAGCTTTATAAGTTGTAATCTGACCTTGACCTATTTAAACAAACACATATTTTGAAAAGAGTTTATTCATTGTTGAAAATTGAATATAAAAGTAATAAAAAAATGGATAGATCGAGTTAATTTAGAATTAAGTAATAAGTTAAAATCTTTCACATATACGGATCGTCTGCTGATTGAGAAAGAGAAGTCTACTCTAAAATGAAACCGTGCTATCTTTCCTACAAACTTGTCAATTCAAAATATTAGGTGGGTAGGTACAGTCTAATCATTTGAGCATCCTTCCGCCGAATAACATTTTTATTTTTAAGCTCTGGTTATGCACAAAGTTGAAATATTAGATGATCTAAAAGTATGTACACTATTTGGATCCACAGATGCGACTGACAGAAGATAAACACATTGTTCGGCGAAGACTGAAAATGCAATATGCGAAGTGCTCTAACCATTCGATAAAATGGCGTGCCAATTAGTCAATTCGTTGACTGCTTATTGTTTGAAGTACATTCGAGCATCAATTTTCCCGATACTCTAAAGCACAAATTTCATAGTTTTTGACTCGAATTTTGCCAAAAATTTTTCGGGAAACTTTTCCTTCTTTCTGACTGTCGAAGACCTACGAATCGCTCAAGACAGTGCCTCATCTATACTAGTCCTTTAACTGTTATAAATCTCATTACCTGCTCTAGAGCATCCCAGATCATGTCATCTGAATATTCATGAAATGGATCCAAGTTTTTGCGTAAAGATCCAATAAACAAAACCGGGTCCTGAAATGAAAACCGGTATTAACAGGACGACAAAAAATGAGAAGGCGCGGAAAATCAAACCTGCGGTATAATAGAAATACGTTTTCTCAATTCGTGCAAGTCAATATAGGTTGTATCCATTCCGTCGATCAAAATTTGACCCTCGACCTTTGACAAGCGAAATAAGGCGTTTAGTATGCTGCTTTTACCAGCGCCGGTCCTTCCGACTATACCGATCTGCAAAATAATGAAAAAAAGGTTTAATCAGATGTCCGCTAAAAACAGAGTTATCATGCCCTTCAAAGTTTAAAAGTTAAAAATTCGCCTATTTAATGGGAAATTGGGAGAAATGTGACAGAGACGTGAGCAAGAGAAATAAGATTTGCCACTTAATCTTATAGATGCTACCGAAGAATTTATCAGGGAAAAGAATATAGGAAATGTGAAGTACGGGTCAGAAATGAGCCAGTATCTACATGAAAAGTAGAAGTGATCGATATTCTACCTGCGCGAATCTCACTTGAAATTCCACTCCTATATAATTTCATTGTGAATTCCTCGACATTTAAACAATTTTAAAAAGTATCAACGCTCCCATAGCGTTTGAAGATACTTTAGAACTGCTTTTTCTGTTAAGTTTTTCTATCAATATTCATCGATGTTCAACAGGTTTATTCAAACCAACCTTACAACACAGTTTCAATATCAAACACAAAGTTGATGCACCTTTTCGCCCGGCATAATTAAGAATGATAAGTCGTTCAAAATGTAATAGCTATCGTCTGAATAACGCAATTTAACATGCAAAAACTCAATCCGGCCGTGCTGCGGCCAACCACGCATCGGCACTATGCTGGTTTCCAGTTTGGCTTCTGGCTGCAGGGCCGAGTATTCCAAAACTCGCTCTACCGAAATCATCTGCACATTATTTGAAAATAACGTAAATCACAAGACTATCGAATGACTTTAATCATTTAAAGATGATGAAAAAAGCGCCAAATTTTTTTGTTTATTTCAATTTGAAAATTTTATTTTAAAAATTTTAATATGTGAAACTAAAATTGATTGAAACAATCGAAAGTGCCAAGCCAACTTACGGCAAGAATGTTAAAAATTCTGAAAATACAGACTATGGAATATTATATGCTGGATTTCAGCTAGCCTCAGTAGTAAAACATCTAAGGTCTTTGATTAAAATGTTGAAATACCAACGGAGAAAAACTAGTAATATTAAAGGGCGAAAGTTTTAAAATAATTTTATCCAGATTATTTAGAATTTTATAGAAACAAATCATTTTAAGACGATTTTGTTGCAAATAAGTACTAATACATTAAACGAAGACAGATAATAAAATATTTATTAAATAAAAAGGAACATCTGTCAGGCGCACTAAGATATCTAGTAGAAATAAAGGAATTAAGAAGTTTCACGCATTGCACTACAAAGGTTTATTACTCATACGATTTTTCGACTATTTGTTACTGATAGTAAGTCTAAAAGAATCACATCACAACTAACAAATGAGTCTAATGGAACTCATATTATGGCAGTTAATATGAAACGCTCATCATATTGTCAACAGTAAATAAATCAAATACATGTCTTTAATGAAACATAAGCTAGGAAACAAGCACATCTGTCGCAAATTCTATGAAATCTTACAACGAAGTCATGCGAATCAGGAAAAAAGACAATAAACTGGGTCAGAAAAAAATCAATTGCAACACAAAACACAATTAAGAAGAATGATAATATACCGAATATTCAAAAGTAACACTCTGATTCAAAAAACGACTGAACAGCATCATAAGAGTAGAAGCGTAAAACAGGCTCAAACCGACCTCGCCAGCTGCTTTATCTAGAATTTCAAACAAAATATAAGAAGCAAGGGAACAAACAAACGCACGTCCAGCATGTCTAATCTACAGGAAAGCTTTAAGCTAAAAAAATCACAAGAGATTGCAAAAAAAGGGAAGTATAGAGTGCGTAATTTAGAAATAAGGAAACAAATTTAAAACGTCAAATCAACCGCTTGCTTGTACTGCATATCTGAGAAATGAAGCTAAACAGCAAAAATATTTATTACAATAAAATCGACAAGGGTTGATAGTCCTTCAATTTCTGTTGGATCAAGCTGATAAAGAATTAGGATCCGCGGCAGGTACACACACACAGATCAGTAGCAAGACACGCAAAGTGTTAGTGAAATAAATTAAAGACATCATTCAAGCAATATCACACAGAAAGAGACATGACAAACACAAAAATTAGGTACATGCAGCACTAGAACGATAAAAAACGCAAGAATGGGACATCTCTGAGCTTTCCAGAAACCAAAGATTAAAAAAACGATTGACAAAAAATAAAATGCTTTGGGTGCTTCGAACGCATCATAAGCTATTTTCAAAGCGCGTAACAGACATGAACAAATGCAATGGCGAACCACAAACCATGGTTTCCATTTCTGTGCTCTGTCGTATTATCCATTGAAAAAATCCGAGCAAAGAAATCGCATAAAATAACGTCAAACCAATGCTACCTGCGCTCTGTTCTGCAAAAATCACTGGAATTTAAGTACAGGGTGCCATACACGTATAAAGGTTGTAAGCATTACAACGTATGCTGAATGTACAAGTTGGCGATTCCATTTAATTGTGACCCCAGCTCTAAATACTTTTTATTAAAAGCAGAGCACACGAAATGCTGATTTCTTAGTAAGAAAGTCAATATTTTACGGTGACTGGTGCACCTCTTAATCTATATACATATAAGCTACATATGCACCTCCCGCTTTCTAAAAGAACGCAATATCAGGATTTGAAAAATTTCTTATCTTGTCATCAAGACTGCATTGCTAAATAAGCACCGCCCGCTGAACCCATAAAATCTCGAAATATGAGTGCAGGAACGTAAATATGAGTACAGGTATATGTACCTAATTGCAAAGAAAAATGCTCCGATGAAACAAAAAGAACGAATGTACTTGGAATTATGCATCATTCAGGACATAAAAGGAGGGGACTAGGAAAAAGTTACCTATGTATACCTGTTAAAGTTGTAAGAATCTACTAAAAATTCGACTTCCGCTAAAAGACGCAAAAAACCAAGTAATTCTGCAGCTTCTGAAAAGAGCGTGCCTTCACAAAACATTGCTCATTGGCCCAGAAAAAGAGATTATGAGCAAGCTGATGTATTTAAATAACCGATTTAGTTTCTTATCAATAACGAATTTCTATTTCAATATATAACCAATATTTCGTTGATCGTCAATGGCTTCATAAATGAATTATGACAAGCACACCTTCTTATTAATTGCTGCTCCATTGCAGTGCGTGCCATGCTAGCATAAGAATACAGAGCAGATTATGTCGTTTTTCAATTAGCGATCGCTTCTTTTCTAGGAATATATTCATATTATTTATTTTAACGTCGGAGGTGCAACTCCCTTCTGCAAGCCGCAGAATACACTTCGATTTATTGCGGTTTTTAGCGGAAGTCGAATTCTTAGTAAATTCTTACAACTTTCGCGGGCAACATGGGTAATTTTTCCCTATTCCCCTCCTTCAATGTCCTTAATGATGCGTAATTTCAAGTATATTCGTCCTTTTTGTTCCCTCGGAGCATTTTTCTTTACTAGTACCCCACTTTTAATTAGCACGATTAGAATAAATCAGTCAGTAAATACATACGGTAAAATGCCAGAATAATGACAGCGGTTCAAGAACGCGAAAAACAATATTGTTCTGAACATCAGCATCATCTTTTTTTAAACAAGACAAGCTTACCTTATTTAAACAGATCAAAGGTTTACAACATAAACTTCACGCAACTATTGGGTGTAAAGAACACTAACACTTAGATTCGTAATCCTGACGTGACATGGAACATTTTGAATAAATTAAGCTTTTACAACGCTATGGAGCTAAAGTTAATTTGCGGTGTAAACTTTACACAACTGCTGGGTCTAAAGAAAACATACAGTCAGATTCATAATATTAACCTTACGGAACATATTTTGAAAGAAAATTCACTTGCAACGCTCTGGAAGTAAAATAAATGTAGTAGCGTAAACTAAGCTTTAAACATTAACAATAGATGAATAGCGTACACTTTAGACAACTACTGGATGTAAAGAAAACTAACAATCAAATCCGTAATTCTGATGTTACATAGAACATTTTGGAGAAAATTAAACTTTTGCAACGGTCTGAAACTGAAGATTATTTTAAGTGTAAACTTTACACAACTACTAGGTGTAAAACACATACAATCAAATTCGTAATCCTGACCTTAAGGAACATATTTCGAAAAAAACTCACGTTTCGCAACGCTCTGGAAGTAAAATAAATTTGTAGTGTAAACTTTACATCAACATTAAATGAATAGTGTACACCTTGTACAACTACTGGTGTAGAGATAACTAACAGTCAGATTAGTAATTCTAAGCGTTACATAGACCATTTTGAAAAAATTAAGCTTCCGCAACGCTCTAGAACTAAAGTTGATTTTCAGTGTAAAATTTAAACAACCACCAAGTGTAAAGAAAATTTTGGTCGGATTCCCTATTCTGATATTACTCTGATATTAGGATCAACATTTATGAAAAAATTAACTCTCTACAATGGTCTGAAGACAAATAAATATTTGATGTAAACCACTTTACACTAGTTGAGTGTAACCAAAAACGCCTAACTGATGTATGAAGTTTGACACCTGATACATTTTTAGACTCGTAATCATGTCCAGACTCTATAACCGGAGAAGTTCGCAGAATAAAGCAAAATAATTATGATAACAATAATAATAATAATAATAATAATAATAATAATAATAATAATAATAATAAACACAAACACGTTCAACACCCCAGATTTCAGACTTTATATCTCTCGAAAAAGCTCAATATTAGTGTGAACAAACACAATTTGCTGTTACGTGTACCCCTAGAAAAAACTTTATTTTTTTATTTTATTCGACTTATACCTACTTTTAAACTGAGAAATTAACGAACAAAAACGGAACAAATACGAATTTTTCACCATTTATTACATCGTAAACCTTAAAAATCTGAACCTAACTCCCCATTGAGTGTAAAGCAATTCGGTTTGGGCCAGTTTGTGACCTCTTAATCGCAGTATATTTCCGTGAGAAGAACTTATGTTCCGCATACGATTTGAGATAATGACCAATCAAAAAAAGGAAAAAACGTACCACTGATTTCGAACTTTACACCTCCATAAGTATATAACTCAATACTGCGTTTTTTAATGCAATTTGCTTCGACGTTAAGCCCTTGAAACGTACTTAATTTTTGTGCCTAATAAACTTGCCCCGACTTATAACCGGAGAATTAAGCGGAGAAATCTTAGACAAAAGCTGTTCTTTTTTACATCATCCACTAGAGTGTAAAGTTTAAACCCCCATATCTGACTCCGTATTGAGTGTACAAAGCTTTGCTGGTAAGCCCAAAGTAGCCCTTAAGCCTTAGTACATTTCTACCAGAAAAATTTCTTGGACTCATAACCGGACTTGTTAGCAGACAAAAAAGAGACCGAAATGTGTTTTTTACCCTCAGATTCTTTACACTCTTTACACTGCCACTATAGGAATAAGTCACTCTTAAAAATTTTAAAAATCGTTTTGACCTGACTCAATTGTCGATGTATTAAAAAACTAGATCAAGCAGAGTGCAAAACTCAGTTAAAAAAGACGTGTGACCGACCGAAATTTAAAAAACTGTATGTTATACCGTTACAGTAAAACTGTACACGCTCTTTATACACCGGGTATTGATTTAAAAATAACAAAAAACACCGGCAGCGAATTTTTAATTATCTATCGTTTGATAAAGAACCGCACAATACAGAAGTGTCCCAGTGTTGCTGTAGGGGTAGACACATGTTGTGGGCACCCAATTATATTATAGGTACGCGCTAACGCGCTACCTATGATTGACCTTAAAATAAGAATACAAAATAAGTTGCACATCTCCAACTAGCCAATTTTTAATGCGGGTACATATTTGCTTCTTCTAAAATCAAAGCATTCTTTTTGCTTACGCTTGACCATGAATCATCAAACTTAAACAATTCGCATTTTGAAATCAATAATTATAGTACGCTTTACATTATGTATGAGTATGAGTTAGAAATTTATAAAGCAAATGTATGTACCTACATCCTTTCTAGTTGGTCAGCACAAAACAATGTGCAATAACTCAAAGAGCGAACAATACTAAGCAAGCACATTTCAAATTGAAACGCAAGCGCTGCGAGAACATTAAAACATGTGCGTCTAAATAACAGAGGATTGCATACAAAAAATGAGAAAATGTGAAAGAAACTACGCATAAAAACATTTAGAATACTGAACTCCCATCAGTTGCATTTTCTAGACATTGCCATTAAGCAAATGAAGAAATGACGATTGAAAATATTCTTTCAAAACGAGCACATTGATTGATTAATAACATTTATACAACGTATGACAAACGTATGTACGCAGTGCAAAGGGATTCGAGCCCTAAGTCGGACACCACTCTTTTCTCATATGCACGATCTCTTTAACCGAATTGTACTTAGAATCTTTAGATCATCTGGCCACGACATTAACAAAAGTTAGTCATCTAATAAAATTAAGACCTTAGTTTACAGCGAAGTACAATTTAACCCAATTATAAGTCATAGATTATGAGGTTGCCCACTTTCCATCAAAAGCAATGAGAAAATTCTTTGTTCTCCTCACACGCTAGGTCGAAACTTCAGCGGGATGAAATCCTCAAATCTGCGACTACTCAATTTAAAGTTCTAACCTTTTTTGCAGGTCAGAAATGAAAACTGGTTAAAACATCCTATATAAGAAGTTTTAATGTGAAGATCTGCATTTTTTAGTACTTTTTGACAAATTCTGACTAGTTTCGTCACGTTTGTAAGAACAAAATCTCAGAATTAATCGAATATTTTGACTTTCAGATCATTTTGACTTCATTCTATGTATTTTATGGGTAAACAAAACAGAAATGTACTAGTCGGCGCGAAGCGCCGAAAAATGTTAGCATCCTTGCTACTTTCGTACCCAAAAATCATGCAGAAAATGTTTGATATGTAGCTCAAAATCGTCTGACAATGATTCGAATCTTGGATCCTGACGTAGGGGTAATACCCTCCTCACCCCCGTATGGATGAGTGCACATATATGTTTAAGAAATCCCTTCAAAAATCGAATGAACGACTATCCGAAATGCATACATTTTACGATAAAAGGAACGTATATGCACGTACTCGGCCGCATTTAGGAGGGGGACAGGAGGGAGCGGTAACCGATTCCTTGGCCGAAAAAATTCTCGAAAGGTAAGATACTGCAAAGAAAGATGACAAATTGCATGTATCTGACGTAAAATCTTCACATCTTCGGCGCTTCGCGCCAGATGTGAAGTAATTTCCATGTTGTTGACTCAAGCGCAAAAAAGGACACTTTTTATAGCCTTTTGAGTGAGAAATGTTTTTAGGAAAAGCTCAAATTCTATGATCCTAACGGATTAAGCATGTCCAAAAAGTCATAAATGCGGTTTGTGCGAGCTATCCCGACGAATTTTCCGAGACATATACCAATTCATAATGGGTACACCCCCTCTTGGCCGATTCCCGGATACGGGCCAGTGTACGTACATATATTTTACTATGAGTATTATCGTAGCTTTCGAGCAGCTTATCAAAATGCATGACTACTGATTTAGCATAGAATATAATTTAGGTATGCAGACAAACCTGCAGCTGACCAAACACTCATAAAGGCTATGACAGTAACGAAAATCGAGCACAACCAATCGATAACAAGGGAGAACCACCGACTTGTTGAAAGGAAAACACTGTAAACTGATGTGTGCGTGTTCTAAAAATACAAAGATTAATAAAAACAAACTTACAAAAACAAAACATTTAATTAATTAATTAAATTTGAGATTAATCGATTTTCAACTCAAATCAACGTATTCAAGTCAACCAGATCGCTAACAATCTCCCCATCTACAATCAAGGCCTATCTAAAGAACTTCACTTAAGTCAAGTGACACGCACATTTCCCAAACATATGAGTCTGAGTCAATGCTAATTGTTTATGCAAGCGGTTTTAACTGCAGCAAATGACTTAAATAAATATGTTGCTTTTTTACTTATCGTTGCTTCCATTGCGCATTCATAATTCAAGCATCTACATGAGCTTATTCTTTTTCCGTGGGCAAGAAACTCGATCTGAGTTCAATTTTGGCATTTAATCAGCTATCTTCGGTCGCAAATAAATTAATAATGCTGATTAGCCTGAATAATACTTATACTTTTGGAACATTTATAATGTTTTAATATTTTAATTGTTAATTATTAAATAATTCTCAATATCTTTATTATTTTTAATCCGAACTTAATTAAACACTCTTCTTGATTATCAAGAAATTTTTGTTTTCGTCATACAGAGCCATACATGTAACAGAGGGACAGGGATTCCTAATTTAACGTTAGTTGTCCCCCATCCCCCAAAACCGGAAACTTTTCGACCCCCCCCCCACCAATTTTTGAAAAAAATTTAATTTTTTGGCCATTTTCAAATGTTCTTTGGCAGTTGCTGGCCAAAAATTGGAGGTCATTCATCTCCCCCCTAGAACGGCCGGGTACCCCCACCCAAAATTTCGAGCCGGTATATGTATGTACAGAGCCCTATGCAAAACGCTTCAAAGTGCTATTATTTTTGTTATCTCGTAACGGATTTGACTTAAAAATTTTTACTACCACGAAAGTATGTTCTGGATATGGGCCTAAAGCGGTTTAAACTAAAGCAATAATTTTATACTGCACATGGAAATTGAGAAGCCGATGAAGTTTTGCTGTGCAAAATCGTATTACTGTAGGCTGTCTAGAAACCACTTTTACAGCCAAGTTTTAAAGCGCTAAAGATTGTTTATCATGCACGACATAGTTTCCCAAGGTCCAGAGTTGGGGGTAGTGATCGACCGGGGCGACTTTTTTGGCCGGGGCCGGGGCGGTACCGGGGCTGGAAAAAATCCCCGGCCCGGCCCGGCCGGGGCCGGGGCCGGGAGCGGGGCTGGCCGGGGTCAGACAAGGAAAATATTATTGCATGACACATACTTGGGGTGGGCATAGGAAAAGAAATAATGAGCGACTGCTCCATTCAGTAGTAAATGGCTAGCGCAAAGTTAGGTGCGCCTTTTCATATCAAGTTTTATTACTATTTATGTCACAAGAAACAAATTTAGTTCAGTGTTTCATTGTCTGAATCATCAATAAAGTCATGTCGCTACTATTAGCACACTCTATATCATTTGAATCTTCGCTACTGCTACTGCTGCTGTAGCGATTGGATGCAATAGGTATTGGATGTAATAAATGAGACATCACACATTCCCATAAGGGGAGGGGTATAACCCCCTCAGGGTCCAAGACACAAGTCACCGTCAGACGATTTTTGGTGAAAACCTTTTGAATTTTTTGAACTTAATTTTTTAGTATGGCAAAAGTGTACCTATCTATTAGAATTTCACGAAGTGGTACATTATTTTAGAATGTGAGCTAGAGTAAATTGAGAAACTATCACAATAAAACATGCATGTAATCGCTTAAAATTTTATGAGGGTCCCTCAGTATACATGTAACGGCTGGAAATCTAGGATAGGGGTCCCTCGCCATTTTTAGAAGGAGGGGGTTAGCGACTAAATCAAAAATGGTAAAAACACATAAAAATAGCAAAAAAAGCGCAGGTTTTTGCCAAAAAATGGGGGAGGGTGATTAAATATTTTCTGACTTTCAAGGAAGTTCGGGGCTTCAAAGCGTCGATGGGGGGGTGGCCCAAACCCCTGTAACTTGTATATTTCTCGGCCATTTTCAGTGGAAGGGGGGTACGCGGCTCCATTTTTGCAGCCGCTTACCCCCCTGAAAATCTTTAAAATGGTAGAATTTGCAATAAGGAATTCTACACCTTTTTACAGTTTTCTCCAAAAATCTTTGTACATGTACAAAGATGGTCCTGAAACGTCTTTGTACATCAGCAAAAATCTTCGCCAAATACAAAAAAATTGTGGTTCTAAATGTGATAATTCGGCCTGAATTTAGTTGATAATATTAGTTTGGCGCGAAGTGCCGAAATTTTTATGAGCTTTTGATGGAATTCACACATAAAACTCGACTGAGAAAGCTAAAACAACTTGTACTACAAAATCAGAAATATTACAAAAATTGTAATATGCGAATTAAATCTTGTAATAAGCAACACTGCGCTTAGAATGGAAAAATGGAAAAATGTCAAATATTCAGAAACCCAAAAATTAGCCAAATACACTACTAAAGGCCGAATATGTTCTACCACATCGAAATCGTTACTGTACCATATTAAAGTATACAAAAATTTGCATGTACAAAACAGTGTTTTTTGTATCCGCCAAAGATTTTTCCCGATGTACAAAGACTTTTCAGGACAATCTTTGTACATGTACAAAGATTTTTAAGAAGATAAAAACTGTAAAAAGGTGGTAAATTCGAAAAAATTTTCGGCGCTTTGCTCCGATTTGAAAACTTGTCTGTCCTATATATCTTTAAAAGGGCAAAATTTGTACAGTCGAACTTCGATAATGCGTACACGGGATAATGCGTTTTCTCGCATAATGAGTACAGTATTGCTAGGTCCGGACCGAAAGGCCATGTAAAACATAAGGCAATAGCATGGGATAATGCGTACTCGGTTAATGCGTAATGCGTACAGCCGATTTCATCCATGGGCCCATGCCTGCATGTTAAACTACCCGGCTTAATGCATACAACATGTATTTTTTCACCTCAGATAATGCGATCAGCTCGAAATGTTTGCGTCTCTCTGCTATCTTTGATGTGCATCATTTTAAATTTTGATACATTTTCTTTTTCTACTAAAGTTCCTTGTTTATACGAGTACTTTGGTCAAATTGACTTATGTGTTGTGCGAGCCTGTTTTCTCAAATGTGTATAATTTTTAGTCTGGATCTTTAGCTTTCTTTGAAAAGCTTAGAATTCTAAAGTTTTAGGGGAATTAAGCCTTAAACGAATTGTTATTTTTGATTGGTCATGGCGTTTTCAAAAAACGAAGTTTCTCTGGGGACAAATTTAAAAATGTTGACAAATCACCGCAAGTTCTGTGGTTATGCGAAAACTTTAGGCACATCGAGATGAGTGTTGCGCCTATTTGTTTTTAAAATGTGCATAATATTTAGTTTCGTGACCTGGACGATCTAGGAGAAACAGAAACGGTTCCGACTTCCGAGCTATCAGGATTTAAAACTGAGTATATCGAACATACGAATTTAATGGCACAGGACAATTGTGACACAAAGTTGTTCAGCGAAATGAATGATATCGAAAATTTTTGTGACTTTAAGCGTGAAAATATGTTAAAGCAGACTTGTATTGCTATATTTTTCCTAAAAAAATGATTTTATCGCATAATAGTGTATTCCTTGTTAAAAATCCGGGGTATTCGGATAATGCGTGCACTCGGATAATGCATACAGAAGGGCTTGGTCCCTTGGGTGTACGCATTAAGCAAGTTCGACTGTATTTAGAATGGAAAAATGTCAAATTTTTAGGCGCTTTGCGCCGTTTTGAGACAATTTTAGTAATTTTTGGCGTTAGAAACCCAGAAATTAGCTAAAATATACAATCAAAAGTCAGAAGACCCTGTTTTACCACACTAAAATCGCTACTGTACCATATTATAGTAAGCAAAAATGTTTGAAAATATATTTATATAATATAGCTACAAAAAATTTGTTAGCTCATACAAAGACCTTTTCGGAGATCTTTGTACAAGCACAAGAGGCTCGTACAACAAAATAGAGTCGGCTAATAATAGTCCACCACTTAATTTTCTGGTCCTCCAATTTGGGATTTCATCCCCCCTCAACATTGGACCTTAGGAAACTATTTGAGACATATTAAGTTTATCGGATCGGACGCAATTCTGTAGCGTAGTTTACATTCGCCTATAATTAACCTCCATCCTAATAACTATTACAAAAGAAACGCGTTTTAAAGCCCGTGGTTCCCATTCAATTGAATGTAAAAGTGTTTTTTGTAAAAATAGTTTGTCGAAAACGCACAATTTCCAACTAGAAATAGAACGTATTTGTCAACTCTAAATCTTTTAGCCATGGGTATGAATGAATGAGTTAAAAGTAGCATTTAGTTTAAATAAGTTAAGTGGAGGAATCAAAAACATGCAGATTTTCCTGAACATTTTTTCAGTAGAGGATTAAGTAAGTATACATATGGTCTAATCAGTACAGTTCTCAAAATTAATACTTGCTCATTGATAAATAAGTGCCAGTATCACAGCCTGTATCAAAATACGAATTACACTAAATTTTTCCCGGCCCCGGCCATTTTTTGACCTTGCCCCGGCCGGGGCCGGGGATGCTCAAAAATGGCCGGGGATTGCCGGGGCCGGGGCCCCGGTCGATCACTAGTTGAGGGCATACCTGGACAAAGGCCGGTCTTCCAGATGATACCGGCGGCCAAAAATTGTTGTTGGTTGCTGGATTCGCAAAGTGGTTGTTTTTGGAATATGTTAACTCATGCCTTTTTCGAAACGTTCTGCATGTCTGCATGCATTATTTGCGTTTGTTTTATCCGTCTTAGTTTACTCGCATTTAGCATCATCAGTCAGTACACTAATTGTTTACAACTATAATTTTCAGAGTGTTCACCTCTGGAAATTTTTTAACATATCATCCTCAGCTCAATTTCACAGATTTTTTAGGGACAAGACAACGCAAAAAATTGACCTTATTATGGAAAATTTCTACCCTATACTTTACATAAGTCCAATTAAGCAGCCTTTTTACAAATAAACAATGAAATAATTTATTATATCTGCCAAATAGTGCGTGAAAATTTTGGCCTTTTTATTTTTTAAAACATTATTAAAGATTACATACATCTGGCACGAAGCGACAAATAATCTTGACCTTCTATCCTCTTAAGCTTAATATGATCGCTTTTCAAAGATACGAGTATACAAGCAGTACCGAAACTTATTGCTGTTCTCGCCGCAAAATTTGCAGCCTTAATCATCCTTAAACTTCGCTTAGGTTTGTAACAGCTACTTTCATGCGAAACGGGAAATAAGAATATTAAATCTAGCAGAAATGTTTGATAATTTCCCATTTCAGCTCCGAATTTTAGGAATTTATCGAAACAGACTTATGGATAAATTAGTAACGTCGGCATTATTAATGGAAAATTATGGTATTTCCATCACCTTTGACTTAATTTTGAGGCATGTATGGTTGATAAAGAGAAAGACAAAATTCTGGTATTCAGAGTTTTGTCCTCTGAAATTTCTGCGCCAGCTGTAAAACTTTAGCCTAGTACAAAAACGTATTTGACTAAACGTCTGTCGACGAAGCTCCATAACAATAGCGAATGAAAATATTCAAAAAAAAATTTAAAATTTGTGATTCGAGAATTTTTTCCAGCATTTTTACTCTTTTAAACTCAATTTTGCAGCCTTTGAAGACGAACAGTGCAAAAACGGGCGTATTATAAAACTGACGAAAAATTTTTTGACGTTTGATCTCACTCAAGCTGAATTTTGAAGCTTTCTCAATAGAGGAATGCTTAAATTATATCTCGCGCGAAGCCCCAGAACATTTCTACATTTTTATCTTTTTAAACTCAAATTTGCAGGTTTCTGGATATAAACAATCCAGTAATTATGCCTGGCGCGAAGCGCCGAAAATTTTCGAGATTTCTAACCTTTTACCTAAATTTTGCAACTTTCTAAACAGCAAAACAGTAATTGAAGTTTGCGCGAAGCGCCGGAAATTTCCGACGTTTTTATCCTTTTGAGCTCAATTTTGCAGCTTTCTGAATGTATGTAATCATAGGTAGCGCGTTAGCGCGTACCTATAATATAGCTTAGGTACCCCCAACACCTGGGCACCCCCTACAGCTATAACGGGACACTTCTGGAAGGTGCGGTTTTTTTTAAAGAAAGATAATAAAAAAATTCGCTGCCCGTGTTTTTTGTTTTTCTTGAAACTCAAAATTGACTGTGTAAAGAAGGTGTAAAGTTTTTGTGTAACGTTATAACATAGGACAAATTTTGGGACCTTTTTACTGCGGCATGTGGACAACTGAGTATTGATGACTCGAAGGATTGAACAGAATAGGATAATAGAGGGATGAATTCTACAGATGACACTTTTTTTGTTTTTGAAATTCGCATTATTTATCGAACGGCAGTGTAAAGAGTGCGAAAATCTGGGGGTGAAAAAGCACTTTTTGGTCGAGTTTTCAACCTTCCTATGTCCGATACTAACTCCGGTTATGAGGTTTTTAAAATGTTTTCTGACAGAAATGTAGAGCGGATCAAGGGCTACATTCTGCATATAAGCAAAGTCTTCTATGCTCTATGGTGAGTTAGATCCTGGGGTTTAAAGTTTACACTCTAGTGGATGGTGTAAAAAAATGGATTTTAACTAAGATTTCTCTGCCAAATTTTTCCGCTTATGAGTCAGTGCAAATCGAAGACAGCATTAATAAAGTGCCTCACAGGGGCTAAACATCGCAGCAAACCGCATTTAAAAAAACGCAATATTGAGTTATTTATGGGGGTGTAAAGTTCGAAATCAGAGGTAAAAAATGGGCTAAAAAACACGTTTTTTCCGAAGTTTGATTGATAAATCATGCCAAATAATTTTTGCAACAGAATTTTGGCACACAGGAATGTACTACGATTTAAAAGCTACAAATTGTACCAAACCGAATTTCTTTAAACTCAATGGGGAGTTCGGTACGGAATTTTAAAGTTTACAGTGTTCTAAATGGTGGAAAATACGTTTTTGTTGCGTTTTTTGTTCGCCACTTTCTCCGTCCAGAAGTCGGGATAAGTCTAATAGAATAAAAATAAAGTGCTTTATATCGGGTGCATGTCAAAGCAAATTGTCTATACATTAATATTTAGCGAGTGTAAAGTCAAAAATTTGGAGTTTTAAATGCGTTTCTGTCTTGTTTTTTCTGCCTGCTTCTCCGGTTACGAGTCAGGGACACGTTTATCAAGTCTAGAAATGGACCAGGAATCAAATTTGATATGCCAGTCTGGCGCATATGTTTACACTCTACGGTGTTGTAAAGTAGTTTACACCAATTGTTAGTTTGCCCATAGAACATTATGTAGACTTAATTTTTTCATAAATATTAATCGTAATATCGGAACAATATCAAAATTACGAATCTGACTAAAATCTTCTTTACACTAGGTGTTTACATGAAGTTTACACTACATATATATTTATCTTCGTTTTTGAGCATTCCTGAAACCTAATTTTTCTTGGAGCCTAGAAGTTTTCAAAGGATCAAATGTGAGACGTCACGTAGGCGCGTTTGTTTACATCCAACAGTGATGTAAAGTAGTTTACATTCATTGTTTATATGTCCTCAGACCATTGTAGAGACATAATTTTTTCATGAATGTTGATCATAATATCCGAGTAATTTTTTACACTGCATGTTAGCCTTTGTTCTAGAGCATTGCAAAAATCGAAATTTTTTCCTGAGATATAAAAATTTACAGGGAATGAAATATATACGTCAATTGGGCGCGCTTGCTTACACTCAGCAGTATTGCAAAGTGGTTTAAACCTAATGTTTATTGTCTTTAAAACATTATGGAGACTCATTTTTCCATAAATGTTGAAAGAAATATCGGAGCAATATCAAAATTACGAATCCGACTAAAATATTCTTTACGCTATGTGTTTGTGTAAAGTTTACGTTACGTGTTAACCCTAATTCGATAGACTTGCAGAGACTTTGTAACTGAAGTCAAAGAAATTTTCAAGGATTCATATGTGAGACATCAATTAAGTGAGTTTGTTTACCCTCAAAAGTAATCTAAAGTGATTTAAAAATTATGTTCAAGTGTCCTTAGATCATTGAAGAGATGTAATTTTGTCTTAAATGGGTTGCATTAAAGTTAAATCTTTCTTAGCCGTGTTTATAATATGTTTCACAAAATCTTGCACATGGAGAGCTATCGTTTAATTGATGTAAATTGCCTGCAAAAGTGGTTTAAAATGAACCAGCAATCACACTACTGTGCACAGAAGTCGACAAAGATATACAGCTTTATTGTAATCATGTACATTAATAAGCCGTAAACTGTTAGTATTCTCTACACCTAGTAGTTGTGTAAAGTTTGCACTATTCATTTGTTGTTAATATGTAGTCTATACTACAAATTTATTTTACTACCAAATCAAAGCGTTAGTGTTCCTTACATTTGATATTTGCGTGAAGTTTTTGAATTTTTGCCGAAAATCTTTGCCTTCTAATTTACCAACATCCCGCCTTTTCCATTTTCTTGAAGTTTAAAATCTTTTATAATTCTCTCATAATTTAATGGTAGGTTTTAACTTTAAGTTTCTCTTGGTTTACAACTCTCGCTTAGCAAGCTCATTTTTCAAAACTTTTTCATAGTGATCAGATTAGTTGCGTTTAGTTTGGAATTGGTGGACGGTCGTTATTTTATTACTCGGCTTAAATAAACCAAGTGACTATCTTTTGATTATTTTCTTCATCGCAAATTCAAACACCCAATTTTCAATTTGAAAATTGACCCAATTTTCAATTTGAAAATTGATCCAATTTTCAATTTGAAAATTGAAAATTGGGTGTTTTCAATTTCAAAAGTCACAACACATTGTGCTTGTGTATTGATTGAGTGAGGATTTGCAATGTGAATTCGTTGGTTAAATTTTTGTGCTTGATTATAAGTGAACTGCACATTAAGAAGAAATAACTTAATGCAGTTTTAATTTGAAAATGGATGGTGTCAATAAGGTTGTCTTGTTTAAAAAGGATAATGCTGATGTTAAGAACAATATTGTTTTCCGCGTTCTTGGACTGTTGTCATTATTGTGGCATGTTACTGATTGTGTTTACTGACTGATGTACTGAAATCACGCTAATTAAAAGTAGTGTACTAGCAAAGAAAAATGCTCCGATGGAACAAAAAAGATGAATATACTTGGAATTGTGGATTATTATGGATGTAAAAGGAGGGGACTAGGAAAAATCTACCTAAAGTCGGAAAATCTGCTAAAAATCACACTTTCTCTAAGCAACGCAAAAAATCGATGTATATTCTGCGGCCTCTAAAAAAGTGTCTTTTTTAAATAATGTTCGAAGTTTCAGATAAGAGTGTATAAACGAAATCTATCAAGGTTACTTTTTTAAATTGCTGGCACCTGATTGATAGAAAACTAAGAGGTATTGTATTTAAAGTTGTTTTGTTTTATGAGCATTATAGCAAGCAAAGCAGGAGCCGATTGATTAGTGCACACAATCGTTTCGGGCATGCTAGTGTATCTACATTAAGTCTGTTTCAAGTCAACTTACGTGTTTCCTACTGTTTTTAACCAACCATGTCTTCAATTGTCTTCGATGTTTGCTATTTCATTCAATTGGCTTGGAAGACTGTTAGTTTACTTAATATCATTTCCCATAGCTACTGCATAAGCTAACGTGCTGCTGTTTCAATCATTGTTATGGTTGAATATTTATTTTAATCTGTTGGCCGCAGAATATACATCGATTTTTTGCGTTGCTTAGAGAAAGTGTGATTTTTAGCAGATTTTCCGACTTTAGGTAGATTTTTCTAGTCCCCTCCTTTTACATCCATAATAATCCACAATTCCAAGTATATTCATCTTTTTTGTTCCATCGGAGCATTTTCTTTGCTAGTGGAAATTATATCCGACGCGAAGCGCTGGAAATTTTCGATATATTGATTTTTTTATGCTCACTTTTGCGGGTTTACAAATATAAGCTGTGCAGCAATTATATCTGGCGCAAAGTGGGCGTTTTTATGAAGCTCAATTTGACACATTTCTAAAGATAAGAAATGTAGAAATTATGTTAAATCAATGTTTGACTTCAGTCTTAAATTCCAGCCTCAGTAGCAGCGGATCTTATGTATGTCCTGACACCTGCACCGATTGACATGCCTTTGTCCAGTGTTTTTATACAAGGTATCTTTGTTCAAATGCAAAGACGGTCTCCGAAGTCTTTCAATTTAAAGGTTTCCAAAGATAAAAAATACAGAATAATTAATGAAATATTTTGATATTTTTACCATTTTCAAGTAGATTTTGCGGACTTTTTCATTGACAAATAATTTAGGACCTTCACGTGCGGACTGACGTTTTTTCGGCGTTTTACGTCATCTACTTTCGTTTGAAATCGATTTTGGCACAACATTTATTCGAACATTAAGTTTTTGACAATTTTGTGCGGAAAGAATCATTAAATTTCGTTGACTTCAGTGAAAATCCAGCACGATGTGCCGGTAAATTCGTGAATTTCTGGCGGAAGGACGTTTAGAAGCTTAAATTACTGCTCGGTTTCCCGTATTTGTACGTGAAATGAAAATAGAATAAAAATACGCTGAAATAGCTATCTGGCGCGGAGCGCCGAAAAATTTCGACATTTATATACTTTTGCGCTCGATTTTGCACCTTTTTGTATGATAAAAATGCAGAAAATTTTATTTGCCGCAAAATTTCATCTATCGAAAACTGAAATAGGCAAAAGGTGAGTTTTTAAATAAATGGCGCCAAGCGCCGTAAATTTTAGTATTTTTATGCCGTGAAACGTCAAAAACATGTGTAGCCTTTTAGCTGAAAAGTCGGGAAAAAATTTTAAGAATGAATGATTGAGTGGTTGGTTCGTCAGTTAGCTGGTCGGTTGATTAAATGATTGATCGGTTGCTTGGTTGGTTGATTGATTGATTGGTTTAATAATTGACTGATTGATTGATTGACTGGTTGGTTTGTTGGCTGGATGGCTGGTTGATTGGTCGGTTAGATGATTGGTTGATCTGATGATTCGTCATTTGGTCAGTTGGTCATTGAATTGGGTTGGCTTGTCAGTAAATCAGCAGGGGTGGGTTTCTCATTAGAACGTCTAAGTTAGACGGTCGAAGTTAGACGCGTCTAACTTAGACGCCATTTCGACGAAGTTTAGACGCGTCGAAGTTAGACGGAAGTTAGACGCGTGCGTCTAAAAGTCTTAAACCGTGTTTCTCATAGGACGTCTAAATTACGTCTAAGTTGTAAGTTAGGTGCAACTTGCTCAATACAAACAAATATTAGTGTAAGTATGTTTCTTTGATTCAAATTACAAATTCGTAGAAGAACACTGCAGTGGCGACAAATTGTCAGTAATTGCAAATATTTTTCAAGTGTGTGTTTGTATTATTGAATGCTGAAAAAATTTTCAATGGAGTCACCCACCACGGTTCGAATCAGATTCTGAATCAAAAACATCCGAAACCAATAATAATAATCCAATAATCAGCTAAACGCCCGCGATGTCCGAATTTTTCTGCTGCGGACACTGCGATTTTCGTTCAAGAATACGAAAAGCATCAAAAACTTTTGGATGCCCCCTTTTCGGCTACATGTACGGCCAATAAAAAAACGAAGCCTGGCAAAGTTTATTGAATGAATATAACGCGATAGCCAGCCGAAAAAGGTCGATTGATCAAAAGACGTTAATTTTCGTTTTCAAGATTTTTTAGCTGTTGCGGAAGCAGGATTGGCGAACATCATACATGCACAGTATAGAAATTCTGGGGGTCAACCGAAAGAATTTTTTCTCGGAAATCGTCTAAAAATTGAGAAAAATTGAAGCTTAGCGTTAAAGACGTTTCTGAGCATTTTCTATATTATTCGATCTGAAAAATGACGAAAACTTTTCAAAAAATTTTTTTTAGCCTTTCTGCTGGGGTCATCGAGAATCTGCTGGGGTCAGTAACTTTTTTGGAGGGAGGGTCAGCACCACACCTGGGCATGGGGGGTTTGGGGGTATGCACCCCCGAGAAACCAAAATATCCACCGCCAGAAATCAAAATACCCCCAGAATTCAATTTTTGAATTTTTTTCCGTTTTTTCGCAATTTTTTGATGCCAATGGATAGTGCTTGATGAGAAACGTCGAAAAATGGTGTTTTTTTCGCCATACCACCATTTTTAGGGCCATTTTTTGACCTTGAAAAAGTCTTGCATCCCCCCTTCCTCAGAATTTTCTTGCTGTCCACGTATGGTTAGCACACCCTCCCAAACAGTGGCGGATCTAGGATTTTCCTAAGGGGGGCGGTACCCCTATGGGGGGCGGAACCCTGACTTGGGCGGAAAAATTAGCCGTTTCAACCCGAAAATCGCTAAAAATCGCTCAAAAATGCTTAATTTTGCGCACTATTTTGGGCCAATGGGGGCGGCCCCTGCTCCCAAACCTCCCGACCCCCAAGTACATGTATGGTGAACACCTCGAATGTATGCTGAAGACATGTTGGTACGTGATTGCTCAACTTAGGCTTGGTATTCTTTCCGTTTCAAACTCGAAACCTGAAATCACGTAAACTTACTTATGCAGGCACATGTTTTTACTTACTTACTTACTAACTTAATTTCCCAAAGTTTTCGCTGCGAAGAAATGATCAAGTTTTATTTTATTTCTACATGGTCTACCAGGCACTTACAAAATATAAAGAATCTTAAATTGATTCTTTGCTACGTGAAAATTTTTTCAAAAGTTACATGTCTGACACAGTCATGAACCTGAAATATTCCTACCTATGCTGCCATGTACATATATATACATGCCTTTTTTTCTGTGATAATCATTGAACTGATTTTCGGCATCAGTAATCGGTCTCAAATAAGGCGTAAGAAGCCATTTTTCACATGGATACCCAGAATCGTCAAGTAAAATACCGGGTAGGGTGCCATTTTCTAACTGTAATGATAAGTTGCTAGCAGATAAAATTCTACTGTCGTGAGCTGATCCTGGCCAATCTGCGTAAACGTTCAAAAATTTACCCTCCACATCGCATACTGCTTGGCAATTTATAGAATGTCGTCGTTTATAATTTACATAATAAATTTCGTCATCACTGGGCGCTAAAACCAATACATGGGTACAATCAATGCATCCTACGACATTCGGTATTTTGCATTTCCTATAAAATTTTTGCTTGATCGCATTTAAATCTTCAATACTCCCCATAAAAAATATAGCTTTGTTCAGCATATGCTCGAATAATTGATCCGTGGTTTCAGTAACAATTCTTGAAACAGTTGATTTCGAATGCAAATTAAACAGTTTCGCCACAGCAAAATAAGGGCTTCCAGTTCAGTAGAAATGCAAGGTTATTGCCAATTTTAATTCCGTTGAACAACTTGGATTTCCCTTTGCAGGTACTTTCACCGGCAAATAAGCATGAATTCTTTTAAAACAATTTTTCGTAAATCCAAAATGAACGTGAAAATCTTTATCCGGAAGGTTATAAAAATTACAAGACTTAAATGAATGTCGTTTTGATTGAAAACGAGTTAAAACCATCAAAAGTGCCATATTTTTACGAAAACAACTTTCATATGTGCATGTTGATGCAAAGAATAAGCTTTTAATCAAAAGTTAACCCAGCCCACTGCCTCGTCTAGTGATTCGTCTAAATCACGTCTAACTTCGACGAAATTTCTACGCGTCTAACTTAGACGTCTTATGAGAAACACAGTTAAGAATCGACCCGTCTAACTTCGACGAAATTTCGACGCGTCCAACTTAGACGTCTTATGAGAAACACAGTTAAGAATCGACGCGTCTAAATCTAGAAATTTAGACGCGTCTAAGCTTAGACGTCTTATGAAAACCCACCCCAGACTGTTTGGTTAGTTCGTTCATCGGCTGAGTGGTTGGTTTGTGAGTTGGTTGATCGGTCGGTTATGCATTGATTGGCTAATTGGTTGGTTGGCCAGATAGTTGTTTGAATAGTTTGGTTGAGTGGTTGGTTGGCCGGTTAGTTGTTTAATTGGCTAGTTGGTTGGTTGAGTGGCCTATTGTTTTGTTGTTTGGTTGGCCATTTGATTGGTTGGTTGTTTAATTGGTTGTTTGGTTAGCTGGTTGGCCAGTCAATTGGTTGGTTGGTTATTCGGTTGGCTAGTTGGCTGGCCGGTTGGTTGGCTGTTTGATTGGTTGGTTGGCTAGTTGGTTATTCGGTTGGCCGGTTGGTTGGCTAGTTAATTGGTTGGTTGGTTGGCCTCTTACATAGTTGGTCCGTCGGCTGGTTGGTTGATTGACTAGTCAGTTGCTCTGTTGGCCGGTTGGTTGGTTGGCCAGTAAATTGGTTGGTTGGCTCGTTAGTTGGTTGATTGGTTGGTGGTGTGTCGGTTGGTTGGTTGGCCAATTGGTTGGTTGGTTAATTGGTTGCTTAATTGATTGGGTATCTAGTTGGTAGTTTGGTTGGCCGGTTGGTCAGTTGGTTGATTGGTTGGTTGGCCGGTTAGTTGGTTTGTTGGTTGGCCGGTTGGTTGCTGGTTGGTTGGCCAGTTGGTTGGTTGGCTAGTTCCTCGTCTTAATGATCTATTTACACGTTTTTGTACTTGTACATTGATTTTTTGCTGTGTTTATCTTTGTTTTTAAACAAAAAAAATTCAGGTGATACTCGCGATCCCAATTGATACCGAGTGGCCGTCAGGTGATACCGGGTTGAACCAGGTTGAACCCATTGTCCAGATGTGGTTGAGGGAGGGGTGAAATCCCTAAATGGGGGACCAGTAAATCAAGTGGTGTATTATTATTAGCCGACACTATTTTTGTACGAGCTTCTTTGTGCATATACAAATATCTTCGAAAAGGTCTTTGTATGAGCGAACAAGTTTTTGTAGATATATTATATAAATATATTTTTTAAAGATACACATTTCTACATACTACCAGTGTGTGACCTGCGACCAGCAGCAGTCCTAAACACTATTTTTTGCACAACGTACCTTTGTACATGTACAAAGATGGTACCCAAAAATCTATGTACATTTTGTACATGCAAATTTTTGTGTACTATAATATGGTACAGTAGCGATTTTAGTGTAATAAAACAGGGTTTTTCGACCTTTGGTAGTGTATTTTTGCTAATTTCTGGGTTTCTGAATATTTGACATTTTTTCATTAATATATAAACAAACAACAAACAATTTTTGGGAATTTTATGCCTTTTTACACTTTTGTCTTTCCAGAATCTTTGTACATGTACAAAGACGGTCCTGAAAAGTCTTTGTACATCAGGAAAAATCTTTGCCTGATACAAGAAAATGTGGTTCTATCATGTCAATAACTCCACCTACCCAGAAGATTATTAAAACTTCATCATGTAGTCAGTCTGACAGATTAAGTTGTAATTAGGAACCTCGATTCAGAATCGTATTATTACACTCCATCGTGTGACCAGTCTGACAGATTAAGTTGTACTCAAGAATCTTGTCATAAGCATGCATATGTTTCCCACTACCTGTTTTTAGAATCTATGAAAAATGTGCAACAGGGAGATGAGAATATTCATAAAATTCTGAATTTTCTCGCCCTAAATTTACTTAGCGTAGCTTCTTCGCTCAGGCTATTCGAAATACAGTTTTTATTCTGAATTTTAAATTTATTTTTTATTTTTTTATTATTAATCATATATGCACACACTCGTATGCTAGACAAATGTTAACGTCGGCTATTCAGGACTGGTCATAATACACATTCCAAATTAAGTATTTTATGCGAATTGAACGTTGTCTTTAATTGAAAAGTGTTAAAGTAAAATGTATTTAATTTAATAACAGATCCGATTCTGCTATTACAAATTCAAAGATTGAGCTGCATCGATTCGCAAACAATTAAAAAATCAGCCAGCTCATTTTTCTGATTTATACAGAAAATTCAACGAAAGAAACCGCAGTATTCAATGTTGGAAGCAAAAACACTGTCATACTCAATTAAAATTAAAGGACATCAAGGTCAATTATAATCAGACGTACGACACACGCTGCTCAATCAATAGAAGTCCATCAATCAAAAATAGGAACATTTTTGCTGGTTTGTTTGTGTTCAAGGACTAAAAAACAGATAAACATGATTCAAACCTCGACGTTATTCAAAACCGTCCTGGACAAAAAAAACAGGTAATTCTACGCTTACCTCCCACTCAACGTATCACAAATTTTAAAATAAATCCAGTTACGAACGAAACAAGTCGACTCCATTTCATGAGTAATTTTACATTCGCTAATGTTTTAAAAGAGTCGAAGAAATTGAAAACGTAGATGTAACGGGACAATATACGATATTTTCCCATAATACACCATGCTACACACACAACGAATGACAATTGTGGACAATGCGCACTGTATGATTAATCGCTAAGTAATTGCAAACCTCTGTAACACTAGGTACGACTGAAGTGTATCATCCAGCTGTATATTAATTAAATAACTGAATTATTTTGATTAGTTATTAATGCATGCTCAAACGAACGATCATAAGGAAGTGTACCAGGACCAGACATTTATGTCGAGGGAGAGTTCGGGGTCTACACCACACTTGCATATGGAAATTTGGGGTGTAGACCATCAATGGGCAGCGAAGAAATTTTGGGGTCTGGGTGGTGTAAAACTGGCAAAAATCCCAAGAAACATACCAAAAATTCAATTCCGGGGGTCTATCGATTTTTGAAGGGTCTACCAAATTCTTAGGGGACCCCTAAATCTCCTCAAACACACGATTGGTCTAGATCCCGAAACGGAAAATGGAAAATCTTCTGAAGAACATATAGCAAAATGGAGGCCAAAATTGAAAAAAAATCAAAATTTTTGTTCAAAAGTGTTTATAAAGGGTCAGAAACTACGGACGAACCGTTTTTACGTTATTTCAGCATTTATACCAGCTTTTGAGACCATTTTGACTCCAAAGCTATCTAAAAAACTTCCACATCCCGATTGACCCTAGACTGGTCATGCTGTGCATCTGTGGTCTAGACCACTAGCAGAATCATAAAATTAAGAACTTTTTCGGCGAAAATAAGGCAAAATCAATGTCAAAAGGACAAAAATCAAAACTTTTTTACCAAAGTGCTTAAGATCGACCAAAAGCTGTCAAATAAGACTAGGATTACTCTATTTTAACGTTTACGCTAATAAAAATTTGAGTATTTTTGCGCTGGGAAACGATAAAAAACCAAGTTTTTTAGCTGAAAATTCTAAAAATTTAAGGGTCAAATTCCCGTTTAGCCCTCTCGATACGAATCTGGCTGGAAGATTGCATCGCCTGATGCACAACGGCGTTGAAGGTGAAGCCGATAAAGCTCGCTCCACAATTTTTGACAGTCTCATAATGCATTTGAATTAGTCCGAACAGGAAATGTAAAATGTATTGTCCTCAAGATCGAACACTGTTTAAGAAATTGGTGTCTAAGCACTGATCGAAATAACACTGAAACGCCTAATTGAAATCACTGATTGTGCGTGCATTAGTCTAAAATATTAGAAAAATAATGAAAACTATCGAAAATTGCTGATTGTTCGATGTCTGGTTACCAAGCGCAATGAATTTGAACTGAAATATAATTGATAACTTGATTATCAGGCAAACGACATTCACATTGAGAAGGGAGGAATAAAATCGTACAATTTACTCATTATTTAATCAATAAACATTTTAGATTACTTTTCATTAAATTCCAATCCTCTCACATGGAAAAACGGAGTGAAATTCCAATGAAACATCTTGTAACTCTACAAACAACTGTTTTGTCACCTTTAAACGTTTAACCATTTATTTATTTTTGCCTCAAATTAGTTAAACGCCAACACGCACTTTTCATATTTAATTGTAAACTGAAACAGCCCAGTCGCTTTAAGGTATACCCGGACGCTTTAAATTTTGACACCGGCAGGACACTCACTTGATATCTGTGAAAGTCCTTCATAACATAATCTTCCGCCCCATATGACCTTATTGAAGTAAGGCCATTGAGCGTAGCACTAACATGAGAATATACGGGGCTTTTGGCTAAAATATTATGTCAAATAATATTCCTATAATAAAAGAAATATAAAATTAATTTTTACTCGTCGCTTCGAGCCTTTTAATAACACGAGCCGTTCTCATGTAATAATGTCTGGCGTATAGAAACAAGCAGATGAGAGGTAGCGTTGGAATTAATATCAATGGATTCAAAATAATGACAACCGAAATAATACCAAAGAACGTGAATATGCCTTGAACAAAATGCTTCGTATATTACGTGTACACACATCAATTTAATAGGTCAAGCAATATTACGACAACTTACTTGAACAAAATCGAAAGTAACAAACGACAAAAGCTCGTCCATTGTTCCCGTATCTTTGGAGAATCTATTCAGGATACGACCTAAGAATAGATCTATGAATAGGAAAGGTTGTCGATTTTCCAAAAAAGTTGTAAAAATATGTACGCGTAACTTAAGACTCAAAAGTTTCAAATTATACTCCTTTTTTACTATATTTTGTTCAATTTACTTGATTGTTTTCGAATTTTTTCAAAAATTTTTATGTTTTTATTAGGGATGGACCGGGTCCAAGTATCCGGACCCGCCGGCACTATCCGACGATTTTTCTGGATATGGACCCGAAATTTTCGGAAGTAAAGATCCGGACCCGGACCCGAAATTTTCAAAAGTAAAGATCCGGACCCGAGATTTATGAATTTTTAGGAACCGAGTCAAACTGTATTCTTAGTAAACTAAGAAATAAGTATTTAATCCCAAAAATTGCTGGTTGGAAAAATTGGAATATGCTTGCGCGAGGGTTTATATAGCAGTGAGTGAGTGAGGTTTAACAAATCGAACCGATGAATGTTTTCTCCTGAGTTTTATTCAAATTAGACGTAGCGATGTGGTTTATGGCATACAACTGTAGTGCTTAATCATTTAATCATTATAACGTGGATGGCGTCGAGCCGGCGGACCTAGGCTGTCGCAATCACCATTTAAATCTAATATCTTTTTGTATTTTCTTTTATCCATGCGGTATTATGCATCACGTATTTTCTATTGAGGTTAACTGTTTTCGGAAATAAACATAGAAGCGCGGATTTCAGAGCGAAAATATTTTGTATATTTTTATTTGCATCTATTCAAATAGAGTATTAATCATGATGGCAGAGTGACGCTCGAAGGCTGAGTTTTGACATGATGAGATTCGAAATAGCTTATACTACAAGTAGTGATCGACCGGGGCCCCGGCCCCGGCAATCCCCGGCCATTTTTGAGCATCCCCGGCCCCGGCCGGGGCAAGGTCAAAAAATGGCCGGGGCCGGGAAAAATTTAGTGTAATTCGTATTTTGATACAGGCTGTGATACTGGTATTTATTTATCAATGAGCAAGTATTAATTTTGAGAACTGTACTGATTAGACCATATGTATACTTACTTAATCCTTTACTGAAAAAATGTTCAGGAAAATCGGCATGTTTTTGATTCCTCCACTTAACTTATTTAAACTAAATGCTACTTTTAACTCATTCATCCATAGCTACATATGGCTAAAAGATTTACAGTTGACAAATACGTTATATTTCTACTTGCAAATTGTGCGTTTTCAACAAACTATTTTTACAAGAAACACTTTTACATTTAATTGAATGGGAACCACGGGCTTCAAAACGCGTTTCTTTTGCAAAAGTTATTAGGACGGGGGTTAATTATAGGCGAATGTAAACTACGCTGCAGAATTGCGTCCGATCCGATAAACTTAATATGTCTCAAATAGTTTCCTAAGGTCCAGAGTTGAGGGAGGGATGAAATCCCAAATTGGAGGACCAGAAAATTAAGTGGTGGACTATTATTAGCCGACTCTATTTTGTTGTACGAGCTTTTGTGCTTGTACAAAGATCTTCGAAAAGGTCTTTGTATGAGCTAACAAATTTTTGTAGCTATATTATATAAATATATTTTTAAACATTTTTGGTTACTATAATATGGTACAGTAACGATTTTAGTGTGGTAAAACAGGGTCTTTTGACTTTTGATTGTATATTTTAGCTAATTTCTGGGTTTCTAACGCCAAAAATTACTAGAATTGTCTCAAAACGGCGCGCCTAAAAATTTGACATTTTTCCATTCTAAATACAAATTTTGCCCTTTTAAAGATATATAGGACAGACAAGTTTTCATATCGGAGCAAAGCGCCGAAAATTTTTTCGAATTTTACCACCTTTTTACAGTTTTTATCTTCCCGATAATCTTTGTACATGTACAAAGATTGTCCTGAAAAGTCTTTGTACATCGGGAAAAATCTTTGGCGAATACAAAAAGAACACTGTTTTGTACTTGCAAATTTTTGTATACTTTAATATGGTACAGTAACGATTTCAGTGTGGTAGAACATAGTTTTTCAACCTTTAGTAGTGTATTTGACTAATTTTTGGGTTTCTGAATATTTGACATTTTTCCATTTTTCCATTCTAAGCGCAGTGTTGCTTATTACAAGATTTAATTCGCATATTACAATTTTTGTAATATTTCTGATTTTGTAGTACAAGTTGTTTTAGCTTTCTCAGTCAAGTTTTGTGTGTGAATTCCATCAAAAGCTCATAAAAATTTCGGCACTTCGCGCCGAACTAATATTATCAACTAAATTCAGGCTGAATTATCACATTTAGAAGCACGGTCTTTTTGTATTCGGCGAAGATTTTTGCTGATGTACAAAGACGTTTCAGGTCCGTCTTTGTACATGTGCAAAGATTTTTGAAGAACAAAAACTGTAAAAAGGTGTAGAATCCCTTATTGCTAATTCTACCATTTTAAAGATTTTCAGGGGGTAAGCGGCTGCAAAAATGGAGCCGCTTACCCCCTCCCCCTGAAAATGGCCGAGAAATATACATGTGACAGTGGGTTTGGGCCATCCCCCATCCACGCTTTGAAGCCCCGAACTTCCTTGAAAGTCAGAAAACATTTGACCACCCTCCCCCATTTTTTGGCGGAAACCTGCGCTTTTTTGGCTATTTTCATGCGGTTTACCATTTTTGATCTAGTCGCTAACCCCCTTCTTCTAAAAATGGCGAGGGACCCCTATCCTAGATTTCCAGCTGTTACATGTATACTGAGGGACCCTCATAACATTTTAAGCGATTACATGCATGTTTTATTGTGAAAGTTTCTCTATTTACTCTAGCTCACATTCTAAAATAATGTATCACTTCGTGAAATTCTAATAGATAGGTACACTCTTGCCATACTAAAAAATTAAGTTCAAAAAATTCAAAAGGTTTTCACCAAAAATCGTCTGACGGTGACTTGTGTCTTGGACCCTGAGGGGGTTAAACCCCTCCCCCTTATGGGAATGGGTGATGTCTCATTTATTACATCCAATACCTATTGCATCCAATCGCTACAGCAGCAGTAGCAGTAGCGAAGATTCAAATGATATAGAGTGTGCTAATAGTAGCGACATAGACTTTATTGATGATTCAGACAATGAAATGCTGAACTAAATTTGTTTCTTGTGACATAAATAGTAATAAAACTTGATATGAAAAGGCGCACCTAACTTTGCGCTTGCCATTTACTACTGAATGGAGCAGTCGCCCATTATTTCTTTTCCCATGCCCACCCCAAGTATGTGTCATGCAATAATATTTTCTTTGTCTGACCCCGGCCAGCCTCGGCCCCGGCCCCGGCCGGAGCCGGGGATTTTTTTCAGCCCCGGTACCGCCCCGGCCCCGGCCAAAAAAGTCGCCCCGCTGAAAGAAACTTTCATGATAAGAATTGATTTAGTAGAGCAGCAATAAACTAGATACAATATGCAGATGTAGCCTTTAATTTATTTCATTGTCTGGAAAAAACAAAGTTGTTAAGTCATCATATGAAGTTTCACTTCATGAACTTTCGAAAAGACGTTTCAATGAGCTATGTACATCATGAAAATCCATTTATCATGATCCAATAGGATCAAAGCTAGCTTAACATTCTTCCGAAAAGTATTATTCATTTTTTATTTATGATTTTTGATCATGTTACCCAGTGTTTTTTTTGTGCTCGGCAAAGATTTTTACCGATGTACAAAGACTTTTCAGGACCGTCTCTGTACATGTACAAAGATTTTTGGGAAGACAAAAATTGCAAAAAAGGTCTAAAATTCGCAAAAATTTTCGGCGCTTCGCGCCGAAATGAGTAATTGTGTGTTCTATATATCTTCATAATGGCAGAAATTGCATTTTAAAAGGAAAAATGTCAAATTTTTTTGGCGCTTCGCGCCGTTTTAAGACGATTCTTAGAGATTTTTGCCCTTAGAGACCCAGATATTAGCTAAAATACACTATCAAAAGCCAAACAACTCTGTTTTTACCACACTAAAATCGCTACTGTACCATATTATAGTACCCAAAAATTTGTGTCTACAAAATATACTAAGGTTTTTGGGAAGACAAAAATTGTAAAAAGGTGTAAAATTCATAAAAATTTTCGGCGCTTCGGCCCGAAATGAGTTATTCTTTTTCCTATATATGTTTAAAATGGCAGAATTTGCATTCAGAATGGAAAAATGTCAAATTTTTTTTGGCGCATCGCGCCGTTTCAAGACAATTCTTAGTGATTTCTGCTCTCAGAGATCCATAAATTAGCTAAAATACATTACCAAAAGTCGAACAACTCTGTTTTTACCACACTTGAATCGCTACTGTACCATATTATAGTACCCGGAAATTTGTATGTACAGAATGTTTGAAGATTTTCGGGAAGACAAAAACTGTAAAAAGGTGTATTGTTTGACCTATGTACATATCTTTAAAATGGCAGAATTTGCATTCAGAATGGAAAAATGTCAAAAATTTCGGCGTTTCGGCGCCGTTTTGAGATAAGTTTCAGTAATTTTTGGTGTCAGAAACCCAGAAATTAGCTAAAATACGCTATCAAAGATCGAAAACTCCATTTTACCACACTAAAATTGCTACTGTGCTATATTATAGTACCCAAAAATTTGCACGTATAAAATGTGCTAAGACTTTTGGGGACCATCTTTATACATGTACAAACGGACCGTGTACAAAAAAACAGTTACCAGCCTTATCTTATCTGAAAACAATGAATATAATAATGTAATATAACAGCAGATATAAATAATTATCGCACAGTTTAGGGTATCTTTGGACCGGGATCCGGACCCGAAATTTTAATTTGTTGAGATCCGGATCCAGACCCGAAATTTTGAAAGACTAAGATCCGGACCCGGACCCAGATTCGGAATTTTAAAATTTTGGATCCAGTCCATCCCTAGTTTTTATATTCTAGAAAAGAACTAGCATTACCTGAAACGTTGAAAAATCAGTATTCTTGATGTGTAACCGTTTTTTAAGCTTAAAAAGTGCTTTTTAAATCTTTTCGGCGCTGACCCCCCAGAATTCCCATGCTGTACATGCATGGTGAGTAAATTTTGGATTGAGATTAACAATATCCGAGTGCGATACTTTTTGAGGGTTTAAAATGATTTTGATAAAGAGAAAACTAGGGATCGACCGGAGGTCCATTTTTTCCTCCGGGCCGGAGCCGGAGCTCCGGCCATCGTCACCTCCGGCTCCGGCCATCGTCATTTCCGGCTCCGGCCAGGCCGGAGCCGGAGGCCGGAGGTGAACTTAGAATTTTCAGTGAACTAGAATTTTCACAAGCCGTAAATATAATTCATATGAAGTACAGTATATAGGTTTGTATAAATACATTGCTCATGGATAAGTAAAAGATCTGTAGAAGTGAATGTTTATTGTCTAGCCATGCATTTATATGTACTAAAATATTGCGACCATATTAATTAAATTAGTTCTGTGATCTGTTGCTAGTCAAGCCACTTCCGAAAATTGATAAACGTGCGAAATGCAGATATATCAGTGAATCAGGTTGGTTTTCAACGCAAACTACATAACGTATGAAATTTATTATTCATTCCATAATGTACCTATTTAATCGAGCTATGCGAAAATCAAGAAGACTAACATGCAATAACGTTCTACTAGTTCTCTCCTCACCTATCACACATGTTCTCAAATGACTGGTCTGGCAGCGGCGGTTGGGTAATCGAAAAAATCATTTAATTAGCATATTTCTGTTTTTAGCTCCAATCTCACCGCTTTCTCGCTTGCCCTTATTGTCTGGATGCACTTATACTCGAAAAGTACCCAAATGAACATAGCATAAAGAGCTTAGCAATGTGTCTTTATGTACTTATATCTACAATCTGTAATAGCTCAAAAAGTAAGTGAGCAGACTACGTCGCACCAAGTTTATTATTTTGTCACTCGAAAGAGATTTATATCCATTTGTGCGCTGAATTGACGCGGACTCGGTTCGCTTTGCAATCTAAAATATTCTCGTTCATTATTAAGCAAAATATATGATATAATATTTCACCAATGGTGCATTCACAATGCCACATTAGTGTTCACATCCACAGCTTCACTTATTAAACCTGTGTTTGTACAAATTCACAAAATAGGCAATCTGAGTGCTAAGCTTCAAAAGAAAAGAAGAGCGTTAAAGCATTGAATGATTCGGTTCAAAAAACCTCCGGCCTCCGGCCCCTTTTTTGGACCTCCGGCCGCCGGAGGCCGGAGAACCAAAAATAGCCGGAGGAGCCGGAGCTCCGGTCGATCCCTAGAGAAAACGTTCAATGGTTTTTAAGTACCTATCATATGTATATGATCTTAGAGGGAGATTTCACCCCCCCCCCTTTACCCCTTAAAGTTTCTAAGTCCCATAATTCGCGATTTTCCAAAAGTTTCTAAAAATTCGTAAAAAGGTGCTGTTGAGTGTTTTTAGCTATCTATTAGCTCATGAGTGTGAAATTTTTGGCGCTTCGCGCCATATAATCGTACTCATTTGTTGACTATATTAGCTTCAAATTATTCGAATTTTTTCAATTTTTTTCTGAAATTTTTTTCATGTTCTTACGTTTTAGAAAGATAGTGCATCGTCAGAAACGCCACAAACGATGTTCTTGACGCGTATCCACTATTTTCGAGCCCAAAAAGGCAAAGTCATGTGTAATGTACTTAAACTCTTCTAGAGAATTAAAAGTTATATCGATAAAACAGTCTCATTTCATCACTTGTGTATGCACATATATACTCGCACTTGAAAAAATGCAACTTATATTTCAGATAATTCCTTTTATGGGACTCTGTTCTTTACGTGCCAATAATTGATCTGCACTACTTAAATAATCTACAAGGACAGTAATCACACCTTCTGTAAACGTAAGTACTTGGGCCATTTAGCAGAAGCCATACATGTACATAACAGGGGGTTGAGAGATACCCCTCCCAAAGTTGGCTGTCCCGTCATACCCTCAATGTCGACAACTTTTGACCCCCACCCCCGATTTTTGAAAAAAAGTCGAATTTTATACCGTTTTTGCCCAAAAATTGGAGGTCATTTAACCCCCCAACCGCCGCCCTCGAATGATCGAGGACCCCCCCTCCTACTTAAAATTTTGAGCCGTTACATACATGTATGGCTGAAACTCACCGATAGGGTTGCGATCGAAAAATAGCAAAGGCGCAGCCAGGACCGCGGAGAACATATGCGAATGCAGTACGAAAGATGATGTGTTTAACATGACCCGGAAAGCAACCGATCTCGATATACTAATCACGGTCAGAAAGGCAACGAAACCGGCATATATGTACATAAATTCATCGGTTGACAATGACGAAAACGAATGAGCGTTCGACCATTGACCCAATTTCGATTGACCCGCACAGTGACTCGTATTTTGCGTAACGTTCAGCTCGAATGACTCATTGAGTAAAGATGAAGAATTGTTGGCAATAGACGATCGCCTGGCATCTTCCGTAGTAGCCCTATGAAATTTAGGATTGTTTTAATTTGAAGGATTACTACAAGTAGTAAGAGACTAAGTCAATGAGCATGAGGCTCACGACGATGGACTGTTACAAGAAACAAAAATTTAATTATTTTATACGATAAGGTTCTGGAAAAGCGTGCATAATAAGCTGTTTAAAAGCATTTTTATCAGTACTAAACTATCCGCATAACTAGTCTTCGCTAAGCAATTATGATGCTTACAGATTTTAATTGTAGAGTAGTAACATCAGTGAGCCCAAGCCAGCGTTTTCGTTTTTAGCACGACCCCCAATAGCACTGGTGCTAGTTAAATATCTTTCCATTAGCACGGAATAGTTTACATTAGCACACTAGTTTTTATCTGTATTACGTGCAATGTCAGTGATATTTGCCCTTTTCTATTTTTAAAAATGTGTCGGCGAATGCCAAGTTGTATTCCGCAGGCTAATATGTACCTATTTATTCGCGAAATTGCAAAATTTTGGGATTTTTTTGGAAGGTACGTTAAAAAATTAAAATTTCTAAACTTTTATTCAGAAATGTCTATTTATCCGCTAGCACGTCGTGCTATTGGCCAAAATTTTCGTGGTGCTAAGAAAATCCGTGGTCCAACCTACAGGGCGAACCAAAATTCAAAAGAAATTGGTTCATTCATACTTATCCCAATTCCAGTACGTTAATCATTAGCGGTGAAAATCACTTCGAAACGACCTGACAAGAAGATAGAGCTGCACACTTTGCAAATTTTACTACCCGGGTACCCGGCTATTTCATTACGTACCGGGTATACCCGGGTATACCCGGGTAGGACCTTAGATAAGAGAGAATGCAGTGAACATTGTTTATTTTCGGTTGACAGCAGTGATCGTACAGGGTCAGATCTTCACCCCCGGTCGGGGTCGGGGTCGGGGTTGAAGATTAACAATTAACATTGCATGATTACATACCAATTTAAAAAGGATAAAAACGATACTTCACTTGCTTATAGAGAATACTAATAAAGCTGGTTAAGTTCAAGATTTTATTTTCATTCCAAGTTCAAACATGGTTTTAGCAATTTAGCATTACTTTCAATTTTAATCACTAATCGCTCTCGCTTTTTCGCATTCTTCCACAGTTTTTTCTTAACGGTATTCTAAGGCGCACTGATTGTGAGGAACCAACGGCGCGAAGCGCCAAAAATTTTCGAAATTTTTACCGTTTTCATGTAGAATTTACGGCCTTTTTATTGACAAACACTTCGTAAATCATAAGTGGCGCAAAGCACCAAGAAATTCAGTCATTTTTTACCGCCCTTAACATGTTGTATAGATATATGAATACTGAAAACTAATAGTCTGACAGAGCAGAACAGGAAAACTACGAATTATAAACTTAGTATGAAGATATTTTGACTGATCCAGGCTTTTAAACGCAATGCTGGAGCTTTACAAAAAGAAAGACAATCATCGGCGGTGCTATGCGCAGGAAAATTTTGACGTTTTTACTCTTTAAACTCAATTTATACCGCTTTAATCATACAGAAAAGATAAACTAATTGCGGCGCGAAGCGCCAGAAATTTTTAAAAATTCTTAATCCTTTTACCTTTTCTGTCCTCCTAAATATCTCTTTGCACGTGTAAAACGAGATAGTACGGCTGGGGGTCTGGGGTGGCGCGCTCAAGCGCCCCCAACGGGGTCCGGGGCAGAACCCCGGAAAATTTTGTAAAAAAGCACTCTAATTTATTAGTAACGTTAAAATTTTCGCAAATCGGCAAAATCTCGGTTCTGGATTGAGCCCAAAAAAACTTAAAATTGATGAACTCCTACACTGCACAAAACTTCTGAGCTGAAATGCGTTTTTCGACCTTTGCTAAGTGAGAGCAGCAACGGGTCGCAACCAATAAGTCATTGAAAGATGTATCAATGAGAATTTTGTTCTTACCGTTTTCAGGCCCATTTGTGGCCTTCTTATTAAATAGTTCAGAAAACAGAAAATGCGCAAAAACACAAGAAAATTTGGCCTTTCCTTTCATTTAAAATAGAATTATGCGTTCTTGTAAACAAAGATAAACAAAGCAGAGAATAGATAAATTGGTACGCAAACATTTTCGCACTTTTACTATTATGTTCAACAAGCATGTGCAGTTTCATTGAATGAACTAATAGTGCATTAAATAACTAAAGTGATGCGAATTGCTAGATTATTTTAACAGATTCAAGCTTTTGAACTCATCGGATCTGTATAACAATGAATAATAATGACTCAGCGCGAAGCGCCGGAAAATTTTGACGTTTGTGCCTTTTTGAACTCAATGTTCTGGACACATTGCGCCAGAAAAGTCTAACATAATTTCTGAAAAATTTCGGAGGGGGGTATGTGCCCCCACTGCCCCCTGGCTACGCCTATGATTCCGTGTGTCAGTAATTTTGGCGCACTTTATGGTGATAAATATGCGAACATGTATGTAAGTGTTAAAAACATGGCGACTAGGCGTACATTTTATGAAATACCGCAAGTGTAGAGTTTAACATATTCATTATGCTCGTGAATGAATCGTCCTTGTTCCGACTTTATTTGGTATTTATACAATCCTCCTATGTACCAAAGAATAAAATGCTATATTTCACCCCCGAAAAAAGATTCAACCCCAACTCGAAAAATCTTGCCCCCGGTCGGGGGTCGGGGTTAAGGCCGGGGTTTTTCGGGGTCGGGGTCGGGGTCTCGCGTACGATCACTGGTTGACAGTGAGGTATAGGGCAAAGTGATATTTAAGCACTAAAATTATTGAAAAATTAATGCAAGATTAAATAGAATCAAGGCTTTAATCTGAAGAATTCGTATGCAATTAATGAAATTTAAGTCATTTTCATAATTCAAAGCAAAAAATTGTGAAGCAGGTTTTGTATCGTCATAGCGTCATTAAAACATTTGAAGCAGGAAAACACATTGACGAAAAGCAATTTTGAAATCAACCAGAAATGAAAATTTATTCAAAAACAAGTCTTTCTGGAGCTAACTGCAGAGGCGTAGTCAGAATTTTGGTTCGAGGGCATAAACGTTTTCATGTAGAATTTACGGCCTTTCTATTGACAAACAGTTCGGAATTCATAAGTGGCGCAAAGTGCCAAGAAATTTAGTCATTTTTTCCACCCTTAATATTTTGTAGATGTATCAATGAAAATTTTGTTATTACCGTTTTCAGGCCCATTTATGACCTTCTTATTAACAAAAGTAGTTCAGAGAACAAGAAATGCGCAAAAACATAAGAAAATTTGGCCATTCCTTTTATTTAAAATAGGATTATGTGTCTTTGTAAAGAAAGACAAACGAAACAAAGAATAGACAAACTGGTACACAAAAGACAAAAAAAAGCAGAGAATAGACAAACTGGTACGCAATCATTTTCTTACTTTTACTATTAAGCTCAACAAGCATGCGCAGTTTCATTCAACGAACAAATAGTGCATTAAATTACTAAAGTGATGTGAAGTTTTGGATTATTTTAGCTGATTCAAGCTTTTAAATTCATTGGATCTATATAGCAATAAATAATAATGACTTGGCGCGAAGCGCCGGAAAATTTTGACGTTTTTGTCTTTTTGAACTCAATTTTCTGGACACACATTAGTCCAACAAAAAAATCAACAATATTTCTTGAAAATTTTGGGGGGCTACGCCTATGGCTGACTGCATTTGGGACATCGATAGGCTTTGAATCAGGTCTAACTAAAACAGTTGCGCGCACGATGTGAATAAAAGTTGCAGTCTAAATTTATATAATGGTCACAGAAGTAAATGCATTAGAAAAAAGCGTCGCTAGCAGATAAATTCTTGTTTAAATTTGTTTACAATAGAGAATAAGAAGAATTCGGCACAAATAAAATAATTTAACTAAAGACCTGAATGATGGAATTTGCCTAAACCGTATGTGCGATATACTGTGACAATAGGAAATATTAACAGACTCGCTTATTTAACAATATACGGTTGATTATATCAAATCACATTTACATTGTGATTCAATCGCACTTTAGAAGCAATACGTTTCTAGGTTTCTAATTCGATTCTTAGCACATATTGCATAACTGCAGTGCTAATTTTCCATTTTATGTTAGGGGATTCGGGTACCCGGGTAGTAAAACTATTTTCTACCCGGGTACCCGGGTATACCCGGGTACCCGTTCGGGCACCCGCGTGCAGCTCTACAAGAAGACAAAGCAAAGTCTGAACAATCCCCCAAAAATCGTGTATCCGATATATTATCAAATCTGTACATTTACTTATGCATAATGTTATGGATGTGGAGACATTCTATAGTAGAGCACAACGCGATTTCTAAATAAGGAAACATGCTATAATAAGGATGTCAGAAAATGAGCATAACAACTGGAACATTACCCAGGCACTCAAACTAAACTTCTGGCATTATCGACACAGCAAAACTTACCACACATTGAGCCACCAATCGCTAAGGTTATAAACGACTTGCACGAAGATACAGAAAGCAAATAACAATATGACGCAAAAAATATTCCCCATATTGCGGAAATAAGCAAAATAAACTCTCCAATCGACGATACCATCCGATTTCTCATCGTCGAATTGCGTCATAACATCACGCTAAATAGTATACGAAATAAAAAGGTGAATATTTTGAAAATGTCAGCGTCAACGACAAGAGCAAGGCCCACTATACATACACTTATAACGGAAATTCTGGGGACCAGACCCGAAAACTTTTTATTACAAGTTTCCTCTTCGGGCTAAAAACTATGTGTTCACATCAAGCACACAATTTTCGATGTTTTTGACAATGCTTTCTTTTTTCAAGGATTTTCTGGAAAACTGATAATTCTTTTTTGGGTATTATTAACCATTCTAGTAGGGTTAAAAACGCCCTAGCAGCCTTCCAAAAACAATTACACATGAAGGCGCCTAAGTTTGAATTTTTGTGAAACTCGTGACCGAAAAATCACACATACTCCACAACTAGGTCAGTACTTGCTTATCAGTATTATTCTGCTCGAAACGCTTAATCACTTATCATATGCAGTACAGTATCCTCGGCGTGACCGGCGAGTTTCTTGCTTAGACACCAGCTTAGGCGCAATTCGATATGGAGAATTTATCTTCAATGTGCAAGAGGGGTATGGGAGATTCTTTACCTGAAGTTGACCGCCCCCATCCTTCGAACATTGCCCTTCCCAGAAACTTGCATGTTTTAGACGCCTTCGTGCCGTTTTCGACGAAGGATTGTAGACCACTAAGCTCACTCCAAAAAATAGCCGGCTACCCAATTCTAAATTTTGAGCCGTCACATATACGATTCAATGCACATGGGAGTTTAGGGGTCTAGACCCCAGAATAAAAAAATGGGAAATTTTCTTGACAAAATGCAGTAAAATGAAGGCCAAAGACGGATGAAAATTAGAAATTTCCTTCAAAAATGCTTTAAATTGACCAGAAATTATGTAATAACGTAGTTTTAACGCAATTTCAGCGCTTATTCCATTTTTTGAGCTCATAGAGGATCAAAAAAAGCTCAAATTTTGACCCCCTTCCTCCAGAGCAGCTGAACCCCAGATCGGCTATGCTATGCATCTATGCTGATGAATCGCTCTAGACAAAACAGGATAAGAATATGATGAATCTGACGACTGTTTTTGGGGTTCACTAAAATGAGAACTAAGGTAGAGCTTTAAATTCTAAATTAAAGATTTTTTAAAAAAAATGTTTATTTTTCAATTCAACGATCTAAATATTTGAATAAAAAGCATTAAAATTGATGGAATTTTTCTGACTTGCAACCAGTGACTCGATAATAAGCTCTCTACATTTTGATCAAGTTTTACGGCCAAAAAGTATTACTGCAGGGGACTTTGAACTTTTTTGCAGCAAATATTTTCATTATTCAATATGAGAAAATTTGGCAAAAGACGTAGCGGATCTATGCAACTACTAAATTTAGAAGAAATTCATTGAACCCTTTTTCGTCGTGTGAATTCTAAAAACCAAGATAAAAAGAACGGTAGAACATCGTCCAAAGTGAAAATGATATTTTATTCGAAAAAGTACATAAGTTTTAAACAAAATCAACAGAAAATAAAACGCAAGCTTGATCGCACAATCCGTCACATCATTTCCGACAATCAATTGCAAATTCACAAGAACGAAACTCTAAACCAGTAACTTTTAAGCAATCCAAGTGAACATCTAAGTCGTTAAGAGTGAACTAACAGAAAAAATGAAAGTATTAATCGGAGTATATACATTTTTACAACAAAATTAATTAAGCTGTAGCAATTGCCAAGGTATACAAAATCTCAGGCTCTAGTAGAGTAAAAAATTTGTTAAATTACAGAGCAATGACCGTAATCACAAAGTTCTTACCTTTTCGCTCTGAAAATATAAAAAAATACCTGAAATTATATTTTTCTGCCAAAACAGAATTCGATGTTACAGATTTACCTTTAGATCTGAATCTTTGCGCACACCTTTTCGCTTCAACAGCGCTTCAGCTTCAGGCTTAGAATGGATTTTAGCTGTCTCCTCTTCGACTGATGAAAGAATGATATTATCAGGCGCTTTCGTCGATCCGTCAGCCTAAACACGACTGAAATGTTTAGAAAAAATGAATTTAAATTTTTTTCTAAATTATACAAATTTATGAAGATGAATTTTGAAAAGCGTTTGTTTGGACTCAAAAACAACAGTTACGCGTTAAAAATATCGTTTTTCGACATTTCTGACGATGCTCTATCTTCCTAAAGCAAAAAAGAAGTTCGAAAAAATATCAGAAAAATTTGATTCAGTCAAGCAAAATATAGTCTAAAAATGAAGATATTGCGCGAAGTGACGAAAATTTGACACTTTTGAACAAACGGATAACGAAAACACTAAAAGGAGCACCTTTAGTACGGATTGTTTGGAAATTTTAGGAAAATCACGAATTTTGGGGGAAGGGGTGAAAAAATTTCAGGAGGGGGTTTAAACTTTTCTGGGTCCCAGGATCACGTGTATGCAGCATGCAACGATAGTAACAATAGTGTTCACTAACAGCTACGTAATTCCTTTTAAAAGGGACAGTCTAACATTTTGGAGGAGGCAACGATTACCGCCCTTTTCATCAAGAGCAACGAACAAAGCCTAAGACGAGCTTATATACAGACGCCAATTTTCGTTCAAAATTTTAGAAGTCTGAAAAAGAAGCCTCAAATTCTGGGGATAAAGGGCAATTAACCTTGGACAAAAAATCCTTAACAACCATTGCGCGTACGGAAATAAAACTAAATAACAGATGCGACAAGTTTGATTATTACGATCCAATCCGAAAAATGTACCAGACAAACACTCTCGTACTAATGGTCCGAGAAACTACATTAATTAATATAAATAATATGAAACTCACTCTTGGAGAATGTTCATCCGAATCTTCCAATATCGTTGGTCTGTCACTACTCGAAGTAGACAGGGACCTGGTAGAAGTAACTTTGGAATGTTTGCTGCGATTATAGGACTCTTCAGTTTCGCGTAAAATCGAAGTAAACTGCTCGCCTAGTTTTTCTAAATCCTTGTAATTTCCACATGCTGCTACTTTTCCCTACAGAAACACTAAACAATGTGATATATTCACATGAGCTGCATTGAACGTGAAAACAGAGTAAGATTAATTACGGTTAAGCTTTATACTTATTTACTATCGATGCATTAACGCTGTTCAACCGAGAGCTAATATATAAGGGGGTGGGAGGATTAATCTAAATGAAACTAATTTAACTAAATTAATTAATTTGATTGAATTTCAATATTTATTATTTACGACCAATGTTTGTTTGTTTTTTTTTGTACGGCACAAATATTTCGAGGCTCTTACAAAGATTTTCGGAGCGATCTTTGTACATCATGGTACACTAAGTCAAGGCACTTACAAAAAACGACGTTTTTGTACAAAAAACAGTGTTTATTGAGTTATGACCATGATTTTCAATTTTTTAAGGAAATTTGTGTATTGCTGAAATTTGCAAATTTTTGTCAACCTTATTATTTTTTCTGCTAGATTTTGCAGAAATACGAGTACACTTTTTGTAAGCGACAAGCTTTTTGTTTTTTACGAACCCCTGATCATATAAGATGAAACATTAAGTTGAACTCAATTGAAACAAGCTTCAGTCTAAAAGTGCCATATTTTTGGGATTGTGGCCTTCGAGAAATTATGGGCAGCAAAAAAACTTCTACATTTTTCTAAAAAAGTAATTTCCAAAAACTTTTTACTAATATCAAAAAGTAAGGGTGCAGCCAGTGATCGGACCGAGGGTACTTATTGGACCTCGGCCGAGGCCGAGGCGACTCAAAATCCTTGCCTCGGCCGAGGCCGAGGCCGAGGGTAATGCCGAGGGTCAAGCTTATATACCTATACCCATAAATAGTACTCTCAGAATATTTTGTATGTACATGAGCTAGAGAATAATCGTAATATTTAACACTTTATCGAACTAAAGCAAATGTTTATTGGTGTTGGCCAGAATTTTTATTTCAATCTGATGAAGCAGATAATTAATTCATCATCGAAATCTAGATCATCTGAATCAAAGTTAGCCTCATCTGTTTCGCCTTGTTGCGCTATCGCGTTATTGTCGTCGTCAGCCTTCATCAAATTCTTTGAAGTCACACTATTATAACCAACTGCTTTGAGATTCTGCTTTACAAAAAAGAGTCCTTGAACGTTTTATGGTAGCAGACGAATGCGAGAATTACTGTACTTTCTGATCCATCCAGTATCGGGAGGGGGCGGTAATGCGGTATACAAACTTTTCCAAAAAAGTCAAAAACAGGTCCAAAATTTTGCCTTCAACGCGCGAAATAGCATTTTTCGGTGTTTTACGTTGTATACTTTTACATAAAATCACTTTTGAAGTCATATTTCTCTTAAAATTCTAGAATTTTCGACAATTTTGTGCAAAAAAATCATTAAATTTCTAAGACTTCAACAAAAATCTGGCGCGAAGCGCCGAGAAATTTGCAAAATTAAGGCGGATAGACGTCTAGAAGCATGATTTACTGCTTGATTTTCTGTATTTATAGCATTTGATGCAAGACATTGAAATTTTTTTATTGAAAATAGAAGAAAACTATGCAAAAATAGCTGTTTCTTTTGTTAAAATTGTTTTGAAACCTACATGAACAGAGAAGGGCTTCCAGGGCCCGGTTTCACCACAAAGCTACGAGTTAGGAGTTACGGGTGACGGTTTCATGAGTACGGGCTACGAGTGCTGAAAATTTCCGATTCACCAAAAACTGAGATTTACGAGCCACCCACGGGTCACGAATAACGGCTGGGCGGTTTCACCAGATATTACGATCGAATGTTACGAGTGAAAAGATTCGTAAATTTTGTAATATTATCACGGATCAAAAAGAGGTCCGTAGGACTCGTAAAGAAGTGGCAGACTAGTGCGTTTAATAGTTTTCTGGTTTGTTTTTTCTCAATTTGTTTCACTTTCGTGCACAAACCCAAATAATACATATACTGGCAGCACATGTAAAGGGTAAGAAGATTAGCATTAAAAAAATAATATATTTTTCAAAAAATGTTTTAGAGAAATCCCTTAAAATTCGATTCTTAAGCTGCATTCTTGAGTAGTAGTAATTCGAAATTTTATTTCTTTAGCCCTTGTTAGTAATGTTCGCAGCTTTTTTATGAAAAATATTACAATCACTTAGACATTTTGCATGAATTGCGGAAATCAGACATTTTTGATTAGATTTCTGAAAATTAGAATTTCATCGCACTTCCTTCGATAAAGAGCCGACTGCATATTTTATGTACGTATTAATGACAACTAAGAATGATTTGTTAAATTTGAAAATTGAAATAATACGCTGTGATATACTTTTAGCTTCGTAACGTCTCTGAATCTGATTTAATTGATTTCGTTTATAAATTATAATAGTAATAATAATAATAATAATAATAATAATATATTATTATTATTATTATGATTATTATTAGTATTAGTATTATAATAATAATAATTATTATTATTAGTATTAGTAATATTCTTATTATTAGTATTATTATTATTATTATTATTATTATTATTGTTATTATCGTCATTATTATTATTACTAATATTATTATTTTCGTTTTTATTTAAAGTTATAAATTTTCTGAGAAGCTTATTAATTCTTGTTGACTAAATCCCAAACATTTCTTAACACTTTCTATGTTTTTCTATCGAGCGGCATAAAATCTGCAATTAATTACATAATTATGCTGTTTAAAACAGAGACAATGACTAACGAAGAATGTCATACGCAACAGAAAAGATATACATTTTATTACGAGTACTCGTAAAAAGGTCCAAAAAGTACTTGTAAAAAATGAGTTTTTATGAGACCTACGGATATTCTGGTGAAACCCTCGTAATACGAACTATTAACCCGTTGCACGTTACTCATAAATCGTAGTCGTAATTCATAACTCGTAAAAAGATGGTGAAACCCGATTTTCCCGTAAAACGGAAGTCGTAGGACTCTTAGGAGTCGTAAACTTATGGTGAAACCGGGACCTGTCTCCAAGAAAGTAAATAAATGTCATTAATAGGTATCATCCGGCGCGCAGCGCCGGAAAAATTTGAGAAATTATGGTCACTGACGACCAAAAATCATTGCAAATTGCATATCCATTCTTTATCTCGCCAAATATTTTGGCCAATGGAGAGCGGCCGCCCCCTTGAATCCGCCTCTGCATGTAGCGACTGTACTTTCCGATCCATGTAGCAAAAAGACGCTTTTGGTTGTACAAATTATTGTGAAATTCAACGCGAAGCGCGAAAAGTCTTTCGCGATTATTCTCACATTTTATTTCGAAAGGGGGACTTCCCCCAATTCCCCTGTATACGAGCCTGAGCTCTACATTAGGGTTAAAATAGGAACTATATGCTATGCAGGAAGGTCGGTAGGATACTTAATCAGTGATACTGATACACAAAACCTCTAAAATAAAAAATAATTAATGACAATGCGGTGGAAGAATAGAAAAGCTGTGGTGAATGAATGACAAACAAATGTTCAAAAACTCCTTTTTGTAAAGCATAATCTCAAAGCAGTTGGTTATAATAGTGTGACTTTAAAGAATCTGATAAACGATGACGACGACGATGATGCGATAGCACAACAAGGCGAAATGGATGAGGCTAACTCTGATTCAGATGATCTAGATTTTGATGATGAATTATCTGCTTCATCAGATTAAAATCAGAATTCTGGCTAACAACAATAAACATACAAACATTTATTTTAGTTAGATAAAGTGTTTAATATTACGATTATTTTCTCTGCACTATACTTTCCGATCCATGTAGCGAGCATGAGAAATAAAAGTTAGTCATCATATGAAAATCAATTGGCACTTTGCTGTATGTAACTTGGTGTAACTGGGTACGCGCCTAAAACCATAAGGAAAGCCAATAGGTAAGAAACAGCCTGTGTACTGCAGATGCATTCTGAATAGTTAATATTTAACGGATATATTAAACTTATTCAAATTTGATTTTAACCCTCGGCGCCTCGGCACTTTTCAGCTTCGCCCTCGGCGCCGAGGCCGAGGCTCCAAAAAACGCCGAGGCTTGCCGAGGCCGAGGCCGAGGCCTCGGTCCGATCACTGTGGCAGCTGCCGTAGCCAGTCACTATGTGCAAAGTATTTTACTTGCCAATGACACAAAAAATAGTGCAGGTACCTTAAAATGAATATGGAGAGATGCAACTTTCAAGAACGTATACACGAGTACCACGATGAAATCCGCTAGCAAAATACATAATATGGTATTCATGCGAAAACGGGAACACATTTTGATTCGCAAGTATGCAACTAGGGTCGTGCAAAAAAGTTCGATAGCAGACATGATCTTGGTAGGGGGTTTTGACCCCTCCCCCAGAATTGTCGATTTTTTGTGAAAGTTGGTAAAAGTTGCAAAAAGTGTGCCCTTTTTAGCGTTTTAGCTCATTTTTGGCTCTAAAATTTCAAATTTTTCAGCGCTCCGCGCCATATACACATTTTTTAATTATATTCTGTTCAATTTACTCAATTTTTCTCAAATTTTTCTAGAAGGAGCATTGTCTGAAACGTCTAAAATAGTATTTTTGACGTGTACCCTTCGTTTTTCAGCCCAAAAAAGACAATTTTTAAAAATTTTAGGCCTGACCCCCTCCCCCTCAGAATTCCCATGCTGTACATGTATGCTTGTTAGCATATACAAAAGGAAGGGTCGTTTAAGTAAAGGCACAGAAAAAGATTCATATGCATGCACTAAATTCAAAAAGCAATTGAAACAATGGCTTAAGGCGACTCTGAAGAAGTATGCAAAAGTACATATGTATAGTATGTATTAAGGTTATGCATAAGTCATTGTTCGGCCATGCTCAAACGCAGACAAAGGGAAATTCAAACGCAATCGGATAAAATTAGAGGCCAAATAACTTATTTGAAACAATTCAATTCAAATGCTTCCATTGAATCGAGCGCAATTTGGGCAGCACGATGACTACATACGACGTCAGTCACGACCAGACATGCATGCGAAGGGGGTTTGGGGGTCTAGACCCCAGAATGGTAAAGTGGAAAATTTTGTGGGGAAAACGAGGCAAAATGAAGGCCAAAAACGAATAAAAATTGGGAATTTCCTTCAAAAGTGCTTCAAATTGATCAGAAACTGTGAAATAATGTAGTTTTAACGCTATTTTAGTGCTTATGCCAGTTTTTAATGTCATTTTGGCCCAAAAAGTTCAATTTTTGACCCTCCCCCAGGTCAGCTTTGCTGTCCGATCTAAGGGCATAAGCCGATCAGAAGGGGGGTCAAAAATTGAGCTTTTTTGATCAAAATAACCTCAAAATCTGGTATACATGCCAAAATAGCATTACAAGTACGTTATTCCACAGTTTCTAGTCATTTTCAAGCACCGTTTTAAGAAATTTATAATTTTCATCCATTCTTGGCCTTCATTTTGCCTCGTTTTCCACAAACAATTTTTAATTTTTCATTCTGGAAAGTCTAGACCCCAAACCCCACGTGCATGCCTGGTAACGACTTGAAAATCCAAAATTAAATGTCATTTTACAGCGTGATGCACATTCCGGTTAAACTTCACCTACGACAGTACTTCAAGGTGCCTGATTCATCCTTCCTCCTTAGGCTTAGTGAGAGCGAAAAGAGAAGCCTTCATGTATTATCTTTTAAGATCAATTAATCATAGAACAGAAAGGAAGGATCAAGCACGACGAAATGAAATATTCATTTAAGTCGAATTCTAATTTATAAAGCTATGAAAATCGAATTTTGTCAAATGGTAATATTCGAATTAGAATCCAATGACTTTTACAGGAGTTAATCCGACTTCTAATTTCATCTAATTTTTATTACTGCGGCCGAATTCCCTTTCATTTACATCAGATTGACGCAAGTCGACCGAAGTCGACTCATCTCTGCTTACATGGACGAATCGTACAACTAAATTTAACTTGGTATCAGAGGGGCCGAGTCGGTATCAATGGGAAGGCATGCCAGTATCAATGGAAATTTTGCAAAATGCCCCACAAATCGGAGACAAATGATGGAAATACACAAAAACGATTCAAAAACCAATTAATCAGTCAATAAATTGGAAACGGAAAATAAATCTGGGAAAATCCATAGAAATGTTTTGAAAATGTAGCAATCAATCAAATGAACAGGTAATGAGTAACCAAGCAAAATTAATAATCAGTCAAACAACCAAACCAGTATTTAAACCATTCAACCAATAAGCAACCAATCAATCAACCAAACAACCTTTTTGTGTAAATGCAGCCAACCAATAACTTGGGCAGCTGGTATCAATGGGAAGACCGGCCTTTGTCCGTATATGCTCGTCTGTACATCAAAACGCACAACAAGTTTAGGCCTTTTGAAGTTTTTAAGTTCAGAACTTTTCTAATCAGCAAAATAAGTTTTCGGAAAGAATCAAACATAACAGAATGAAAAGCATCTCAAAGAAATATTTTCCGCTGAATACAACAAAGTGCCTTTTAAAGTCAATGGCTCACTTCTTTCATAACCACAACACAATCGGCATGCTGCAAGTATTGCAACTGATGCGTGACCAAAATACGAACTGATTTGCTTAAATGTCCCATAATGCACCTGAATTAAGCAGAGAGTACTTATTATAACTCGAAGCTAATGATAAGAAAACAATGGATAAATTATGGAGATAGATTAATCAAGTATACTTAATATAAAATTAGACAGTTGCTGACAATTAATAGGACAGAAACATAAATGATCATCGATACAAGTTCGTGATTAAATAGATAAGATGTATGTATTATGTGTTGAGCCAAAAATTTAACTGTCATTAGCAGTGATCGTACGGGTCAGATTTTCACCCCCGATCGGGGTCGGGGTCGGGGATGAAAAACCCCGGTTTTCGGGGTCGGGATCGGGGTTGAAGATTAACAATTAACATTGCATGATTACATACCAATTTGAAAAGGATAAAAACGATACCTTCACTTGTTTGTAGAGCATACTAATAAAGCTGGTTATGTTCAACATTTTATTTTCATTCCAAGTTCAAACATGGTTTTAGCAATTTAGCATTACTTTCAATTTTAATTACTAATCGCTCTCGCTTTTTCGTTTTCTTCCACAGTTTTTTCATAACGGTTTTCTACGGCGCACTGATTGTAGAGGGAGACAATGGCGCGAAGCGCCGGAAATTTTCGAAATTTTTAGCGTTTTCATGTAGAATTTACGCCTTTTTATTGACAAACAGTTCGGAAATCATAAGTGGCACGAAGCATCAAGAAATTTAGTCATGCCCTAAGACAATAATCGGCGGTGCTAAGCGCAGGAAAATTTTGACGTTTTTACTCTTTAAACTCAATTTATACCGCTTAAATCATACAGAACAGATAAATCTAATTGCGGCGCGGAGCGCCGCAAAATTTTTAAAAATTCCTAATCCTTTTACCTTTTCTGTCCTCATAAAAATCTCTTTCAACATGTAGAACAAGATTGTACGGCTGGAGGTCTGGGGTGGCGCTCAAGCGCCCCCAGTGAGGTCCAGAGCAGAACCCCTGAAAATTTTGTAAAAAAGCACTCTAATTTTTAATTAGTAAAGTTATAATTTTCGCAAATTGGCAAAATCTCGGTTCTGGATTTAGTCCAAAAAAACTTAAAATTGATGAACACCTACACTGCACCAAACTTCTGAGCTGAAATGCGTTTTTCGACCTCTGCTAAGTATGTAGCGCAGCAACGGGTCGCAACCAATAATTCATTGAAAGATATATCAATGAGAATTTTGTTCTTACCATTTTCAAGCCCATTTGTGGCCTTCTTATTAACTAGTTCAGAATACAGAAAATGCGCAAAAACACAAGAAAATTTGGCCTTTCCTTTCATTTAAAATAGAATTATGTGTCCTTGTAAAGAAAGATAAACAAAGCAGAGAATAGATAAATTGATACGCAAACATTTTCGCACTTTTACTATTATGTTCAACAAGCATGTGCAGTTTCATTCAATGAGCTAATAGTGCATTAAATCACTAAAGTGCTGCGAAGTGCTGAATTATTTTAACAGATTCAAGCTCTTAAATTCATTGGATCTGTATAACAATAAATAATAATGACTCGGCGCGAAGCGCCGGAAAATTTTGACGTTTGTGCCTTTTTAAACTCAATGTTTTGGACACATTGCGCCAGAAAAATCAACATAATTTCTGTAAAATTCCGGGGGGAGCATGTGCCTCCATTCCGCCCGGCTACGCCTGTGATTCCGCAGTAATTTCGGCGCACTTCATAATGGAAAATATACGAACATGTATGTACGTCTTAACAACATGGCGACCACGCGTACTTTTTATGAAATATCGCGAGTGTCGAGTTTAACATATTAATTTTGCTGGTGAATGAATCGTCCTTGTTCCGAATTTATTTGCTATTTATACAATTCTTCTATGTGCCAACAAATAAAATGCTATATTTCACCCCCGAAAAAAGGTTCAACCCCGACTCGAAAAATCATGCCCCCGGTCGGGGGCCGGGGTCGGGGTTTAGGCCGGGGTTTTTCGGGGTCGGGGTCGGGGTCGGGGTCCCCGTACGATCACTAGTCATTAGATAAAAGATATTAGATGATAGATGATCTCACTCTTCGAAAAGCAAGCGGCCAACCGAAGCATCAACCGCGCTCAGTGGATCATCCAGCAAATAAATATCTGCACTGTAGTACACGGCCCTGCGTTTTGAACCAAAACACTGAGATTATAGGATGAACAAATTTATTTTCAATATCCGCTTCAATAGAGTTGTGCAATGATAAAAAAATAAAATTCAGTCAATTCATTTAATTTCCGATAAATTCTACAAGATAATAACACCCAATATAAATTAATACTGATAAGCGAACAAAGAACGCAAATTAGAACTTGAAATCTGAATAGCAAAAGATAAAATATCAAAAAAGAAAACTTACGCTTAATGCAATAATAATATGCTGAAAATCACATGTGCACACTGGGGGGTAATGGGGGGAGTATCCCCCTACCACAACTTTTGAAAGGCATCCCTCAGACCATTTGCGGCCCAAAACCTATTGTTAGAATTATGAAATAGCGCCAAACGATGCCCAGCAGTATAATCTGAAGTATTTTTCCAGTAGTACTCTGTCCATTCATTCATTCAGATACTTTTGTCCTTTATTCTGTCAATATTTAATAGTCCAAGTCATTCCATCGTTCTTATTATCATTTGCTTTCATGCAAACTGAATCACGAATATTTAAGAACAGTAAAATACAACAGATTAGCATTTTAACCGGTTGCGAAGGGGGTAAGCATACATGGACGAATCGTGCAACTTCATTCAACCCGGAATCAATGGGAACCGGGTCGGTATCAATGGCAAGAGCTACCGGTATCAATGGAAAATTAAGAAATTCTGAACAAATAGAAGAAAAATGATGGAAATTCATAAAAATGACTCTAAAATCAGTCAATCAACTAGAAAATGGAATATGAATCCAGGAAAATACGTGACAACCATTTGAAAATCAGCTAATCAACCAATCAATCAATGACTAACCAACCAATAATCAGTCAAACAATCAATAATTAAGCAATTAACCAATAAGCAACCAATCAACCAAGCATGCAATCATTTAGTACAAGGACAACCAACCAAATAATTGGGCAGCCGGTATCAATGGGAAGACCGGCCTTTGTCCATGTATGAGGGTAAGGAACGACAAATATATCTAAAAAATTAGCATAAACTCATCATTTTAGCGCCATGATTAGCCATAAAAATTAATCATTAATTCCCTCCAGGAAACTCGGTTTACCCCCTCCCAGAACTTTTGACCGTATTCATGTATGCTGAAAATAGTACCAAAATCGACTACTGTGTGAGTTAAACACTCAGAGATGAAATATCCTCCGACATAGTGCAAATAAACGACCGGTCGTGCAAATGAACATTCGCCGAAGTGCAAAGGAAGAAGTTCAAGAAATGAAGCAAAAAAGTAAGCGGAAATTTGTGTTTAAAGTATGTACAATTTCAGCACGCAAAAGTTCTTTTACCACAAATACGGCGCTCAGCGCCGAATTCTATGTATTGCATATGTATCTAAGTTTTACTCAGATTAATAGAAACAATGGTGAAAAATTGATGCATTTAAGAGTTAACATGGAAAGAAATATAGCTTCGTAGCCTAGCCTGACATGCATCTTATGAATATTCTGGGGGTGAAACCAGAAAATTGATCTGAAGTGCTTTTTTGGGCTTAAAAACAGTGAACGCACAGAAACAAGATTTTTTGGCGTTTCTGAAGAAGCTCTAACTTTCTAGAACGTAAAAACATTGAAAAAACTAAAATAATGGCACAAAGTATAGTCAAAAATGAGTATTTGATAGTTTTGAGCAAACATATGGCTAAAAACGTTCAAAACAGCACCTTTTCTACGAATTTTTTCGGAAAATTGCAAATTCTGGCGGGGTGAAAAGCTTTCTGAAGCCACCCAACCCTCCAGATCATGTATGTTTACGACTAATAGTTTGACCTTAGGACAAAGCGCGCGAAAATCCTGCTTCAATAATTAGTCTAACCTTGCCAAATTAATGCGTGCTTTTTGGCCTCCGCTCAAAGCGACTCCTCTATCTCCAACTACCGTTGCATCACCGTGGGTAAAGGCTTCAAGATCCTTGTTAAAAAATTAATACGTTTAATTCACAGAGTGCTAAAATGAATAATAGACGAAAACCAAATTATATTCCTTTGGGTTGCAACAGTCTAAACGAAGACAATTCATATTTAGTACTCACAAATTTTAACTATATCACTTCATAAATGAATGCTGCATAGAAAAATGAGCCTGATTCGTAGTTTGCGCCTTGTAGAATAGAACAGAGCATTGTTTTTTGTGCAAGCCTCAGGGTACATGTAAAGACTACAAAGGTCTCCGATAGTCTTGGTACAAGCAAAAATATTTTTGTATACTTAAGGTGTATATTATATGGTAGAGCTGTGCCGGGGCCAGGCCCCGGCTCCGCGCGCCGGGGCCGGCCCCGGCCCCGGGCCGGGGCCAGGCTGGCCCCGGCACCGGGGCCGGGGCCAATGTTAGAGTTGATTATAATGTAGAAAATTGATAATGTTTTGGGCAGATTTACCTTCAAACTCAATTTCAAGCAAACCACAGATCTTGCTAATTCAAATCTTTATTTCACTATGTCAGATTGGTGCAAATTTCTAGTTAATAATCAAAATTGACATATTTTAAATTGCAATTCATATAGACGAGCATTTCCAGCTTGCTTGGTAGCAGACAGCTACGTCTATCAGAACAAATAGAATAATAAGCCTAAAAAAGTGCAAAGTAAAGCACATTGAAAAACGCATCCAAGTCAGAGGAGTTAAATCCATACATGGGCAGCTCAGAAATTCTAGGGGGTAGTCAAAAAGTGCCTGATAATATATGATAGAGCGAAAAAACACCGTTTTCTCGCGTTTCTCAATGAGAGCTATCCATTAGCATCAAAAAACCGCAGAAAAACAAAAAATTCTGAAAATCAATTTCTGGGGGTCTAGCGGATTTTTTTTGGGGGGGGGAGAATGTGAATTCTTGGGGGTCTAGATCCCCCGATGCCCATGTTCTGTTATATCTTGTAATCCCAACAAATATTAACGCTTGACGTGCATATCTACAAACAAGAATATATGCATAGGTACATATAAGGGGTAGGGCAGGGTCGTACTATGAGCATGGTAAAGCACGCTATTATTGGCCCCGGCCAGGCCGGCCCCGGCCCCGGCCCCGGCAAAAAAGGCGGCCCCGGCACAGCTCTATTATATGGGTATGCCGTTGAATATATATGGTTTCTTGCGACTAAACACTATAAGTGTGCAAGGTCAAACTTTCAGGATGTGGTGAAAATCAAAAACTTGAAGATAGCTGACTGCTTTGTAAAAACCGATTCCACGGCGAAAGAACGATACTATCGCATTAGACCGTCGTTTTCGAGCATTGTGGCGTCTTAAATTTTTAAACCCTATTTGAAGTGGGGAAAATAGCTACAAATTGGTTTAGGACTCAGGAAAAACAATTATATAGCATTTCTGTACCCACACGCAGTGTTTTTTGTACAAGGTCCGTTTGTACATGTACAAAGATTACATTTTGTACACACAAATTTTCAGGTAATATGGTACAGTAGCGATGTTAGCGTAAAAAACAGAGTTGTTCGACTTTTGGTAGTGTATTTTAGCTAATTTCTGGGTCTCTAAGGGCAAAAATCACTAAGAATCGTCTTAAAATGGCGCGAAGCGCCAAAAAAATTTGATATTTTTTCTTTTGAAATGCAATTTCTGCTATTATATATAGGACACACAATTACTCATTTCGGCGCGAAGCGCCAAAAATCTTTGCGAATTTTAGACTTTTTTGCAATTTTCGTCTTTCCAAAAATCTTTGTACATGTACAATATAAAAAAACACTGCACGGTACGTTTCTGAATTCAAATAGGCTGTGTAGCTAGTTTTCTGAACCCAAAAACGGTATATAAGCGTTTTTAGCTATTTAGTTATCAATTCTTAGAGTTCAGGGGGGGTTAATACCCCCTCTCATCCGCCCCGTGCCCATGCATGCTAAATACGTATTACCAGACTGCAATCTTCGGTCCGTCTGCTGTCTAAAACAGTATAATATAATTCATCCTAAAGCGAAGTGTCTAATTTTAAAGAATTTTCAACTTGACTCAGAAGGCTAAAATAATTTCGATTAGCATGGTAAAAATGAAACTGCGATTGCCGAATGCTGACGGAATTCGGCAATGAACGCTATTAGAATTAAATGCAACACAAACAAAACGAAGCTAATTTTGTGATCAAATGATATAAAACAGTAGTTTCCTTCTTACACATTTGGTGATATGATACCTTCAAAAACAGAAAATTCAAATATAATGCAGAACATATTTGAGAGTAAATATACTGATTGTGGAGTATGTATTTTAATCGTGCGCTTGGAGATTTCTGAAATGAACATATGGTCTAAATATTAGCATGTAAGCATATTACCTGCCGCATCTGACAAACATCCAGTGTTCTTTCGTACCGCGCGGCCTCAAATTTCTGTTTACCAAAAATAATATTTTGACGTACAGAAGCGGAGAAAACCCAAGGTTCCTGCGGTACGTAAAGCATGCGGCCATTCACAATAGCTCGCCCGGATACTTTTATCGCCTCGCCACAAAGACTATGTAGCACAGTCGACTAAAGACACGCACGTGATAGACAATGAAAATATCTTGAAAAAAAATTAAAACCGATTTAAAAAATAATCCGTTCAGTCCGAGCCGAGAAGTTGCCACTTAGACTACGAATGCCAATAAAAGTCGACCATCAATTACAAAAACGCTCGACCGTACATGTTAAGCACGGCTGGTCTGGGGGTCAGCTCAGCTCAGTCTAAGGGGCTTAGCCGGAAACATTGATAGGACCTTTGAATTAGCGTAAAATAGAACAACCTTAATTTATTTACTGTTTCTTGTCGATCATGAACACTTTGGCAAAAAAGTCCTATTTCTTAGCCATTATTACTATGAAGCCTTTCATCGGCTCTATATTATTCAGAAAATTTTTGTCGTTTTCTTTTGAAGGTCTAGCTAGACCTCAATACCCGTAGCGATGGCATCCTAACAAATGCCTTGCCTACCATTCAAAAAAATTAATTTTTTGACCCCTCCCGCAATTCTGGGCAAACAGATTTTGCTCTTTCAACGGCTCTTGTATACTATTTTCTGCTTCACAACAGAAATTAAAACAGTGGCGTCCACGCTTTCGAAAATTACAAACTGATCCTTCATCCGCTAAAATAAGCGGAAATCATTTCACCCTCAAACTAATATCTCATCATATCCTCTGCACTTATTCTACATCCTTTCATAATTTAAATCAATTTAATGATTTTTTCATTAAATCAAGTTAGGTATAACTAGTGATTTTATTGGGTTTTTTGTAGACAGGTAAAAACAGGTTAAGTCATGAACATTTGCAATTAAATAGTTTGGCTAGTTACAAAAGTGGACTTGATATGCACATATGGACGCATAGAGAATGAGGGGGATTACCCTAGTAAACAGGTCAGCTCCCCATGACTGTTTTTACTTCCTGACTTTTGTGTAAAAAATTGCGTTTTAGACCAGTTTTAGGCGTTTATTCATTTTGGTCAAAAATAGATCATTAACCCTAAAGATAGCCGACTAACTCTTCGAATACTTTGAGACTTTAATGATAAAATTAACCGTAAAAATATGTTAATTCACAGTTTCTGGTAGATTTAAAGTACTTTTTGAAAAAATTTTCGACCTCAATCCAGTGTTTTTTTGTACAAGCCCCTTGTACATGTACATATAAAGATGGTCCATAAACGTCTTTGTACATGCAAATTTTTTTGAACTATAATATGGTACAGTAGCGATTTTAGTGTGGTAAAGCAGGGTTTTTCTACCTATAAAAGTGTATTTTAGCTAATTCCTGGGTTTATGACGCCAAAAATTACTAAAAATTGTCTCAAAACGGCGCGAAGCGCCAAAAATTTGACATTTTACCATTATAAATGCAAATTCTGCCATCTTAAAGATATATAGGACAATTACTGATTCCAGCGCGAAGCGCCAGAAAGGAATTCTACACCTTTTCCAGTTTTTGTGTTCCCAAAAATCTTTGTACATGTACAAAGACGGTCCTAAAAAGTCTTTGTACATCGGGAAAAATCATTGCCGAATACAAAAAACCGAGCCTCCATTTATTTTTAGCCATGATTTGCTCTTATTTTCCTCACGTGCACGTCTGGCGGCATCAAACAGTCCCATTCTTTAAGGTTTTTGAAAGTTTAAAGTGAGTAAGGTAAAATCAATCAAACATAAAATCAGAGCGAATGAAAACAATAAAGCGCAAAAAACAAAAAATAATTATAGAAACAATTAAATAATTACAAAATTATAAAGAAACAAAGCATTAATATAATAAAAAACAAACAACTCTGACCTTTCCAGCGCCCACTGGCCCGACAATGATGATCAACTGACCAGCTTCTGCTGTTAAATTTATATCATGCAATACGTTGCCTTGTAAAAACATTATGTTTCTGACTAAGAGAAGAATATGCACAACACAAAAATACTTGAAAACCGTTTATTATCTTATTAAGATACCCAAAAGATTCAAAGAATATATATATATATATATATATATATATATATATATATATATATATATATATATATATATATATATATATATATATATATATATATATATAGAGCTGTGCCGGGGCCGCCTTTTTTGCCGGGGCCGGGGCCGGGGCCTGGGGCCGAGGCCAATAATAGCGTGCTTTACCATACTCATAGTACGACCCTGCCCTACCCCTTATATGTACCTATGCATATATTCTTGCTTGTAGATATGCACGTCAAGCGTTAATATTTGCTCGGATTACAAGATATAACAGAACATGGGCATCGGGAGATCCAGACCCCCAGAATTCTCATTCTCCCCCCCCCCAAAAAAATCCGCTAGACCCCCCAGAAATTGATTTTCACAATTTTTTGTTTTTCTGCGGTTTTTTGATGCTAATGGATAGCTCATTGAGAGACGCGAGAAAACGGTGTTTTTTCGCTCTACCATATATTATCAGGCACTTTTTGACTTTGAAAAATGTTGGACCCCCTAGAATTTTTGAGCTGCCCATGTATGGATTTAATCTCCTCTGACTTGGATGCGTTTTTCAATGTGCTTTACTTTGCACTTTTTTAGGCTTATTATTCTATTTGTTCTGATAGACGTAGCTGTCTGCTACCAAGCAAGCTGGAAATGCTCGTCTATATGAATTGCAATTTAAAATATGTCAATTTTGATTATTAACTAGAAATTTGCACCAATCGGACATAGTGAAATAAAGATTTGAATTAGCAAGATCTGTGGTTTGCTTGAAATTGAGTTTGAAGGTAAATCTGCCCAAAACATTATCAATTTTCTACATTATTATCAACTCTAACATTGGCCCCGGCCCCGGTGCCGGGGCCAGCCTGGCTCCAGCCCGGGGCCGGGAGCCGAGGCCGGGGCCGGGGCCTGGCCCCGGCACAGCTCTAGTATATATATATATATATATATATATATATATATATATATATATATATATATATATATATATATATATATATATATATATATATATATATATATATATATATATATATATATATATATATATATATATATATATATATGTACGTATTATTAAAAATACTACACGCTAGAACACTCCTTACTAATCCAATAGAACAGGCCAAAAACATTACTTGTTCTCCGCCCCATTTCGAGCAAAAATTAATCATTTTAACGCCGGTATCATCGAGCTCCAGGGATTTAGGTGATGCTCCAAATGCTTGCATATCAACTCCATTCGGCACATTATTATCTCGGCCATCTTCAATTTGTCGCTCTTTGTCGGCAAGACATAGAAATTGCTAAAATAAAACATTAAAGAGCGCATGACACGGCAGATATAATGGTGAAAGTTAATTAATACTCGTAGATATAACATTGTTAAGTAATATGATTTAGATAGATTTATTTACTTAGATATATTAATATTTGATTCAAACAAACGTCTCTCCAAATCGAGCCAAATACTGCTGCTGCCGGAAATCGAAGCCGGGTAGTCTATCCACCGTTTTTTATTTTGTACAAGGTCCATTTGCACATGCACAAAGACGGTACCCAAAAGTCTTTGTACATTTTTTACATAGTAAATAATAAAAATAATGATACAATACACGTTCTACGTTATGTACTATATAAAATACACATGTTTTTTACCTATGGTAGCATACTGTGATAATGTATGGGTCTCTGACAAAAAATTACAAAAACTTATCAACACGTTGCAAAGCGCCGCAAAATCCAAGTATTTTTAGCGCTTTCAAGTAGATTTTCAGCAATTTTAGTGGTACATAGTTACAGAAGGTTGCATTCACGAGGAGCACTAAAAATTGCACTATCTTGAAGTTTTCAAAAGACAAACAAAACAGAAAATTGCCACTCTGGCTCTAAACTATTTCTCATTTTTCCCATTACATCCAAGTAAAGTTTAGACTTATGACAACAATGTTTTAAAACGCTAAATTAATTTGAACTTGAGAAGCATAAAAATATTTTGGTTTATTTAAATTTTCAAACCTAATGCTCGAGCTTCGTGAAGAAAAATAAATGCTGGAAAATCTTGATATTTTTGTTTTTCAAAATTAATTTTTGTTGATATAAATACACACAGGACAAATTATTATGTACCCGTGCTTATAAACTATTCTGACGTAAAGCGCAGGAAATTTTAGAAGGTTTCTGACATTTCTGCTACTTTGTTCTCGAAAACTTTTCGTACATGTACAAAAACGGTCCCGAAAACTCCTTGTACATCTGGAAAAATCATTGCCAAATACAAAAAATAAACCGTGAGTCTACCCCCAGGATAGACATGCACGCGGGGAAGGATTTGGGGTCTATCTAAACCTGAAAGATCGAAAGAATTATAAATTTTCTGGAAAAACATAAGGCACATACGGAAGCCAAAAATTGATAAAAAGCAAAAATTTTCAGCAAAAGTGCTTCATATGATAAGAAACTGCGGATTGAAAGTTGTTTTAATTAATATTTCCTTAACAAAAGTTTTATGCTTAACGCATAGTGCGACTAAGTGCTATTCTCAATTTGCGCCTGCAAATTATCTTTAAATTATTTTAATTCTCGTTAAGTCGTGAAACACTTCAGTTCTTACATCAACTAAATTAATATAGTTTGAAGTTTCAACCGGTTGAAAGTATCCCGTGATCAAGAAGTCCGGGTCCGATTTCTGGTCAGTCATGCTTTCGTTAATTAAGCATAGACACTCGTTTGCACTTGCTACGACTTATCAGTAGTCTTTTACCCAAATGTGAATATCGGCAACGATGGCAAATTTATAAACCTAGTTTCTTCGATTCAACGTTTAGAGATTTGGTTTTGTCCATTTAGAGTATTCTCTCATATACTTTACTTTATAGATATTAAATTTAAAAAACAAAGTTTTGAATTTTTCGAAGCATTTTCTGTGGCTTGCACTAGAAATGATTCTACTTCTGTAAAGACGGTGAAAAAGGCTACTTTGCGTATATTGAATAGATTTTTAGATTTTTTAACAGCTTTCGTAAAACCTAAGGTGCCGCGCTCCCCTGTCAAAAATCTTGGATCCTTCACTAATAGGAGAATTCACATTTCCAAGCTAATCGGAAAATACGCTTTATGTAGACTAACTCTTGATCATGGAAGCTTAAGAACTTCTTTGTTAATTTATTATGTTCTAGTCTTTTCAATAAATAAGAAAAAGAGCAATTTATCACATCTTCCTTTCAAATTATCTAAGTACATGCATTTGTAGTAATTTAAACGAAAGAAGCTTCATAAAAATGCACCGGCTTAATATATGTACACATAAATTAGGATAAAGTAGTAATCAAAAAAAGCATCCAAGCTTTTAAATAAAGATTATCAGCAATATAAAGTGAAAACTTACTTCGATTCGAAGCAGTGTAACTTTGTATTCGGCCAATGATTGGAAGGCAAAGGGCAAGAAAAGCGTTAGCGTAAGACGGACTGTGTTGAAAAGAGCCGAAGCGACAAACACCACTTCGGAGCTTATGCCATTATCGGTTATAATGTATGCCACCAAGGCGCACAGGACGATAATTTTACCCGTAATAAGAAATAATCCAACCAGTAAACCTTGAAATATTGCTTGCAGACGCAACTTTTTAATTTCACGCCTATAAATTCCATGAAAATTATCTGTGTGCAGTCGTAATTTGCGAGCATTGCTCTCGAAAACATTTGATAATTAAAAAATGCAAACACTGACCATAAACTTCAAACATGTTAATAAATTGGTCTATAAAACTTGAGAAAATAAGTATATCATGTACGTCTTTTGTTCAAACGCGACAATATATGGCACAAAAAATTAAACTGCGAGAAGGAGGGCAAGTTTTCAAAAGCTTAAAATAAAACGAGCATATAAAACTAGCGACGCTTGGAGATAATTTCAATGTCAATGAAAAAGAAGCAAGAAATCATGAAAACTAAACAAGTTTTCATAAATGCAAGGGACATGCAAAAGTTTCTGTGTTTTCACTAGGTAAGTAATTCCGATTTCTACGTCATTTCTTATATTTTAATGCTAGCTTTGCGCTCACATGCGCATCAGAAGTCAAGTGTGAATTAGGTCAAGTATAGTCGAATGAGAATATAAATTGATATTAATACGCACTTCAAAATCATAGTATTTTCTCGCGAATAAATTTAAAAACGACGAACTCATTATACGTGACTCGACGAAAGAACTTCAACGAGCATTTCTCCCCAGATTTTCATTTTTATCTAAAAAAACGTGCATTTCCGCTCGCACAGACACTAAAAGTATTCCGCTACAAAGAAAAAACAAGAAATAAGCCAAATCAAAGCAGGCGACATTTCAGAAAAAGTTTACCATCTGATGCTGTCCACAAGCTGAGCGAAAGGCGTTTCCCAGGCGTACATTTTTATGACCCGTATACCGTTCAGAAGCTCATTCATTATGCCTATTCGCTTATCGGACAGTGTGGCGACCTGTCGCCTAAAATTGTTGAAAAATTTACTGAAGCACTAAATGATTACGCGCGACAGTTGTATAGGGGAATCAGGGGGCGGGATTTTCCTAACAGTTGTACACCGGTACTATTACACAAATGCTTTATACTTTTACTTTCCAGCTTCAGTAAATACATATGTATTTTCCAGTATTATTAATACTTAGTCAACAAGCGGGTGCATCCTGAACTCTTGATTACGAAAAAATTTGAGTTGTAATTTGAAAGAAAATGAATCTTTTCTCAACTTTTACTCAGGTTAGAAGACCGGTTGCTTTTATTGCTTAAATTTGATCGGCTGAATGCTAAATATCAGTTTTATGAATCCTATCAGGGAGTGTTTTACTCATTTTGTCACTTTAAAAACACAATTTTTCGCCTTCAACGCGTAACAAATTATAACTTATATTTTAAGCTGGTGCGTGAAAAGGTAAGTTGTCACCCGTTACCTATAATAACGCACCAGAAGGTGCTCCCTTACTGTAATAGCTGACTTAATGATTGTATCAACATAATCGCAAAACCCAGAAACAAATACAATAATCTGATACTTTATGAATATATATGTACATATAGCCCGCTTGCACCAATTCATACTTAAGTTCATACATAAGTCCAAAGGCGCGTTCATAAGTTGATGGGTGTTCGCTTGCACCAAAGACTTTTAGAAAACTCGGATCTTCATAGTTTCATAAGTCCTTTCTAAAGGTTCATAAGTGCAAAGTCCGTTCTACAATGATAAATATTGGCTTGCACCAAATGTTTACACTTTTGAACCTATAGAAAGGTTCCGCAATTGCCTATGAACCTTTCTAAATGTTCATTGGTTCACAAGTCCTCAGATAGGCTTGCACTAAGATCTACACCTAAGAACCTTTAGAAAGGTCATAAGTCCAATAAAGAAAGTCATTTGCCGACTTATAGAAAATTTTCGCTTAGCACCAAAAATCCATGCGTTCATAAGTTCAAAGCTTCATAGGCGCGAAGTGTAGAAATTTCTATAAATCGATGTGCGCCTTTGACGAATAGTCTCTTAGTGTATTGGACTGATAATATGATAGTGACGAAGATTACGTAGAACCACTGCGAAAAAACGGTCTCGTCCTCGAATTAATCTTGACTTCCACGATTTTGGTGAAAATTAACATTTAATATTTTAGTGATTCTTTTTGCAATACAAAGATGAAAGTGAAAAGTCACGTTCAATTATTTTCAATTCACTTTAGCAACAGTATTTTATCGACTCGCCCGCCTCATTTTGGAAAAATCATCATAAACATTGTTGTTAACGTATGCGAAAGATTGTGAGCGATAAGTATATATATATGTATTTAACTCCTATTTTACATTTGTAACAACAATATTTACATCATTACAACACAAAAATATTACACACGAAAAACAGCAAAAGCTGAAGAGCTACGTCAAAGCGTCTATCTTGCTTCGCCTCTGAACATAGTTGGACTTCGCACTTATGAACATATTATGAAGGCTCGACTTTTCTAAACGTCTTTGGTGCAAAGTAACACTTATGATTTTGAACGCGCCTATGATCTTATAAAGATTTTGGTTGGACTTTTGAACTTATGCACATTTGGAACGGACTTATGAACATGTGAAGATTTAGAAAACGCCTACGAACTTATGAAGACCACCTTTTGTATTAGGTGGTGCAAGCCAATTTGAATACTTATGATCTTATGAACATTCAGAAAGGTTCATAGGCGTTATGGCAAGCGGCCCCAACGCGGGATTTTCGCAAAATTCAAGAAAATTTATTTTATTTTTCGCGTAGTATTGTCAGAAATTTAGAAATTTTTCGGAAAAATCCAGCATCAGGAATAATTTTTAAATAAGCCTACGAATAAACGCTATTTTGCAGCTGAAAAAGCGGATTTTCGGACCTATTTTTGGCTGTTTCAAGAAAAATTTTGATACCGCGTCCCCTTACAAAAATCCTAGATCCGCACTGACCATACCACCACCCTGTGTACATGCTACATATATATTATTCGTACAAATTCATGCGAAATACTCTTTGAATGCGTGCAAAATGGAAGCAATTCAAAAAAGAAGACCTGCTGAGAGCTACAGAATGAGCAAATTTCAGTTAGATAGGTCTAATTTTATTCCGCGTAAACAAAGATTAATTTGCAGATCAGTATTTTTCGAATGTTCTAAGTGATTCTGGCTATAAATCCATCATAGTATGCGCATACCTACCTGTATTGGCCCATCTTACGGCCCATATATCCTTGTATGGGCACCAAAAAGAGCAAGCAACCGAAGCCGGCAAAGCAGGATGGGCCCATTTCGTACCACAGCAAAATAACGAATCCAATTAATGACAGAGGTGCCGCCCAAAAATAATGCAAAAATATGACAGTCTGAAAAAAGTATAGGCTGAGTTAGCGAGATTGAAAACTATCGACTTCAGGTTGTTGCCAGACATGTACAGCATGGGAATTTTTCGGGTGTAACATTTTGAAATGCCTTTTTTGGCCCAAAAATCGCGGGTAAGCGTCAAAAACGTCGCTTTTAGGCGTTTCTGACGATGCTCTTCCTAAAGCATAAAAAACACAACGATTTTTTTAGATCAAAAAGTCAAATAAATTGAACAAAATATAGTTAAAACACGACTCGCCAAAAATTTGACACTTTTGAGCAAATAGATAGCTAAAAAAGCTTTAAAAAAGCACCTTTTCTGCGAACTTTCAGGAAAATTTCGACAGTTTATGAAAAACCGCAAATTCTGGGGGGGTGAAAAATCTTTTATTGGGGGCTGAAATATTTTCTGAAAACCCCCTTAACAAACCCCATCCCCAAGACCATGTATGGTTATTGCTTATCTGAACAAAAAATATCGTCTCTTGTCCTTTTCATTGAAACCTACATATCGCATAGTTGACTATGTATAGCTTGAATGATATAAATTAACTGCGCGGGCTGAATTTCGTGCGACATACTGTTATTTATCTTAGAGATACATACAGGGGCGTAACCAGCCGGGGGCGGAGTTAACCCGTCCCCTCCCAAATGAACAAATACTTTTTTATTTTTCACAAGGGTCTCCAAATGAAAAAATTAAAAATTCTCAAAGTCTACTAAAGGGACAGCCAAATGCGTTTTTAGCACAATTTTGAGCTTCTAAACTCAAAACTTTCCGGCGCTTCGCGCCGGATTTTTTATTTCCTATCTTATTTCTTACCTTAGAAGCCCAGATTTGACTTAAAAATAGCGAATATGTCGAAGAATTTCGGCGCTTCGCGCCGATTTATTATTTTCTGCATTAGTTTTCTTTGCAAAACCGCAAAATTAAATGCAAAGACAAGAATTTCGAAAGAAGATATATTTTTGATATCCAAGTTTGTTATCAACCATTTCTTTAAATTTTTTACTTTACCATGGCGTAGATCTCGTCGAGAAACGCTCAAAAATTCCATTATTTTAGCGTATCTCCTAATGGTTCCCGAGATATAGGACTTCAAAAATTTTGCCCCCTCCCAAATAAAATCCTGGTTACGCCCCTGGGTACATACATAGAGTATACCTTATAATGGAAGAAACCAATAAACTTAGATAATCAATGTTCGATAGGCTCAGTTTTTTAACGCTCAAGAGGAGAGTTATATCATAGATGCACAAGGTCAGGCTGGCCAGGGATTTTTGGGTCAGGGAGGGGTGAAATTCAGGATTTTGACTACAATAAATTGAGTTTGGCTATTTTTACGTCAAAATCGTTTGAAAATACACTATTTTTGGCTCAAATTGCTTGACAGTATATCATTTTTAAACCCTTCAGCGAGGGTAATACCGCCTCTCACCCCGCCCCGTGTGCATGCATGAGTAATATCATCCTCTCACCCCCATGCCCATGTATGTACTGAAGCCACGGCATTTTTGTATTCGACAAAGATTTTTCCGATGTACAAAGACTTTTCGGAACCGTCCTTGTACCTCTACAAAGATTTCTGTCAAGACAAAAAATGTTAAGGTCTAAAATTTCAAAAATTTCCGACGCTTCGCGCCAAAATGTACAATGTCTGTTTAACATGTCTTTATAATGGCGGGAATCGCGTTTAAAAAGGCAATTTCGAGCCTTTTTGGGACATTTTTTGTATGTTTTTATCGTCAGAAATCCAAAAATCAACTAAACTACACTACTAAAGGTGAAAAACCCGGTTTTAAGGCATGCAAAGCGTTACTGTACCATATCATAGTACCTACACTGAAATTTTATTGTACAAAATGTAGAAAGACCTTTGGGGACCATCTCTGAACAAGCAGAAAGGGGCCTTGTACGAAAAAAATGACTAAAGCATGCCAAAAGTGCCAACCTGGTCAAAGCGGGCAACGTCATTCGACAGCAAATTGACGATTTTGCCAACTTCCATGTCGCGCAAATCACTTGTACTGACCTGCAATACCTGCAAATCAAAACAAGATCATGAATCATCGTCGCACTAAACTTCTTCAAATATACATAAGTTTCGCATAAAAAGTCTGAAGCTAAAAAAGAGAAGGACCAGACTTCATTTCCGGAAAAGCCCAGCTATTTTTAAAATTTAAAATAGTGAAAAAAGGACGAGAAAATACATATAACTACAAGAATATTATCTTTTCAAAGCGGCTAAAAATATGAAAATAACGTGGAAGAATTAAGTTTGTTTAAAAAAATATTATTTAAGCAGTAAGAAACGTAAGGCATGGAAAGTCGTTGAGTCAATAGCTTAGCACAAGGGGCATTTTCATAGAAAATAGTTTAAGAAAATGCAAAGCTGTGCGTTCTAAGCAGGCCCGTATTTGCAAAAACTTTTTATTATTCATAAAGGTCCCCGAGAAAAAGATTAAGAAATAAATGGGATTCAGCACATTTTGAGCCAGTGAACGCAAAATTGTTTAGCTTGGTTTATCCCTGCAAAGCTGTAAAATTAAGTGAAAAGATAAAAATTTAAAAATTTTCCCGAGTCGAGCTCAGCCACTTTGAATGAAAATAAATATTATCTAAATTATGTAGGTACATATTTAAAATAAGCGATTCTTTTTCGAAGCATAATATAAAGGTGTCATTTTGTGCGTACATTCTAACGGTTAATGATATATGTGATATAAAAAATCTGTTTTTTCTCAAATAAAATCCTGTATTAATTCGGTCCTGGTTGGGAGGAATGAAAAGCATTGCACAAAGATACCAAGGAATAACTGCATATAGCTTTGAACTTTTAGTCACCTAAACGACACGAAATACGATTTCCGAAATAAATTAATGCGATTTTCCACAGACTTCAACTCAGAAAGACTTACAAAAAATTTTTGAGATTATTATTTATTAAATTTGTCAAAAACGTTCAACTAATGGCAATGAAGCTCTTACTCTAATGCGGCAATAAGACAAGGTACAATAAAGATGAATAAATATACAAAAGACTTAAATCGACTTAGTATGACTGACAACAACATAATTGGAACGCACTAGTGGCTTCAAGAAATCTTTTGCATCTAACAATGGTTAAATCGTCATACATCGTGCAAAAAATAGTTCAGAACAAAAGAAGTTCAAACAAAAACAATGGCAATGGTGCCGTTATTGACTCATAATGCATGTAGCGGGTTGAAACATAATTACCTATCCATGTAATATAAAGAAAAAATAAACAAAAAGTATCAAACCAAAATCAGATAGAAAAAATCGATTTCAACCTATTAAGTCTTGATAGGCACTAAAGCCTGGTTTATACTTCACGCATCGCGCCGAACTTGCGAAATATCGCAGTCGCAGGATCGGGCAAAGCACGCGAATTCGATTTATACTATCGCGCGAATAATTGTTCGCGCGAATCGCAGGATTGTCCGCGATACGATTTTTCGATTTATACTTCCTGCGAAGTTCGCATCGCTTAATAATTCGCGCAGGCAAGAAATTTCGTCGTGCGATGAATCGCATTTCAGTTTATACTTCATCGCGTTCATCTCCGCGAAAAATGTCAAAAATTACTAATTTTAGTAACAAGTTGACGTCCGACGCGAATTCGCAAAATTGGGCTCGGAAGCGAATTCGCGTCCTTTTTTTGCGCACATTTCTATTGAACTGTCAAATTTGACATGTACAACGCCGATCGACGCGGGTCGACGTGCCTACTTAAATCATTTATGTCACGCAACAATGCTTTGAATTTGTAATGAGGTCAGGCGAGGACGAAAATGAGCAAAAATATGCGCGAAAAAATCGTGCGATGATTCGCAAGATTCGCAGAAAAAATCGCACGATTTATCGCAGGATAGTCGAGTTTGCGAGAAATCGCAGCAAGTATAAATCGAAGACGCGATGCGACGAATTTTGTCGATTATCGCACGATTTTTCGCAGGAAGTATAAACGGACGGCGCGATGCGTCAATTCGCACGATTTTCGCAGGATGTGCTATTTTTAGAAAAAGTCACGCCATTTAATCCTGCGACGCGATCCTGCGTGAAGTATAAATACGGCTTAAGTTTCCAATTTTAAAAAAGACAATTTGTCAAATGAATCCTACTTCTTACTCACAATGAAGTGCAAAAAGATTATATATATATATATATATATATATATATATATATATATATATATATATATATATATATATATATATATATATATATATATATATATATATATATATATATATATATATATATATATATATATATATATATATATATATATATATATATATATATATGCATATATATATATATATATATATATATATATATATATATATATATATGCATATATATATATGCAGGGGCGTAACCAGGGGGCGGGGCCCGGCGCTTTTTCAGAAATGGAAAAATAATTTTTTAAAAGCAAGGGGGGACCCTTTGCTTTTTCTTCCAGTGAAGTGGAAACGGAGTTGTGGACAGCCATAATGCGTTTTCAGCACACTTTTAGCTTCTAAACTCAAAATTTTCCGGCGCTTCGCGCGGTTTCTCATGTTCTGTTTTTTCTCACTTTAGAATCCCAGATTTTACATAAAAATAACGAATTTGTCAAAAATTTTCGGCGCTTCGCGCCGAATTTCTTGTGTTCTATCTTTTTCTTACCTTAAAGACCCAGATTTTACTTAAAAATAACGAATTCGTCAAAATTTTCGGCGCTTCGCGCCGGAATTTCTTGTGTTCTATGTTTTCTTACCTTAGAAGCCCAGATTTTACTTAAAAATAGCGAATTTGTCAAAATTTTCGGCGCTTCGCGCCGCATTTCTCATGTTCTATCTTTTTTCTAACCTTAGACGCCCAGATTTTACTTAAAAATAACGAGTTTGTCAAAAATTTTCGGCGCTTCGCGCCATTTCTTATGTTCTATGTTTTTTCTTACCTTAGAAGCCCAGATTTTACTTAAGAATAGCGTATTTGTCAAAATTTTTCGGCGCTTCGCGCTGATTTAATATTTTCTGAATAAGTTGTGTTAACAAAACTGCAAAATTAAATTTAAAGAAAAGAATTTCGAAATGTTATGGAGTCAAGCTTTAATTTGATATTGAGAAATTAGTCATACCGATAGGTTAAAAGATAGTATTTTTTATATCAAAATTTGAAATAAAACAAGAAAATTTTTGAATTTTTTAAAATTTTTTACTTCACCATATTATAGATCTTGTCGAGAAACGCTGAAAATGACATTATTTTCGCGCATCTCCTAATGGTTCCCGAGGTATAGGACTTCAAAAATTTTGCTCCCCGAAATAAAATCCTGGTTACGCCCCTGTATATATGTATATATATTTCCAGAACAGTGCCATTGTGAAAACCACTTAAGGGCTTCCCATTGACATACGTACTTCTTTACTAGAAAGCAGGATAATACACAATTTCTATTTTGATTTTATATTATTTGTGCGATCACTCTAATCAGCAAGACTATTAGGTGAAATGCTTTACATGTTCTTCCTGGCTTTGATAAAAGTTCCTGATAAAATTTGACTACAATTTCTAATCATTCATGCAGCCAATAAATAATGGATTACCGAAGGACAAAGGTACGTAAAAGTATGGAAATCATTAACATTAAGTACAAATTGTGGGTGACAGATTTGGTTAAAAATCAGTCAAATAAGATTTTAGGTGAGCGTCGTCACTAAAAAACTTAACTATTTTTTCTTTGTGCCATACATACAACTAATGAGCAGTCATGCAAATCAACCCGGTTGCTTGCATACTGTACGGCGTGCAAGGACAAGAAAGTATAAATGAAAATTAAAAAGCATATATTGTTAAGTCCATGCGCAGTGCCCTTTTCGCTACCAAAATCTTGAAAATTCTTGGCGCGTCGCGTAGATTGTTCTTCTCAGAATGAGTGTAAGAATGACAAAATTTGACGCTAAGTGTAAATATTAGGAGGAATGTGCATTCTTATAGCTAAAGTACCTAATATACAATTTGATTGCAAAATTCATGAAATGCAAAGATCCTAAATGACGTTCCATTTCAGCTGCACGTGTGCAAATGGACGTGTACAGAAAAGCATCGATTGAACTTCATCTAATGCCTAGCTGAATCCAGCAACAATATTTTCTAATTTATATTTTAATCTATTCGCACGATGCCATACATTTGTCTCAGGTTAGGCAACCTCTTGCACACATACATTTATTAGTGCATTCTTACCGCCAATCACATTTACAGAGAACAAAACAATAACATTAATTAAGGAAGAAGACTAATTAGAAGAAGCAAATTGAAAGAATGAAAATCAGCTTAGTAGTTTAATCTGACTACTCTTCATTGTAGACGTAACACACAATACATCTTCCTATGTTGAGTAAAATACCAGCCACCCGCACCCGCTTCTTTCAAGAAATAATATCCGTACCGGCACCCGCTATCGCGAAATGTTGATAACCGCACCCGCTATTCCGAAAAAAGTCTACCCACTGCATCCCTAACATTTTGGTTTCACCCCCACCCCAGAATTCCCATGCTTTGCATGCATGCATACAGATCATTCATTTAAATAGGGGTGAGGGAGCGGTGCATTAGCTCCGCAGAACAGACAGTTACTGTCAGGCGATTTAGAGCTGGCAGAACACTTTCTGAGTCATTTTTGAGAGGAAGAGAAACATGTATACAGTAACGTCAAAAACTTCCCGGCGCTTCGCGCTCGATTGATAATTTTTGTCTTGTCTTGCCTACCCAAAAGGCTCCCAAAATCGTGTCAAAATCATCTAAAAATGAAATTCTTCGGACCGAATAAATAAATTTCTAGTTTCTATGGTCAAAAAAATGTACAGTTATGCAGTTGTTGAAATGGACTAAAGCCATTTCGCGGGGATCATTAGCCATTCTTGGGGTTAAACTGCCACCACCACCCCCCCAAAGAACACATATGAGCGCAACTGTGGTTAGTACGCAGTTATCGTAAGATAAAACGTACAAATTTCGCAGCAATTTTAGTCTATTTTCACGCCAGCCAACATCAGCATGCTGTCTAATACTTTACCTTTTTGTAAATTAGGCCGCTGATAGCAACTCGAATTTGCATTCCAATACGCAAAACATGGTAAAAATACGGATGGTGCCATATCGCCAAAAGTACAGCGCACATTGAAAATCCAAAAGCATATAAATAAGCTTCGTTTAATGTCATCTCCGAACAAAAACGAAAATAACGAATCAAGCGCCCCATGAATATTGGTTGCAATATTTTCAAAAATTCCTCAAAGAAAAATTAGTTAATTATGTTGGACAGGTAAGCCAAGATTCTAGAGTAAAAATTAAAACACAATATGCTGATAAAATTTTTTTTCCTTTCGCTCGCAATCCGCGATTAAGAAGTTCTCAAAAATTGTATGGAATGTCAGTTTTCTTACTCAAGAACAGGGGAGAAATCAATCGTCTCTCCGTTCTTCAAACGCTAAGATTTTTACCATCTCCCTCATTTTGAAGAAAATTTTCATTTTAGGCAATTTTTTAAGTTTGTTATTATTTTGGCCAAAAATAAATTATTACTTATGTAGTACGAGTATTATTAATTTACGAGTATATAAACTTATTTTGGAATGCCGAGATGAGGAAATTCAATCATTTTGTAAATATTTGAAAAGAGCACTTTGGTGTCCCACTACTATAAATTAGTACAACTGCAAGCACGTAAATAATCGCCAAATCAAGATTCAACAGATAACTTACTTCGAACACAAGTATCAAACCAAGCAACAAATATTTGCGTCCAAAAACGTCGTATATAGCATTGTGCAATCGAGCAGGTCGAGACTTTACTTTACTCTCAGCCACCTCCTTTTCCCAAGCTCTCAAGTAATATATAAGCAAATAGCAGTATAAAGACGCTAATTGTAGTTCAGCGTCGAATAAGCATGATTTCTGGGGTCGGTTGCATCCCCCCTACCCCAAAGAAAATTTTTCAGCTCCAGAATTTTTAATTTTCCAAAAATCTAACGAATGTCCTATTTCAATTATTTTAAACTATCCTGAGCTTTAATTTTAAGTTTTGCGCTCGATAATCGATAAAAAACAAGATCAGTGAAGAACGTCGACAAAGTACTTAATCAGCAAGCCATCGCTGTATATGATGAGAGACAAGCAAGAAGAAAATTGGTTTGCGATAACACAAAAATACAATTTAAAATAAAAAATACAAAGAACAAAAAAGATTTAAAAATTGCTTGTGATAAACCGCATAAAAAAATTCCCCTAAACAATTTTAGATTTTATTATATTTTATTTGAGCGCTTCGACTATATTTCGTTGAATTTTTCGTTAAAACTTTTCGTTTGACGCACACCTGTCCTTTAAAATTTAAGAAAAAAAATTTAGGTTCCCGCCCCTCCCAATCTCAATACTGTAATGATGTGCGTATGGCCGTAAACCCATGTAAATGGAGTAGATAGGGAAAGAAATAAAAGAAAGATGTGATAAAATTGGTTGCTCTTAATTAAGAAAAGTAATCTTGGTGCGAACTTTTCTATTGCATTGCACTGCCGCTGAGATTCATCTTGATACAGCACTTGGTAGAAGTCCTTCGTTTCTAATGGTCTTTTATAGCCGAGTCGAAGTAGCGGAGTTATGAAACTGAAATGCATTATGTCATCTTAATTAATACTCGAAGAAAGCTGCATATGTGCAGCTTTGAGAGAAAATTTCAGGCGTTGCTGTTCTCGAAATTTACTATAAGAAAAGTTCAAATTGTATAGATAATTTATGGCTCCTTTCCAGAGATAATGCCTAATCATGTATTGAAAAGTCATTTGTATTTTGTAGACCAAGACAGTTGTAATCAGCCCCGTATCCAAGATTGCATTTCAGGGAGAATTGCTGAAATTTTTAAATATGTGTACAATGCGTTCAAAGGCGATTTTTACTTACGTAATAAAACGACATTTTTCAACCAGCTTCGCGTTTTTGGATCACTTCTGCAGATTTGGTGATAAAAAACATATATAAATTAAGTGATCGGGCGAAAATTTTGGCAATTTTACTCCTATGAACTAAATTTTGTCGCCTTTTTCGAGGACAAACAATGCAAAAACGTATTATTTCCGGCGAAAATTTTTGACATTTTAATCCTTTTATGCTAAATTTTCCAGCTTTCTGAAGACAGACAATGCAGATATTATATCTGGCAAAGGGTGACGATTAATTCCGTTTTTATTCCTTTAAGCTCAATGTCGTACCGTTCCAATGATCAGAAATACAAAATATATTCATGCAAAAAGTTATGAAGAAAAAATTCAAATTACTACAAATCATATATGAGCATAGGGGGTGAGGTGGTATTACCCCTCCCTGAGCTTTGAAAATACTGATAGCTATTCAGCGATTCTGGCTAAAAAACCATTGCTGTATAGCCTTTTTGGGCTCAGAAAATTAGCTACACAGCCTTTTTGGGTTCAGAAAACTAGCTATATAGTCTTTTTTGAGTTTAGAAATGCTATTTAGTTGTCTTTTCTGAGTTCCAAACGGATATATACTTAATTTCTCGGCTCCAAAAAGGCATTAATAGATAGTTAGAGTCCAAAAAGGCTATATAGCTATGTTTATGAATCTAGAAAGGCTATATAGCTTGTTTTCTGAGACTAAAAAGGCTATATAACTAATTTTCTGACCTCAAAAGGACTATAGAGCCGTTTTTGGAAGTACATAGCTATCTAGCAATTTTTAGATTTCATCCCACCCCCGAAAGTTTGACCTTGCGCACTTATGGTATAAATTAAGCGGTTTCGGTTACTCCAATGAGATATGCATTGCATATATGAGCATACAAATAAATTACATTTTAAATTCAAAAAATCACTCCGTTTAGCGTCTTTCTGCCATTAAATAAGTTTTGCTCTTAGAAAATTAAAACTTCATTTCATATAGAAGCGATTTTGAACATTTTAGCATTTCACTTACAGGAAGAAAAGCCCAAGCTATAAGTGTTTCTTTGTATTCGACAAGTTTTTTCTGGGTTTACAAACAGACTTATCGGGATCGTCTTTGTATATGAATGTATATTACTATATTGAAAATATAGCACCGAATCAGTAATATCACTTTTAGATGCATTTATAGAGCCCAAATTTATATTTAAGAAGGCAAGAAGGTCAACAATTTTATGCGTTGTTTTCGCTCCGAAAGAATAAGGTACTCGTACCTAATAAACTATACAGGATGGGCCAAAAAAGGCTATATCTACCCTGTCATAACATGGACTAATAAGAACATAAAATTTTGAGACCAATCGCATTAGATAGATAAAAATATCCTTGTTTAAACAAACCGCATAAAAATCTACGCCGGCTGCCATCACTTTGTGTTCTACAGCGATTGCTTTTTAACAATCATAGTATTCGAAATTGGTCGTTAAATTTTTTGTCCATATATATATATATATATATATATATATATATATATATATATATATATATATATATATATATATATATATATATATATATATATATATATATATATATATATATATATATATATATATATATATATATATATATATATATATATATATATATATATATATATATATATATATATATAGTATGTGTATATATATATAAGCCAAAGTTGTGACCTGTTACATCAGAGTGAATCCTTTTTTAGCCCACTCTATATCTGATAAAAATGACTGAAACGCCTTCTCACGACAAGCCTATGAAAAGCTTACAGGGATATGTATCGTAAAAAAACATACCAATTAAATACAAGTGATACATCGTAAATTTATGTAAGCCTCGAGACAAATGTACGAATCCTGCGCCACGCTAATTCAATATTGAGAACACTACCATGTACTTACAAGAAGAAAAGTCTGGATAAAACATTTGTATCTTGTTCGGGGTTCGGCTTCAGCAATTCTTGTCGAATTTCGTCCATTGTTCGTTAAGATAAACGAGTCGCTTATCAAGGCCTATAATCTATCAACTACCTTCGTTAAAAAGGCAAAAAACGACATTTTATCATCATGTGTGTTAGGGATGTGCCGGTTAACCGGAACCGGAACCGGAACCGACTGGAACCGACCATTTTTTTGGAACCGGAACCGGAACCGAGAACCGATTTTTTGATATTCTAAGAACCGGAACCGATTTTTTGATTTTCTAAGAACCGGAACCGGAACCGGAACCGATCTTTTTTGGAGTCGGTTCTCGGTTTTTTAAAATTAGAGTTAAAAATCGAACTTCATAAAATTTAGTGAAAACATGAAGCAGCAATTCAATCTTTTACTGCCCAAAAGTTTACAGACTAAAACTTAGTATTGTTCCGGGCAGATTATATTTTAAAGATTACAGTCGTTCTGCTTTTTCGCCATGTAGCCTGTTTCTGAGAGGGTCGTAAATGATTCCAGCTTAACTGAACAGCTGTTCCGATGGAACGCTTGTAGCTGGCGCTGCAAGCAGGGGCGAATCTAAGGGGGCGGGGGCCGCCCTCCCCATTTAAAGATATTTGGCGAGATAAACAATGGATATACAATTAGCAATTATTTTTTTGCCCTCATTGACCATGATATTTATTAATGACATTTATTTACTTTCTTGGCCGCCTGGAAGCTATTTTCTGTTCATGTAGGTTTCAAAAGAATTTTAGCAGCAGAAACAGCTATTTTTGCATAGTTTTCTTCTATTTTCAATTAAAAATTTCGATGTTTCGCATCAAATGCTATAAATCCAGTAAATCAAGCTGTAAATCATGCTTCTAGACGTCTATCCGTTCTAATCTCACAAATTTTCCGGCGCTTCGCGCCACGGTTAGATTTTTCCCGATGTACAAAGACTTTTCGGGATCGTCTTTGTACATGTACGAAGATTTTTGGAGACAAAAATTACAAAAAAGGTCTAAAATTCACAGAAATCTACGGCGCTTCGCGTCGAAATGACTGATTGTGTTCTCTATTTATCTTTATAATGGCAGAAACTGCATTTCGAAAGGAAAATGTCAAATTTTTAGGCGCTTCGCGCCGTTTTAAGACGATTCTTAGTGATTTTTGCCTTTAGAGACCCATAAATTAGCTGAAATACACTACCAAAAGTCGAACAACTCTGTTTTTACCACACTAAAATCGCTACTGTACTATATTTTAGTACCCAAAAATTTGTGTGTACAAATGTACAAAGACTTTTGGGGATCATCTTTGTACATGTCAAACGGACCTTGTACAAAAAAACTGCTTCGCGCCAGAATTCTGATGAAGTCAAAGAATTTTAGTGATTTTTAGCACAAAATTGCCGAAAGTTTTGAAATTTTAAGAAAAATATTGCGTCAAAAGTGATTTAATGTAAAAGTATACATTGTAAAACGCCGAAAAAACGCTGTTTCGCGCGTTAAGGGCAAATTTTTGGACCTATATTTTACTGTTTTTGGAAAAGTTGGGATACTGCCCCCTTAGGAAAATCCTAGATTCGCCACTGGCTGCAAGATACTACTTAGCTATAAACGCGAGAATCGGCAAATTCTTTGACTTCTCTTTCCACCATTGTAGTAGATCTTCGTCATGAATTAAGCATTTCGATTTCGTATAAGCCTCTAATTAAGAAACACAATGATAATATTCAGTGATTTATAAGTAAATTGTCAACTAGACGTAAAACTTATCTGAACAAGCAGTTGTCAGATTGAAACGACTTCCTGAATAATTTATCTTTCGATTACATCGTCATATCTTCCGGTGAAGTCAGGCTATCAAGAGCGTACATACTTTAACACAGTAACCGAGAACCGGAACCGGAACCGGCGGTTCTCTAGTTGAAGAACCGGAACCGGAACCAACGGTTCCAACTTACGCAAGAACCGGAACCGGAACCGGAACCAAAATTCTTGTTTTCCAATAACCGGAACCGAAACCAATTTTTTTGAAAAACCTGGAACCGGAACATCCCTAATGTGTGTTCTTGGAGCGGGGGAGCTAGCCCCGCAGGCTGACAGCTGACTCCACAAAAAATGGCTGCTGTGCAGGATAACCCCCCTCAAATTGTCAATTTTCCGGAAAGAAAAATCGTAGAAAGTGTACTTTTTAAGCGTTTTTAGCTATATTCCGACTTAAAATGTCATATACTCATTTTCTTGACTATAATTATTTCAATTTGTTCAAATTTTTCGAAATTTTTTTCATGTTTTTATATTATATAAAGAACGAGCTACATCTAAAACGTCGAAAAAAAAGCCCAAAAAAGGCACTTTCCAAACATTTTTCAATGCTTACCCCAACCCAGAATTCCTATATATTAGAATAGTGCATTTCACTACATCGGACAAATACGACTCCATCAGTATTTTCCACTATCCGCATGGTAAAAATTCGAACCGCAATTTAGGCATGATTTATTAAGATACTCAACTATTAAGAAAAGACTAAAATACTTTATGTCAACGGAAACTGCCAAGCTATTTCGGCTAAAATGTCATTAGCGCAGCGACATACATTTTCCCCCACCAATACTGAGCGAGATGGCTGGCAGAAGATTTTCGAATGCGCCAGTCAATCTGACCAGCTAGCTATGTTTTTTACTCTTGCACCGTTTCTGCTCAAAATTTTGAGTTGAGACTGAAAGCTTATGCTTTCTCGCAAAATCAGTGGCTAGTTATTCTGAGAACGCTAAAACACAATTAATAATAAACACTGCACTTTGACCCGAAAGCATTGCGCATCTTTTTTTGCAATCGTTCTTAGTTTAAGATGTGGTGATATACTATACTAATACCGGATTCCGATATTGTACATGTGTACAGACCCGTATGCAGGGGGTGGGGGCACATGCCCCCTCCGAAATGAAATGTGAGAACGATTTTTTCCTTTATTTCCCCATTGCTTTTTTAGCCGAAAATCGAAGAATTTTCTAATTACAGTTAGAGTCTACTCAGTCTCAAATGCACAGTTTAAACACTCCACTTTTAGTCCCTAAACAACCTAAAGCGCATTTTGCATCTATAAGTCTTCTCTTCTTCACAGGTTCTATGCAAAAAATGAGATTTGTTAAAAAAGCAAGAATGACAGCAATTTTTCGGCAATGATTAATAATTTGCAGATGAACTTTGACCATTTTTCATTTTTAGCACAAATTCAGAACCGTGATTCGACTGACTTGGTAAACATTTTAACGGTACAACTCGAAATTGAAGTGCTCTCTTTTACAAAATTTATCGGGGCTCTGCCCGGACACCGCTGGGAGGGCGCTTAAGCGCGACAATCAAGACCTCCCCCAGCCTTGAAAGCGATGGTTCCATTGGATTCTCACCATAAGGTATCCGGGTAGCGAAATTGGCAACCTGAAATTCATCCTTGGTTCCCCTTATGTTTTAAAAAAATTTTGGTCGTCCCCCCAAAAAAACAAAATCCTTGATACGGGTGTGCATGTGAATATTTGTCATTATAAACACAACATTGGAGAATCCCATACACAACATACCTATGCGACATAAATTATAAAAATTTAGGGAAAATGTTTAATTTGCGAAAACCAACTGTCATTTTGGTAATAAGGTACTGGCAACACATGGTCATGGGGATCTGGGGAATCATCCATTTAGAATCCGGCGGGCCTCTAAAATCGACTGGTGGACTGGACCACCCAGAATTCGGCAGGCCCCTCAAAATCGATACACCTATAATCCGACGGGCCCCTCAAAATCGATACCCCCTGAATGAATTTTCCCGAAATTAAATTTCTGGTGCTATTTATAACAATTTGGCCCCATTAAACCACAAAGAATTTGGCTGCTGCCTATGTATGGTGTTGCCCCGTAGCCATTGGAGGAGCAAGGGGGCACTTAAACCCGAATGGAGTAAAAAAATTGTTTCTCGCACAAAGGTCCAAAAAAGTAGGAAATTCTCGAATGCATTTAAAAAACCACTAAACTAGAATTTCAGCATACTTTTCAGCTATTAAATGCAAACTTTCCCGACGCAGCCGGATTTATTACTTCTATGTAGCTTTTGCCTTTTTAATAACTAACTCGAATTTCGAGTTAGACAAGGAGAACATCATGTCAACAAGACATGAAAAGACAAGAAAATATTCATTGTCCAAAAATACACGAAATTCGGTAAAACACAAATACATGATAAAGCAGCGACTGAACGAGAGGACATAGAGATCACGGAGTGTGATACAACTAGGTATGCCCCAGAACAATAAGTTATCCAATGTATTATCTGTTCTTCTTCGGTACAAAGAATGAGCATTGCCCGAAACGAAAAAACAGTGTTGTTGACATTAACCGTTCTTTTTTTGAAGAAGAAAATAAGTTTATTGCTTATACGAAACTGATAGAAATAAAAAATGATTAATATTAAATAAATAAATAATATTAAACATATATTCGCCAAGAAGATACTTTTTCAAGAAATGTTCGGCGTTGACCGCACTCCCCTGGAATTCTCTAATGTACCTACCTGCTACAATTATTTTTTGACGACGGACGAGCCTTAATTAAGCATCGTACAATAATTGAATCAAAAATTGTAAATATTCAAATGCAAACACTTGCTAATCAAGGCTCATTAACTGTAGTAAGTCCTATTCCAAACGGCCAATTTTAACCAAGTCTATTACTGTATTAGTTTTTCACAGCACAAATGCCATCTCTGATTGTGCTCTTGTAGCGGCTGGTTGCTTTAAACTTTTCTTATTGATGTTTAATATGCTTCGCTTAGCATACATGGCGCAAAAAACTGCTGCAACATGCTGAAGCGTAAAAGATTCTGTTACGGTAATAAGCTGTAAGGTGAAAATGAGCCGTTTGGAATGGAACGGACTATAACTAACACTGAAATGAAAAGCATAAAAGTTCAGACAGATAATTCAATAAAATATTAAACGATCGAAATTAAAGATAGTAGTCTATTTTGTTTACTTGGTGCATGAGGTCACTCGAGAACTGACTTTTAATATAACCGTACACTTAAATTCTGTTTCACACCAGTTCGATCGTAAATTTTAGGGCTATCTCCGACAATAAGGTGACGGATTGCGATTATAACTTTGATCTGATATATAACTATAGCGTAACCCTCGGCTTACTGTCAATGATGTTTCCTAAAACTTATGCATGAACTTATGTATGTGAAACAAACTATAATTCATTATTGCTCGACAAACGACTTTATGCACCTGAAGCACCGCCGATATGCTTAAGCAGGACGAGAAAAGACGAATCGAAAATCTTTTTTTCGGTGCTTTTTAAAAACTTTGGAAATTCCTCCCAATGTACATACATACATAGGTAACGCAAGCCCGCTTCAGAAGTAAAGTCGGTGATATCGCCAATATCACCCACTTTTTTCCCGGTTCACAATTTTGCCTGATTTTCCCAATTTTCTATTGGCGATATTGGCGATATTGGCGATATTGCCGACTAAAATCGGTGATATCGGCGACATCGCTGATTTTTGTCAACAAAATATCGGTGACATCACAGATAAAAGTCGGCGAAATCGGTGACATCGCAGACTTTTGTCGGAGTTCGGTAGTCTGTTTCAAAATTTATTGGACTTTTTACAGTAAGGTGATTGGGGAGCAGTAAATATTCAGCCAAAAAGTACCCAACTTTAACTGATTTGGGCTTTTAAATGCAGTAGGTACTGAAACTTTATACAGAGGAATAAAGAATTTTGATGTAATTGCGCTAAACTCGGTTTATATCGTTTAAAAGTCATACAGAACAGACAAACTATAGACTGTTTCACATAACTTCGTGCAAAAATTTTAGGAATTTAGCGATATTAAGCCGAGGGTTACAATAATTATATATCAGAACAATGCTATAATCGCAAGTCAGCTTATTGTCAAAGATACGTAGGTTAAAATTTATGACCGAACTTGTATGAAAGAAACTATAATTCCGGCGCGAATCGCCGGAAATTTTTAGTAATTCCTAACCCTTTTGCCTTTTCTCTCAGAGATCTTTGTGCATATACAGCGAGATTTTACGGCTGGGAGCTTTGGAGTGGCGCACTCAAGCGCCCAGTTGGGTCTGAAGCAGAGCCCCGGAAAATTACGTACAAAAAACATTTCAATATTAGAGGCATAATTTTCGCAAAATCAGCCAAAATCTTGGTCCTGAATTTAGCCCAAAAACAGTTAAAATTGATTAACTCCTACATATGCACTAAACTTTTCAGCTGCTTGCTAGATTGTGAAATATATTTACAGAAAGATGTGCATTTGTACATATATCAATGAAAATTTTGTTCTCACCGTTTTCAGGCCCATTTTTCGCCTTCTTATTAACAAGATGTAGCTCAAATAACACAAAATGCGCAAAACACAAGAAATCTGGCCATTCTTTACAATAAAAATAGGATTATGTGTCCTTGTAAAGAAAGTCAAACAAAGCAGAGAATAGACAAACTTGCAATCATTTTCACACCTTGATGCTCGACAAGCATGCGCGGTTTCATTCAACGAACAAATAGTGCATTAGATCAATTAACTGATATTAAGCGCTGGATTAGCCGATTCAAGCTTCTAAACTCATTGGATCTAATAAAAATAAATAATAATGACTCGGCGCCGGAAAATTTCCAGGCAGGAGCTCTGGGGGAATGGGTGGAGTCGGAAACCCTCAAAATTCAGAAAAATCGGTAAAATAGGACTTTTTACGCGTTATTTTGTGCTATTTTCAGTTTTTTTGGGCTTGATTCCCCCAAAATTGGTTTTGGACTCCCCCAAAATAGGACAGCCATGCTACGTGCCTGGAAATTTCGACGTTTTTTGCTTTTTGAACTCAATTTTCTGAATACAGTTATTACATCAGAAAAATCAACAAAATTTCTGAAAAATTTGGGTGGATGTGCCCCTTGTGCTCACACCTGACTACGCCCTTGAGTGGTGATACCGTTAGACCACTTAGGGAAGCGGCGGTTGGAGTCTAGCATGTTGATGTTGATGTTGATGTTGTTGATGTTGATGTTGATTGTAAATGATTGTTAATGCTTTCGAATCACCTTACTGTAAAAACGTCCAAAGAATTTCGAAACAGACTACCTAAATTTGTTGTTATAGGTCAATTAAGCTAAAAAATAAGCTGCTGCGTTTGAATTGAAGAAAATAATGATGGATACACTTTCCTCAAGCTTTCTATTTCATCTGTCAACCAACAACATTAAAACCACGAATAGGGCCTCGAGTCATATGCTTCAGCTGAATTTTGATGTCTTCACAATCGTTCAAAGCAGGCTTTGTAATTTTATGACTGTTATTGTTTTTGCTATCAGTGGCATAAAAATAGTCAGCATTGCGCTTGTCTCGAGGTTCATCTTCTGCATGAACTGATGCAGGATCAATAACATTGACGGCATTCTAAAAATAAACCCCTAGTCTATTTCACGAAAGCTTGTGCGAGGAAAACAAATTTTCAGCTATCTAGAGAGCAGCTACAAAAGTGATTTCTTGGGCAACTTACAGCAATACAATTAGGCACAGTAAAACTTATTTTGCTCACAATTTGCTTTACACAGATGCTTCTGAGTATTGTGATCCATGCACAAGGCTTCATGAAACAGACTATAAACCAGTCTGACGAACGAATTTAAATTATTCCAGAAAACGGGGCACTAAGTGAGGTTAAATTGGAGACATTTTGGCACATTTTTTTCATAAAATTTTTAGCATGCGACCAATTGCTTTGAAAATCAGCACAGACATGGAAAACACTCGAACATTTTAGCAACCTTTAGTAGGGAATGTATAACAATGTAACACGGGAGATCGACAAGAAGGCTAGGATAAATTCGCCTCCTACAGTTATGTCAATTCGCCCATCTAAGATTTCATAGAGCAGTGGATAGAAAACCGGTCTAACTATCGTTTGAATTGTTTGATAACAGAAATGACAGATAACATGAATGTTGATGCAACATAAGCAAAAACTTTTTTCTATAGTCTGTTCCATTCCAAACGACCCATTTTCGCTGTATGGCTTATTACTGTAGTAGAATATTTTACGGTTTAGGATGTCCCGACAGTTTGTTGTACGTGACACATTTTAACCAAAATATATTCAAACAATCAAAGAGAAGAATTTAAAGGAATCAGCCGCTACGAGAGCATAATTGAAGAAGCATTTGTGCAGTGAAAAATGTTTACAATAAAAAGAATTCAGCGAAAATGAGCCGTTTTGAATTGAACAGACTAGAATACTTCATCCAGCCTATGCATCAGATGTGAAAAGACCATACGTTTTCTTGGGTGAAGGAATTCGACCACCCAGATGGCAACTGACTCCCGCAAAATGGCTGCTGCGATCCCCCCTCCAGAAATCCCGATTTTTCGTGAAAACTGTATAAATTGTGCCTTTTTAAGCGTGTTTAGCTCATATTTGCTCGATAATCTCAAATTTTCGGCGCTTCTCGCCGCACCATATACACATTTTTAGATATATTTAGTTCAATTTACTCAATTTTTTAAAATTGTTTATTATGTTTTTATGTTCCAGAAAGAACGAGCTTTGTCGGAAACGTAAAAAACAGTAGTTTTGACGAGTATCTATCCATTTTAACGAGTCTCTATAGTCTGTTTTACACAAAATTTGGTATAAGTTTTAAAAATCATCTCCGACAAAAAGCTGACAGATTATGATTATAGCATTGATCTGGTATATAATTACCGTAATCCGTTGGCTTGATGTTGAAGAAATTTCTTAAAATTAATGCCCAAAGTTATGTAAAACAGACTATAAGAGACCATCAGAACTGCATTGTTTCGTAAGTCTAGTTAATCTCAAGTGAAAGATAATATTTTGTTGACATATTACTTGCAATATTCCATTTTTGCAAGTAGGAAAACGATGCAAAAATTTTTAGTCAAATCTTTACGTTCTTCAGTACATCATACCAGGAATGATTGGAATTCCTTACAGCCGTCATCAGTCAGATTTGCTCGGCTGCATGCCATTTTCGATAGACTAGGATCGTTAGCAATAGCATATCTCAGATCAGGATTGGTCAGTAGAATAGAACCTAAAATAAGCGGATGATTCTCGCTGTCAAAAAATTAGTTTGACCATTCCTGACACAGCTAAAGCGCGCTGTAACAATGCTAATAATAATATTGCTACTAAGATTGCAGGTAATATTAAGCAGATGACATTTCTAGCAGTAATGATGATAGTAGAGTTAACAGTAATGAATATACACAAAATAAAAATGCCTAATAATAATAAATGGTAATCATAACAATTGTAATAATAATAATAATAATAATAATAATAATAATAATAATAATAATAATAATAATAATAATAATAATAATAATAATAATAATAATAATAATAATAATAATAATAATAATAATAATAATAATAATAATAATAATAATAATAATAATAATAATAATAATAATAATAATAATAATAATAATAATAATAATAATAAATGTTAATACTAGATGCCAGACGGTCAATAGACATAATGTCATGCAGATAAAGCTATTGCATGGAAATATGGAATTCTCATCAGAAAGGCGTCTTAAATACATACCTTCACGTAATTTGTCGGCCTGCCCACTGATTCTAGAATTTTCGGCCAGACACGCAAGGTAATCGCAGGAACTTGGATTTGTCTGACAAAACCCAAGACTTTTAGCGGCAGGAAGATCAACCTTTTGGTTTATTTGGTTTGGACCAGTAGATTTGCTCTCCAGCAAAATTAACTTGACTTTTTCGATTGCGTTTGCAAGCTGATTCAACAAATCATCTTAAGCAAACGGAAATTCTAAATCACATGGCATTAAGTAGATAACTTATTTGAATATTTTTCTATTATACAGAAATATTTATGCAGTATTTAATAAATGTAAGTCGAAAACGAAGTCCGAGCTATGAACTCAATAAAATGTAATCGACATTTTTTAGCTATAGAGGTTTGCTTCAATGAGGGGCGTCCGATCCGATTCCGAGTTTAACTCCAAAAACTTGTATCCGTAGTATGATTTACGCATTGGCAGATGTGCGTAAAAGGATGCAAATAATAAGTGAAGCTTGTCTTACTAGTCAGATCTGTGGAAGTTGGTAGTGTTAGAACCACACGTGTTCTTGAAGGGCATGATTTAAACCCTCAGAATGGCTGATAATCCATGCAAAATGGCTGTGATCCCCCAGAATTGTCGATTTTCCGAAAAAATCGTAGGAAGTGTGCTTTTCTAAGCGTTTTAAGCTAAAATTCTGGCTCAAAAGTGTCAGATTTTCGCGTCACACTCGTTTTTTTCTACTATCTTGCTCAATTTGTTCGGATTTTTATGAAAATATTTTCATATTTTCATGTTCTAGTAAGAAGGACCATTGTCCAAAAAGTCAAAGAACTTTTTGACTTGCACTCATCGTATTTAAGCAAAAAGTGCACTTTCTAAAAATTTTTCTTTGCTGACCTCCCATAATTCCGGATGGATTGCAGGACACAACACTTTTTGGCGGATGGATGACACTACACTTTTTGGCTGTTTGTGTTTAAGTGTGCAAATCATACACAAAAGCATACAGGAGGGACGGCTGCCCTAGCGCTTGATTCCTGCCTTTTGCAAGGTACAAAGGTTATACTTCAAATGCTATAATGTGATTATTGGTGACGATTTGGAGGTGTTAAAATTCAGCGGCGGAGCCAAACTCACCGTATTGGGTTCTAGGAAAGTTACAGATAGTTTTTAAGGATAGTCACATGATGCGAGAAATTGTTCTTCGGCTTCTAACAGTATGCTGATTTAAAAGATTTTCATTGTCTTGACTGGTTATTCCTCGATGCTGCTCTATAACTTAAGCTTAATCGTTTTTTAAATCTATTGTCATATTCTAAAAACAAAAAATTAAATAAAAAAATTTATCATTATGGGCATTAGTTATCTCTGCTTTTACTTCACTCTCGGAACTCATGGACAAAGATGGAAATCGATTTGAAAAAAGTGCCACTCAGAAATAAAAAAATATTTTAACAAGATTTATCATAAGTAAAATCTATCACATTTTAATGGGAAAAGTACAAATGTGCGCTGTATGTTGGGAACTGATTAATGAAATTTGATATTTAATGTTTTAATGTGTCCGTTTCAAAGGCGAAATAGTGCGATAAATGCTTGCAAAAAGTAATTGTCCGTTATATCGATAAAAAGTGGATATTCCTCACTTAAAGTGTTGTAAATATTAATCGGTAAATACCTCTCTTTCGGCGCAATAAATTTCCCTGAACGATTGTTAAAGTAAGCATGAGATATACGAGCCCAATCTTCATTGATAATTTCTGAAAGTCCTTCAGAATTCAGATTTAAAATCAGGCAACTGTGCATATGATAATTAAATGAGCTTGTAGTTGTGTATCAGCGAACAACTCGAATATTGAGTGGGAGTGCTGGAACATGCGGTCCTTGTGGTGAAGATATAAAGATGTTTTGTTTTTTCTGCCTTTTTTCCGAGCATACACCTTGAACCAGTTTTCCGTTTTTCAGTCTGCTAAAACAATCATTTTTTGTCACTCGATGCGAGAGGGGGCACTAAACAGTGATAGATAAAATTTTTTTAATTTTTCCTTGAAACGAAATAAAATTTGCACCGTCGCACGCAAAAATAAAGCATTTCAAGGAGAAGGTGAAGCATGCGAATGTTATTTGGATAACGAGCCGAAGTGAAATATTTAGGCCAATGAAATAGAGCGCACGCACCACTTGCCTGGTACCGTAATATACATCGAAATAAACGGCAAACACGATGTCCGATATGCCTTCAATTTTTCGAGCAAGACTTTATTTCAATCTAAAACTACTTCTGGTAGGTTCCAAATTAAATTTTTTATTTTTACAATTAGAAGCATGATTTTCTATGCAACATATTGGTTATTTACGTTTAAATGCTGGATATTAATTGAGTCAGCTTCGATTCTTAATAATTTTGAATCACTTAGACGAAGGAGAGGTGAGAATTTTCATAAAAACGTAACAATCAGTTTTTCTGATAAGACGGAAGAAAAATAAGGAAATCTATTTCCGCTAGTTGTACGTGTATATATGGGTGTCAGTCCAGTCGGGGATCGGCCAGAGATAATACAAATAGATTTATCAAGCTACAAACACCAAAAAAGGATAAAACGAATCAGTGCCATTCCCGTAGGATTTCATTTCTGCCTTCGTTGGGTCATGCACAACTTCCAAAGCTCCTTCCTTTCTATAGCCCGGTAGGCGCTACAGAATGAATTTTTATCAGAGTTTTACTGTTGAGACGGAAGAAAAATAAGGAAATCTATTCCCGCTAGTTGTACGCACACCTGGGCGTAGGGGGGTTTGGGCGTATGCACCCCTCCGAGAAACCAAAATACCCCCCGGAAATCAAAATACCCTCCTCCCAGAATTCAATTTTTGAAAATTTTGTCGTTTTTTCGCAATTTTTTGATGCCAATAGATAGTGCTCAACGAGAAACGTCGAAAAATGGTGTTTTTTCGCCATACCACCACTTTTAAGGCCATTTTTTGACCTTTGAAAAATCTTGCACCCCCCAGAATTTTCTTGCTGCCCACGTATGGTTGTACGTATGTATGGTGTCAGTCCAATCGGGGGTCGGCCAGAGGTAATACAAATAGATTTATCAAGCTACAAACGCCAAAAAATGATGAAATCCATCAGTGCCATATTTTCCCGTAAGATTTTATTTCTGCCTTCGTCGGGTCATGCACAACTTCCAAAACTCCTTAGGCATGATTCGTGCATTGATTGGACCCTTTCCATAGCCCTGTAGGTGCTATAGAATCACTTTTTATCCATTAGCACTTGCATTTCGGAGTTGGATACCTCAGCAACTACTTATGAATAGTCAACAATAATGGTGTTTTTGAGCTATCTACACATTGAAGAAAAAGAATTTTAAAAAATCAAATTTGATTTCAATTATATCAGACGTATAAATAAATAAGGCGCGAAGCGCACAAAAGTTTTAGGATTATTCGCTTAAGAAGTGTGCTAAAATCTTTTCTAGCTGTCTTTGTGATACGCTTTAAGAATCTCCAATCTTTTCCTTTGGGGGTTCTTGGAAATAATATAAGCATATTCATTCCCTCGAATATCGGCTCTGTCCGTGCATGGTCCAGTTGAATGATTGGATTCGCTCAGCTCTCATCAATTTTATGAAAATAACGAAATAACTAATGGTCAGTGAAACAAATCTAAAAATTATATATAAGCTTAATCTCTGACGCAACAACATTAGGTACTGTTTTTTCAAATCAATTTACCCTAGACAAATTTGTGACAAATTTATGATTTATGCACGTATATGCTTTAGTTTTTTTAACATTGGGCAAGGTTTTCAGATTTGCAGACAGTGCACATAATTTACGGTAGATGTATAACTCCTTGTAATTACAGAAAACTACTGGTAATGGATAGATGTTTTTCTTCGAGTTATACAAATGATTATACGAGATAGGCTGCAAAATTTGATAATTTCTACCAAAACTCAGCGACACGTGGGCTCAAATCACTCGTCACAAGATAGGGGGTTATAGTCTGTTTCACAAATAAGTTTAGGCATAAATTTTAAAAAAATTTTTGAAAGTAAGCCGATCTGAATACGGTAATTATACATCAAACCAATGCTACAGACTATAGGTGGTAAGTGAAGGGGGTCAGACATAGAGGATTTTCGAACCAAAAGAACCTTCTTTGCATAAACATTAAAATAACGTAAAAACGATCTTAATTCACAATTTCTAATCATTTTTATGCTTCTTTGCAATAGATTGGAATTTTCATTAATTTGTTGCCTTTATTTTGCTGAGTTTTCGCAAATAACTTCATCCATTCCAGGACGATGGACCCTGCACCCTTTTTTATAGTATTATGATACGTGACTGCATATATATATATATATATATATATATATATATATATATATATATATATATATATATATATATATATATATATATATATATATATATATATATATATATATATATATATATATATATATATATATATATATATATATATATATATATATATATATATATATATATATATATATATATATATATATATATATATATATATATATATATATATATATATATATATATTTGTATTCTACTGATTAATTATTCTAAATAATCTTATGCTTTTATTGTATATTCCTCATAATGTGAGCAAATTTTTGCTATTAAAAATCAGGCGCAAATCGATAGCAAAACGGCGTACATTAAATTGCCGACATTTCGATTTGTTTCCCTTGTGTGTAAGGTTTTATTATTGTAGAAGCACTCCCTCGGTTCGGTATGAGTACCGAAGAAAAGAAAGAAAATTTTCTTACCGGACTTTTCGATGCATTTTCATCCAGTATCAATGAACAGTATGAAAGAACCATACCAGATCCGATAAAAACAGGTGAATTGACTAGAGGGCTTTGCGACAGGACGACTTGCAGCGATATTTACAAACTCTTGGACCAAATTCGCGCTAGCAGTTTTTATCAAGGCCTAAAAACATTTTTGTATTTGAGTCAAGATCCTGCAGGATCACTGAAGTAAGAACAGCATTAACTCCGTGTTTGAACTTATACCTAGTTTGGTTTTTCAGCTTTCCTCATTTCTTAAATTCTTTAACCCTATCCCTTATCACTACCTACATTATACTTAATTAAAAAATGAAAAATTCAATAATGCGTGTACCTTGAATAGCACATGGGCTTTAGGAGTCTAGGGTCGAAACTCTCTTTAACGCAGAATTCAAAAGACCCAGCTTCCCAGAATAAGATTTTGAATTTTTTTCATCGTTTTGTAGCGACTTTTGATATAGTTGGATTGCATACAGTTGGATGAGAAACGTCGAAGAATTGTGTTTTGCTTCTATCATTAACTCTTCAACATTTTTTCTTTGAAGATTTTCTAACTGCCCTTCTCAGCCCTTAGAATTTAGATGCTATCTATGTATTTTAGGGTTATACATAAATATATTGACCTGCTGTTGCGTATTATGGACGTGCTGCTACTTCAAAACGACTTGATTTTGTAATTTTCTGATGCCTTCTAAGGAAGAGTCAGATCAAATAACGTCAGCTGATTTTATAATTAAACCGAGGAATAGTCTTTATCAAACGTCATATAAGGTTTAAGTTCCAAGAACCCTTCTAAGAAAGACACGATAAAACTTTTTGTGGAAAGCAAAATCAAGATGAAAGAGGACAACATCGAAACTTCTTGCAAAAGTATTTAAAATGGCCAGAAATTTTCAATAAGAATAAGTAACACAATGTTTAAGGGTACTTTAGCTCAGCTCAAAAACTATCGGGCTAATCTCCCAAACCGGGCTGGTTGATCCCTTACAGACAGGCCATGTTGCAAATCATTGGCCTTATTGCGTCACTCTCCTCTATTGTATGTATGCAAGAGTTTTACTTTTCAACTTTTCTTGTCGTTTTTGTCCTTTAGAATTCTTCGTTTTGATCGGGTAAAGTTCTGAGAAAGTTTTTAATCACTGTAAAGCATTGGTAATTCAGATTCTGATATAAAAAAGTTCAAGAAAAGTTATTTTGAACTTACAGGAACACATGGTCATCATTAAACGACCCTGACTTATTGAACAAAGTATTCCGCCAAGCCTCATCAACGAACGCACCGAATAATGCGACTGAGCAAGAAAAAAGTGAACAGGGAAGCACTGCATTACCAAGAATAGCCGTGGATTTTATGACGAGATTGAATAATTTTAATTCATTCAGCCAGCTGCCTCCAACCAGCCGAACCGAAATTCCACTAAAAACAGATCCTAATTCGACTAACAGTGATTTCGACTCTAGTTTATTTGATTTATATTTTGGTAAAAACTACTCACCTCATGGAGAAGTGATTCGCGTAGAGTGATTGTTTAGCTGCCAAGTACATACATAATTGAAATCATAGGACCACACATGAGCGTGAAGGTCTGAAGTCTGTAGTCCCAAACTTCAAGAGACCCTAGTTTCCACATAATTAAATTTCCGCATTTTTAGTTTTTCTGCGATTTTCCGACGTCAGAGTATAGAATTTAATGCGAAATGTTGGAAAAATATCTTTTTGTCCCTAAAATCAATTTTTCGGCCTCTTAAAATGTTCGCCTTCAGAATTCAGACGCTGAGCATTAAAATTACATTTTTTCAACAACAAGTTTATACTGTATTTGCATGACGCATCATCTTTATTAATTGAAGATGAAATAAAGCTTTCAGGCTTTCAGCTGCCAACAAGCAATCGTAAGCTCATTTTTCGAAAAACAGATGTTTTTTTTGAGAGGGCGAATACATTGCGAATTTTGTAATTTTTAAAATCAGAATTTTTTTTAGTGTTCACGCTATAAGCATCCAGTTTTATTGAAACGCATATCTAACACTACTCTTTTGAGATTACCATTTGCATTAGGCCAAGTCTACATGTTTCATTCATAGTCTCAGTCATTAATTACAGATCGATCGGAACAAGCCATAGTGCCATACAATGCACCATTTAGGAATTCGATGCACTTAATAGGCTCCTAAAAATTTAAAGGCTTGATATTAATACATGTTCTTGGGAGGTTTGACATGATGGCAAATGACCCCCATAAAATGACCACAAGCCGTCCCACCAGTAATTGTGGATTTTTTGTAAAAATTGTAAAAAGTGGGCCTTTTAGAGCATGTCGTCAACCCATTTTTGTCTAAAAATGCGAATTTTCGGCGCTTCGCGCCATAAACATTTTTGACTATATTTTGTTCAATTCACTCGATTTTTTTCAAATTGTCTCGAGATACCCCGGAATTCCTAGGCTACACACCTATGGTGATATCCACGTGTTTCGCTAAAATCCTTGGTGTCGATAAAAAAATTATGATATAACGACTTCAGTCGAATTATCGATAGTAAAATTACTTTGTAAACCCTTGGTTTACCGTCATGTTTTTGCAGTCGAAGTGCACTATCATAGCAAAAACTCCTTGTCTATATTAAGCTACACCTTCTTTACATGCTGTGACAGTTATTACTTTCATTTAGTGCAATTTTTTATACCCTCTCTAAATATGTATGCTATTTTCTGCGAAAATCGTTTTTGAAAAGAGGTACAACTAAAAAAACTATTACAATGCATAAGAATAGGCGCCTGGTGGATATCCATGCAAAAAAAAGAAAAGCTACATTTCTGTTGCGGTTAAAGACAACCAGCCAAGGGCGTAGCCAGGGGGGCATAGGGGGCATATGCCCCTCCCGAAAGTTTACAGAAATTTTGTTGATTTTTCTGGTCAATAATTGTGTTCAGAAAATTGAGTTCAAAAAGGCCAGAGACGTCGAAATCATTTGGCGCTTTGCGCCGAGTCATTATTATTTATAGTTATATGGATCCATGAAATTAAAAGCTTGAATCAGCTAAAATAATCCAGCGCTTTACATCGCTTTAGAGATTTAATGCTCTGTTTGTTCGTTGAATGAAAACTGCGCGTGCTTGTTGAGCATAATAGTAAAAGTGCTGAAATGACAGTGCTGTTTTGTATTCCTTTCTTTACAAGAACACATATTATATTGTAATTGAGAAGAATGGCCAAATGTTCTTGCGTTTTTGCGCATTTTCTGTATGTCGTCATATAAGAAGGCGGGTCTGAAAACGGTAATAACAAAATTTTCATTGATACATTTTTCTATATCTCATTGCAGCGATCCGTTACTGCACTATATACTTAGCAGAAGTCAAAAACCACAATACAGCTCAGAAGTTTTGTGCAATGTAGGAGTCGATTTTTGGGCCTATTTCAGAACCAAGATTTGGCCGGTATTGCGAAAATTTTAACCTTATCATTCAACATTGAGGTATTTTGTTAACAAAATTTTTCGGGGCTCTGCCTTGGACTCCACTTTGGCGCTTGAGCGCACTACCCCAGATCACCCAGGCGTTAAATCTCGTTGTACGTGTACAAAAGATTTTTTGGGAGGACAAAGAAAGGGCAAAAGGGTTAAATTTTTTTAAAATTTCCGGTGCTTTGCGCCCACACTGGGCGTGGGGGGGGGTTTGGGGGGTATGCACCCCCAACATGATACCCCCCCCCCAGAAATCAAAATACCCCCCCAGAATTCAATTTTTGAAAATTTTTTCGTTTTTTCGCAATTTTTTGATGCCAATGGATAGTGCTTGATGAGAAACGTCGAAAAATAGTGTTTTTATCGCCATACCACCATTTTTAAGGCCATTTTTCGACCTTCAAAAAAATCTGCACCCAGAATTTTCTTGCTGCTCCACGTATGTTTGCGCCGTCATTTGTTTGCTTGTTCCGTATGATTTTAACGGTATAAATTAGAAGCCAAGAGCGAAATGTCACAATTTTCTGCATATACTCTGTCGGAGTTTCTCTGTATCGGATCCAGCGCATTGCGTCTAAAAGCCTGAATCAGTCAAAATATTTTAGTGCTTTATACTGAATTAGTAATTCGAAGTTTTCTTGTCAGAAGTCTGAACTTAGGCTGAAAATTGTCTTCTACGAAATTCATAATTTTCTCACTGTCAGACTATCAGTATTCACAGAGCAAAAAATATTAAGGGCGGTAAAAAATGACTAAAGTTTTGTTGCTTTGAGCCACTCATCATTTTGAACTGATTGTCAATAAAAAGGCCATAAATTCTACATGAAATCATTGAAAATATCAAGAAATTTGGCGCTTCGCGTTGCTTGACACTTTTTGTATTTTAGATCGTCAAAAACCCATAAATTATCTAGTCTACACTTCTAATGGTCGAAAAACTCAATCTTACAATACATATCGTGTTACTGTACCATATCAAAGCATTCAATGCAAAAGTAGCCTAAAAATTTTTTTGTATATGCCCCCTCCGAACCAAAATCCTGGCTACGCCTCTGCCACCAGCTATTGCATTTAAAAGCTGGAAAGGAATAAACCATTAAATTTTTTATTAGAACCTTATTTCCCATTTTGAGTTTTTGTGATATCACTCTAAATAGGCTAAAAATGTTTATTTTCTACTACTCTATAACTTCTCATCAAGCTAAACCATCAAAAACGATGTAACTGAAGCCAAAACGAGGCTAGACAAGGTTTTGGACATATGAATAAGGAAAAACAGAAAAAATGGCAATAAAGTGATTCGTTATGCCTCCGGCGTATGGCACTGTAAACTGAGAGGGTTAATATCTTTTCTACGAAACTTATCCAGATACGAACGTGTAACTGAGGTATAGTTACACGTGTAAATACAGTGCCGCTCCGTGTCCACAGACTCAACACAGAAACGGATGTATTTGCCTTCGGGATTTACTTAGGTACCTAAACGGCTCTCTGCGCTGGTCAAGTTCGCAATATCGCAGGGCGCCAGTTGACCCTTGTAGACCCTACGGCTTCAACTCCCTCAGTCCTAATATTGCTGACCACTTTTCATTGCCTGGAGAGTTTCAGCACTGCACTAAATCCTAAAGCTCGTACCTACCTAAATCCCGAAATGCTCGCAAGGTCAGTTGACCTATCTCAACCCACTCAAGTTGATAATTTAACTTCTTTTCTAGGATTAGGCTGGCTTGAAAAGTTTATTGGTTCCTAATTAGTATAGCTTTCTAAACTTCAAATACAACAACAGCGAGCTTTCATCTGGTCAATCATCATAAAATATTAGATAATCTCTTAGCTATTTTCGGGTTGAGGACAGATAAAAGAATTTTGGCAAAACCAATAGCAGATAAGATCATAAATTATGACCCTTTTCTCGCTCTGCTCAAATCCAAAATAATAAAATCTTCGTAAACTCCAAATTAAAATAATTGTTGATGTCGAATCCGGTCCTAGGGCCGTATGACAGAACTGCGGAATAAGTTGTTTCTGAGATAAGCACTATTCCACGAATAGCTATTCTACGTAATAAAACTTATTCTCATCATAGCTATTCCTGGGTTAAGGGACGGAATAAGCTATCCTTGGAATAAGAAAATTTGGTATGACAGAACGAAATACGCGAGGAATAGCTGTCCCTGGGATAACTGTATCTATCCCAGGATTAGGTTACGCATTTCATAGGTTTTGTGTATAAATTGGATGCCCAACGCATGGTGCATACTGTAGTCACGTTCGAATTACATTGGAAATATACGACGTAAATACAAACGTGTAGTATTCATGTACATGCGTGCGCACCACTGTTGCCAGGTGCAGGAGAATTCTCCTGAATTCAGGAGAATCTAAAATTTTCAGGAGCAGGAGCAGGAGAATGAGGCTTTTCAGGAGAAATTTCAGGAGAAATTGTAAACCTGCAGGAGAATGCAGGAGAATTTTAAAATGTCAGGAGAATTCAGGAGAATCCTGAAAATCTAGGAGAATTCAGGAGAATTTTCAAAACTTAAACAGCAAGTTATAATGATTATCATACATTAACCTTCTTACTGTACTTACTGTAGTTAGTTAGTTGTATATAATTTTATACTTAGATCTTTCACATTAAGGCCCGAATACCCGAAGGTGGAGTATCTCTTACTCCGGAGTAAATCATGCGGAGTAAATCATGGAGTAAAATTTTTTGGTATACCTGAAGGTAGGCAGCAGCTTACTCCGGAGTAGGTGTACTCCACGAACCTACTCTTGTTCGGGGGCAGGAGTAAGTCATGGACATGGAGTAGCAATCATTTTAATGCAAGCATAAGGTGGTTTTGCTGATTGGCTGTATATTTTCGAATTTATTGATAATGGGTTTGGTGGATTTGTTCGAATTTCTTGATGAGCAAGAGAGAACGTATGAGCAACCAGAACTCATCATTCTGGGTTTGCTTCCACGTTTGTGGTTAGAAGCTGTAGTAATTCCAATTTTTAAAAAAGGCAATCCACACTCAGTTGAAAACTATAGGCCGATATCTCTCTGTTGTGTTTTGTGTAAAGTTATGGAATCAATAATCAATAAGGCCATCCTGGACTATTTTGACAAGAGTGATTTGATAAATCAGCAACAATTTGGATTTCTGAAGAACCAGCTTTTAAAGTGCAGAAACCTGTGGACAAAAACTTTGGACAATCATGTTCCAACGGACGTGGTTTATATTGATTTTCGTAAGGCATTCGATTCTGTTGTTCATTCAAAACTAATATTGAAATTAGAATCTTTAGGTATCTCGGGTACTTTGCTCAACTGGGTTAAAGCTTTTTTGATGGGTAGGTCACAAAGGTGAAAATAAATGGTTTTCTTTCAGCCCCTATTCCGGTAATTAGTGGTGTTCCCCAGGTTAGTGTGCTAGGGCCTACATTATTTTTGGTTTTCATTAACGACCTGGTCGATAGTATCAAGCATAGCAATATCATGCTGTTTGCTGATGATTTAAAAATATTTAATTTTCCACGTGAATTCAGATCCTTGCAAGCAGACCTTGGTGTGGACCGAAAAATGGCAACTGCAAATAAGTTATGACAAATGTGCAACCTTGTATTTGGGATATGGCAACCCTAAAAACATCTATAACCTTTTCTTAAAAGATCTAGCTGATGCAGAAGCTTCTATCAAGGATTTAGGAGCTTTTGTTAATAATGACCTGTCCTCTAGCATTCATTGTGTGAATTTTGCATCCAAAGCTTCCAGAGTTGCTGCTTTGATACAAAAAACTTTTATTTCCAGAAATATTGATTTGATGGTGAAATCATTTAAAGTTTATGTAAGACCGATACTAGAGTATAGCACGGTGGTGTGGAGCCCTTACCTGATAAAAGACATCAACCAAATTGAAAATGTTCAACGTAAATTTACAAAACGAATACTTTGGCGGCATCAACAGCAGCATTTGTCTTATAAGCGAACGATTGAATTTGTTAGATCTTGAAAGACTCGAAACACGGCGTATCTATATTTTGACCTTACTTTTGCTTTTAGGATAATTAAGGGACAATTGCTTTCTGTTTCAGATTTTTTCCGAATCTGCGCCTAACAGCGGCACTAGGTCAAATAACGACATAAAGTTGTATATTAGAAAATCTCATTTGGATTGTAGAAAGAACGATTTTGCAAACAGGGTGGCTAGAATTTTGGAATACATTGCCACAATGTATTGTTGACTGCAGAAATTTTTAACAGTTTAGGGTTTTGGTTTCAAAGCTTAATTTATTAGAATTTCTTAAGGGGCGTATGTAAGTGCACTGCCTGTACGCCTCGGCTTTACTTACATACCAACTCACTTATTTCGCATTATTTTTTGCATTTATTGACAATTCCTTTCCTAAAATTGCTCATTTAATAATTCTTTGTATTATTGTATTGGTATTTGTTGTAACATGTCTTGTCCATGAAATTCAGCCAATAAACTATTATTAGACCAAATCCATTTGCTATCTATGATGATAATCATTTTCGACTTTGGTACAGATTTCAAACAAAGTGTTCGCAGCATACGTGGGCAGCAAGAAAATTCTGGGGGGGTGCAAGATTTTTTTGAAGGTCGAAAAATGGCCTTAAAAATGGTGGTATGGCGATAAAAACACCATTTTTCGACGTTTCTCATCAAGCACTATCCATTGGCATCAAAAAATTGCGAAAAAAAACGAAAAAATTTTCAAAAATTGAATTCTGGGGGGTATTTTGATTTCTGGGGGGTATTTTGGTTTCTGGGGGGTGCATACCCCAAACCCCTACGCCCAGGTGTGGTTCGCAGTATTGTCGCATTTAGTTTATGATGACCTCAGATGATCTACTAATCGATCCAACAGTTTGTCTGTAGACACACGGTGCAAATACTTCCCTATGCGTTCCATACACAGGCAGCAGCCACAAATCTAGTGTCTGTGTGATGTAAAACAAAAAAATCACAAAAAATGCCAATTCCTATAACTTTCGAAGAAATCAACAATAATGAAATTATTGAAGAAGCAAGAAATGCACAAGGGAATGCGAAGAGAAATTGTCTGATTGAACTGCTGTTATTCTCTGTGATGAGTATAAAATTATGTTGGTTCACTCTATAAGTGTTTTTAAAATGCTTTTTAATGCTTAAAAACGATTGCCAGCCGTAAAAAATACAATTTTTAAAATAATTCTGACGATGCTATTTTTCTATATGAAAGTTTGCCTTGAGCGAATTTGTTTACCCTTTTCAAATCTTTCCATTTTATTTCCAATTTAGCAACGCTTCGATCGTTACAGTCCGAATTTTCCCTGAACACTTGTTCCAATCATCTTCCACGATTTTTTCTTGGTTAAAGATGTGGATACATCCGTTTTCTTATTTTCGATGATATCCTTGTATTGCATTATACATTCGACTAAAAATTCGGTCTCCGCTGTTGAAAAGTTTGTGTCACGTTTTTTCTCTCATTCATGTTGAAATTTTATTGAGTAGAAAATGAGTAAATTATCAAAACGAGGTGATTCAATCTAGTGACCAAATAATCTACTATTAAAATAATCCTTTTTTGTGAACATGCCTCGAAGCATGGCAACTCGCAGGTGGCAGCACCGAAATTCTGGGGGGGATGAAAAATTTTCAAAAGGTCAAAAAATGGTATAAAAAGTGGTCGTATAGCGAAAAACACCATTTTTCGACGTTTCTCATCGAGCACTATCCAATGGCATCAAAAAATCGCTAAAAAACAAGAAATGATTTCAAAATTTGAATTCTGGGGGTATTTTGATTTCTGGGGGTATTTCAACATCTCGAGGGGTTGCATACCCCCAAACCCCTCCCCATGCCTACGTGTGATGACAATGTGAACGGATATATCAAATGAGCGAACCAGACAGAGGCGCGTCATCAACTATGTAAAACACAGCATACAATCTACTTCGGCAACTTTACTCCACGACTTACTTCCGGGGCAACTACTTCCATGCTTACTCCGCTGTCAGGTATTACCGGAATCTCGGAGTAACTTACTTCGCAATTTACTCTGGAGTAACTACTCCGAGTAAGCTTTACTCCGGAGTAAATTTACTCCGCTTTCGGGTATTTGGGCCTCAGAATTTGTTTCGCCTCATACTTAAGACCTAAGTGTTAAGTAGAGCTGCACATCGGGCACTGAGCCGTACCCGGGTAGAAAATAATTTCACTACCCGGATACCCCTAATCCCCTAATATAAAATGGAAAATTAGCACTGCAGTTATGCAATATGTGCTAAGAATTTCACCGAAAGCTAGAAACATATTGCTTCTAAAGTGCGACTCGAATCACAATGTAAATGTGATTTGATATAATCAACTGTAAAATGGTGAATAAGAGAGTCTGTTAAATATTTCCTATTATCACGATGTATCAGCGCATAGCGGCCCAGGCATATCCAATATTCAGCTGTTTAGCGCTACATTATTTTATTTGTCAGCCGAATTCTCTCTTATTCTTCATTGTAAACAAATTTAAACAACAAGAAATTTATCTGTTTTTAGCAACGCTTTTTTTATAATTCATTCACTTCAGTTTGACCATTATATAAATTTAAACTGCAACTTTTATCACATCGTGCGCGCAACTGTTTTAGTTAGACCCGGTTCAAAGCCTATCGATGTTCCAAATGCATTCAGCCATAGGCGTAGCCAGGGGCATTGGGGGTACCTGCCCCCCGAAATTTTTCAGAAATATTGTTGATTTTTTTGTTGCAATGATGTATGTCCAGAAAACTAATTCCAAAAAGGTAAAGAATTCAAAATTTTCCACGCCGAGTCATTATTTATTTATTGCTATATAGATCCAACAAATTTAAAAGTTTGAATCAGCTAAAATAATCCAGCACTCCTAATCACTTTAGTAATTTAATGCACTATTTGTTCGTTGAATGAAACTGCGCATGCTTGTTGAGCATGATAGTAAAAGTACGAAAATGATTGCGAACCAGTTTGTCTATTGTCTGCTTTGTTTGTCTTTTGTGTACCAGTTTGTCTATTCTTTGTTTCCTTTATCTTTCTTTACAAGGACACATAATCCTATTTTAATTGGAAGGAATGGCCAAATTTTCTTATGTTTTTGCGCATTTCTTGTTCTTTGAACTGCATTTTGTTAATTAGAAGGCCACAAATGGGTCTGAAAACGGTAAGAACAAAATTTTCATGGACACATCTTTCTATATCTTATTGGCAGCGACCCGCTTGCTGCACTATGTACCCAGCAGAGGTCGAAAAACGCATTTCAGATCAGTTTATGCAATGTAGGAGTTCATCAAGTGTTTTTGAGCTTGCTTCCAAACCGAGATTTGGCCGATTTTGCAAAAAATTTTAATGTTACTATTTAATATTAAAATGTTTTTGTACAAAATTTTCCGGGACTCTGCCCCGGATCCCACTCGCCACCTCAGACGTCCCACAGCCATAAAATCTTGTACATGTGCAACGAGATTTTAGGGAGAACAAGCCAGGTAAAAGGGTTAGAATTTCTAAAAATTTCCGGCGTTTTGCGCCGGCATTAATTTGTCTGTTTTGTATGATTTAAGCGGTATAAATTGAGTTTAAAGTGCAAAAACGTCGAAATTTCCGGCGCATAGCGCCCCAGTTACTGTTCTTTCTTTTTGTAGAGCTCCAGCATTGCGCTTAAAAGCCTGAATCATCAAAATATCTTCAGTCAAAGTTCGTAATTCGCAGTTTTCTTGTTAGAAGCTCGAATTGTCAAAACTGTTTTGTACAAATTTGATAATTTTCTGCTCTATCAGATTATTAGTAGGTATTCACAGAGCTATAAACTGTTAAGGGTGGAAAAAATGACTGAATTTTTTTGGCACTTTGCGCCACTTATGAATTCCGAACTGTTTGTCAATAGGAAGGCCGTAAATTCTACATGAAAACGTTTATGCCCCGAACCAAAATTCTGACTACGTCTCTGCAGTCAGCTCCAGATAGACTTAGACTTGTTTTTGAATAAATTATCATTTCCGGTTGATTTCAAAATTGCTTTTCGTCAATGTGTTTTCCTGCTGCAAATGTTTTAATGACGCTATGAAGATACAAAACCTGCTTCCCAATTTTTTGCTTTGAATTATAAAAATGACTCAAATTTCATTAAAAGCATGCAAATTCTTTAGATTAAAGCCTTGATTCCATTTAATCTTGCATTAATTTTTCAATAATTTTACTGCTTAAATATCACTTTGCCCTAGACCTCACTGTCAACTGTAAATAAACGATGTTCACTGCATTCACTTTTATCTAAGGTCCTACCCGGTATACCCGGTATACCCGGGTACCCGAATTACCCGGGTACCGGGTAATGAGATAGCAGGGTACCCGGGTAGCAAAATTTGCGAAGTGTGCAGCTCTAGTGTTAAGTTATAACTATATCCATACAAGTTTCGTGCTTCCGTAGTAAATCATTCATTCATTCATTTATTTATTCACTTAATATCACGAAGTGCAGAAATACATAGCTTTACACACCGTCTAATTGTTTTTATCAGTTTCATAGACGTTTGCAAAGCGCCTATAAACATTTTTTTATATATTTCAAAACGTAAGGATTTGCTTGATACTGAAGTACATACAATTAGTAATAAAGAATTATTTATTTTTTCAAAAGACATTGCAAACAGGGCTCTTTTCAGAAATTTTTGATGATGTAAGTGCAACTGAAAATTGCCCTTCACTGTTTTAAGCACAGAAATGTTTTTTCGAATAATGTGTATTGTAAACAATGCGAACCTCTTTAGCTTAGGCCCTTGAGCAGTTTATGTAAAATTATCTGTTCTCTGTTCTATTTACATGACCGAAAATGTAGCTCCTGATGAAGATCAGGAATCTGTTATTGAATGTTTGTCAGCTGTTGATATTGAATAAAATGTTATACTTTGTGGTGCAGCATTAGTCTTCCATTATTTTTGCATCTGCCTGTATAATGCAGATATGCTCCATGAGCTTTTTGTGAGAGAATTAATGCTCATTATTTAGCCTTGAGTGTCCTTCGGATTAACAGGCAAGAGATCAGAATAAAATAGTTGGGTGAACCAAGGTAAATTGTCCTGAGCATGCTTGATATGCATGTGTACATACAATTGTAGATCTGCTGTACAACCTTTCCTGCAAAATATGAGTCAGGAGAATTTTCAGGAGAATCAAAATATTTTCAGGAGAATTGCAGGAGAATTTTTCCCCAATTTTACCTCTGTGCAGGAGAATCTGAATTTTGGGACCTGGCAACACTGGTGCGCACGGGTAGAGTATGCATTGATGCATTGAATTAATTGGACTGCCGAATATTACCAGATAACCTTTCTATAATTTGGTTCAATAAATGCGGCTTGCTTGCTTCTACGGAAAAGGAAAATGAAACATTGACATTGAAATCAAAAAAATGATAGCTTGCGCATGAAATAACTACTTTTTTTGTGTAAGAAGGTACTCATTTGCGAATCTTGATGTCAACTTGTTAATTATACACACTACCTACTGCATTAATTTTTTTAATAACTTTACTGGAGGTATTAAGTATTGCATGATCGAAAAATCATAAAAAATCAATTTTCTCGAGAGCTCAACAAGACGAGCCGCACTCATGGGGCAAACGCGCAACTAGAAAATTTTCTGTATCTCTTTTGATCGTATTACAAACGACAGCAACCAAATTAAATTTCTAGATAAAGAGGAATCAATTGCCTATCCAATTAAAATTTTTTTAACACATTTACTTCTTTTAAAATCGCTTTAGAAACGATTTTTACTACTATTCCGCTGTCTTATACCTGCTCCAACCAGGTATAAAAATGGCGTGATAAAAGCGGCCGTTTTTATTCCCAATATAACTTATTCCGCCTTCTGTCATACCGCTTATTTTTATTCCGCCGTTTTATCCCTAGGGGCCGTATGACAGAAAGCGGAATAAGTTATTCCTGGGATAAGCCCTATTCCGGGAAGAGCTATAGAGCTATTCTCGTAATAAAACTTATTCTCGTGATAGCTATTCCTGGGTTAAGGGACGGAATAAGCTATCCCAGGAATAAGAAAATTTGGTATTACAGAACGCGAAATACGCCAGGAATAGTTATTCCTGGGATAACTGAATCTATCCCAGGGTTAAGCTATGCATTCCATTGGTTTTGTGTATAGATTGCCTGTCCTAACGCATACAGCATACTGTAATCACGTCACGTTATTCGTTCGAAATCATAGGACGTAAATACAATGTTGTGTGTAGCGCGCGTATAACTTGTGCATTGATGCATGGAATTGACTTGAGACTTCTGAATGTCACCAAATAAATTTTTGTATAATTCGGTCCAATGAAGGCGCTTGCTTGCTTCTATGGAAAACAAAAATAAAAGTAAACCATCACCATCGAGGTCAAAAAATTTATCAGTTTGCGCATGGAAAACTACTTTTTTGTGTACTCATGGTGAATATTTCTGTCAACTTGTTGATTATACTTACAACTTACTGCATTAATTTTTTAAATCACCCCACTCGGCGTGTTTAGTAATGCATGATCGAAAATTTTAAAATCTCTTTACCAAGAGTTCAACTAGACGAGCTGCACTCGTGGAGCAAACGCAACACACTAGAAAAATTTCTGCATCTTTTTGATCGTAAATACAAGTGAGAACAACAATATTGAATTTCTGGATAAAGAGGAATTGATTAACTATCTTATTAAAATTTTTCGACATATTTACAACCTTTAAGACCGCGTTAAAAACGATTTTTACTACTATTCCGCTGACTTATACCTGCTCTGACCAGGTATAAAAATGGAGGAATAAAAGTGGCTGTTTTTATTCCTGAGATAACTTATTTCGCCTTCTGTCATACCGCTTTATTTTTATACCGCCGTTTTATCCCAAGGGTAGCGCCCGGAACGGCGCTATTCCGTGGTCTGTCATACCAACTTTATTCCTGGAATATCACTCTTTATTCCGCTTTCTGTAATACCGAAATATTTTATTCCGCCCTCTTATCCCACTGTTTTATCCTGGAATAGCACTATTCCGCGTTCTGTCATACGGCCCTAGGTTAGCGCCTGGAACGGCGCTATTCCGCGTTCTGTCATACCAACTTTATTCCTGGAATATCACTGTTTATTCCGCTTTCTGTAATACCGAAATATTTTATGCCGCCCTCGTATACCACTGTTTTATCCTGGAATAGCACTATTCCGCGTTCTGTCATACGGCCCTAGGTTAGCGCCTGGAACGGCGCTATTCCGCGTTCTGTCATACCAACTTTATTCCTGGAATATCACTCTTTATTCCGCTTTCTGTAATACCGAAATATTTTATTCCGCCCTCTTATCCCACTGTTTTATCCTGGAATAGCACTATTCCGCGTTCTGTCATACGGCCCTAGGTTAGCGCCTGGAACGGCGCTATTCCGCGTTCTGTCATACCAACTTTATTCCTGGAATATCACTGTTTATTCCGCTTCCTGTAATACCAAAATATTTTATGCCGCCCTCGTATCCCACTGTTTTTTATCCTGGAATAGCACTATTCCCGCGTTCTGTCATACGGCCCCTAGATAATTGTCATTATCGCCCGACCAACCCTCGATATACTTCATCACCGGGTGGTTAACTTTCTAATATTTAATACACTAATGTACAATTGTAAGAGTCTCACAAAACTGGGCAGACCTGAAGGTTCGCCACTGATCAGTCAGTGTACAGTCGCTTTCGCGAGCCGAACCAGTGCTCAAACAAAATCGAGATCGGCTGAGATTTATGTCCCCCTAAAGCATAAACTCACGGAGTTAACAACCGACTGCAACTGCCGTTGAAAAGGCGGCTTGCAATACCGATCGAATGCAACACCAAGAGAACAACACATGGGCTCGATCGATTGGTGAGCTAATAGCCTGTGTAAGCATGGTAGACATACACGCTATAGCCCGTCTTAGCTCGTCATTGGCTTGTCTGATGAGCATGGTAGGCATACCGCTATTGCTCGTCATCGGCTTTAATGCCTGTTAGGGTATTAACTTCCCGTCATAGGCGTTTGAACCAAAGTTCAATAGGCGTGTCTACTGACAGCAGTTACACAATGCACGGCTGTAAGCCGGCGGCGAACAATAATACTAATGTTAAGCGCGACGATACCAAAACGTCCGAACTCCGTCTTCGATCGACTAATAATATTTTTCGACTGATACTGACTGACTAATACGAAAGTTATTGAACACCAATTCATTCAACATTAATCTTAAATTTACATGTATCACTTGGCGTCAGTAGACGCGCACATAAAAATAAAATGAACGATATTATTGGTTATGCAAATATTAATATGGAACAAGAACGTGAAATAATACAGCACACGCGTTTTACTTAGGATGATTATAGTAAAGCAACGAAATCAAATGTTCGGGCACTTTTACATAAGTAAATTACTGATGTTAGCATTTATGTACGTAACTCTGGTATACCGGACAAGTACCTAATAGAATTTTAAGTTGAAAAATAAGGAGTAAATTGAGAACTGAAGGCATAACCTCGAGCTAAGACATCGCAAGGAAGGATACTCGTATAGTTATGTAAATCCGGTACGGTAAAACGATGTCATCTGCTGGCCTTGGCGAACTAATGGCGAAGTGTTCTTATAAAGATCGTGGCGTGTAACTATCGTATGTAGTTACACACGTTAGGGATCTTGTATTAATTGCTACTTCAGAAAGGAACTACAGTGGCACCAGTGTGCACTTCAGAAAAACGGTCACTGCTATTCAGTGATATTTTGTTTACCATTCAGTAAAAAAATCGCTGAACAGCAGTGACCATTTTTCTGAAGTTCAAAAGAGAGGTCACGGAAGTGCAGTGACCATTTTTCTTAAGTTCAAAAGAGAGGTCACAGAAGTGCAGTGACCATTTTTCTGAAGTTGAAAAGAGAGGTCACGGAAGTGCAGTGACCGTTTTTCTGAATTTCAAGAAAAGGTCACGGAACTGCAGTGACCGTTTTTCTGAATTTCAAAAAAGGTCACGGAACTGCAGTGACCGTTTTTCTGAATTTCAAAAAAGGTCATAGAACTTCAATTGACCATTTTTCTGGATTTCAGAAACCAGGTCACAGAACTGCAGCGACCAACATGGGCAGCAGCAAAATCCTGGGGGGTCTGCTGGGGCCAAATTGCCAAAAATTTAATTATGGGGCTTCCGCTAGATTCTCGGGGGAGGGATCCAGATTCCTCACGCCCATGCGTGGCAGTGACCGTTTTCCTGAATTTCAGAAAAGTTGATGAAGTACAATAAGTTATGTTATGAGCAAACATTGGCGCAAGGTTTTGGGGGGTTTGTCTCGCCGGGAACTTAAAATACCCAAGGTGTAGACCACACCTGGGCGTGGGGGGTTTGGGGGGTATGCACCCCCCAGAAACCAAAATACCCCCAGAAATCAAAATACCCCCCAGAATTCAATTTTTGAAAATTTTTTTCGTTTTTTTCCGCAATTTTTTGATGCCAATGGATAGTGCTTGATGAGAAACGTCGAAAAATGGTGTTTTTATCGCCATACCATACCACTATTTTTAAGGCCATTTTTTGACCTTCAAAAAAATCTTGCACACCCCCCAGAATTTTCTTGCTGCCCACGTATGGTGTAGACCCGACCCCTAGGTTTTCCAAAAAGTGTTAGTATTTTTACCTTAACTACTGTTTCCGAATAATGAATGCCTACGTTGCATACAGAAATTCGAATTAGGTAATAAGTTTTAGCACAGGCAATTTAATTACATACATGTGGCCGCATGAAGCTACATGAATAAATAGGTATATATTTGTACAAATGCGTAGGTGGGTACATTTTTGACTCCGATAGCTGCAATCCGCCCATTCTAGACTTTAAGCAGAGGCTGATTTTGGTTTTAGTCGGACGAGACCACTCATGGGCGAGATTGGTCTGCATTCACCGAGAATTCGATGGACTACCAAAAATCGATTGATCCTCATATTTGAATGCTTGATGCTATGTTTAGCGAGTTTGCCCCATCGGACCCACAGAATTTGGTCGCTGCTTGAAATTCGATTTAATTGAACAGACTACAGTGAGCGAATAATTATCTGATAACACTATCAAAAATTTGAAATTTTTGAGTCAAAAAATTATCTTCAACGTTTAACGTTTAAAAGGCACACTTTTTATGATTTTTTGAAAAATCGACGACCGTGGGAATCACACCTAATTTGATGGGGTCTGTAGCCATTCTGGATACGAATTCCACAAAAACACCTCTCGATCATACTGCACAATTTGAGGGCTAAAATGGCGTCAAAAACAGTATAAATGCTAAAATAGCTTACAACTGGTTACTAAATAATTCCAAGCATTTAAGGGAAATGCTTAATTTACTTCCGTTTTTATTCTTCGTTTCTCATTCTGCAATCCTATTGTTCCGTTCTGATAGTCCAGCTCGTAGATCTCAGCTTAATGCCCCTTGTGCATGTCTGATCTCACTTAAATTTAATATTTCCCGCCCTCAAACAACTCCGAAACACTATCTGATTCATGTAATTCCATGCAAATGATCAAATTTTATTGCGCAAAATGTATTTATCGTTCACAGCTACGTGCAGAACTCTGAAAAAGCAATTGTGAGCACTCTACTCATCATCGACGTTGTACAAATCAGCTATGGTTTACCTACTGTATGTATAGCACTCCTGCATAAACAGACATACATATTCTGGCTTGGCGACGTAATTGTCATATTAATTTGAATATTAGTAGGCACTTACGATAGGCACGAGTCCATAATTTTTATGCTGGTTCTTTCTATATACGTTTCGTACGTCCCACAGTAAAGAAGCATAATAGCCGAAAATAAGAAAGTAGGCCGTTTTTGATTGCTATCGATTGAAATGCGGGCCTTGGTTACGGGTGTACTGTAGGTCTGGTCATCTCGAATTTCTCGAACCGAATTCGCCAGATGCGGATCTTTTGTCTTCTTTGTGCTCCAAACACACAAATATAGTTTGATCAGTCAAGTAAGTTTTGCCCAAATCAAAATATCATCGTGTCACCTCCCTAGACTGAGGTGTTATCCAAGCCGTCCTAGGTTGCATCGCTGCACGATGTAATATAGATATGTACAGTGATTTTCCAATGAAAATATTTTTGGATGTTGTTACAAAAGAACATTACAGCAATCATTGAAGAACACTCTAGAACAGAGAAAGAAGTATGTACATACCAACATAAATACTTTTTATTTTAATTGATTCTTCCAGACGGAAAAGGCCAGGGCCGTGCTTAGGGGTTTAGCGGCCCTGGGCGAAACTCATTTTAGCGGCCCCCATAATTTCTAAAACTGGTATTATATGCATCATAATTATCACTTATGTATATCCTTTACATATGCACCTATATGATCGCAGTATGCATCTTACTGTAAATTTACTAACAAAATATTGTGCTACATTATTTTAAGTAGGTATCGTATGTTTTTTCTCCAATAATTTACCTATTTCGTGAATGATGACATGCTTTATTACAAAATAACTTCCCTAGCTTTCTGGGCGGCAAACGGTCAATCAATTGCAAAAAATCTAACGAAGATGATAAATCATTTTCAATTGAAATAATCGCTAGTGCACTTAGACGAGAATCAGTCATAGTTGACCGCAAATATGTCTTTATTAATTTCAGTTTCGAGAACGAACGTTCTGCTGAGGTCACAGTAATAGGTATTGCAAGTAAAATTCTGAAATCAATTATAAGGTTCGGTAAAGCATCCTGGAAGCCATTTGATAGATATTTAAGAGTAGCTAGTGGCGAAGTTAATTCATTTGGACTTGATCGAGCGAGAATTTTCAGCTCTGTGTACATGTCTGGTCCATCAAGATCATCCAGAAACGCAGCTAACTGTATGCATGACTTAAGCAATTCATCATCTTTCCATGTTTTTAAAGCTGGTATTCGTGGGTAGTGCTCAATGAGAAACGTTGAAAAATGGTATTTTTTTGCCATACCATCATTTTTAAGACCATTCTTTTGACCTCTAAGAAATCTTGCACACCCCAGAATTTTGGTGCTGCCCATGTATGCTGCGGGGGGTCTGGGGTGGCGCGCTCAAGCGTTCCCTGAGGGGTACGGGGCAGAGTCCCTAAAAATTTTGTAAAAAAAGCATTTTATGTCAAATTAATGTTAAAATTTTCGCAAAATCGGCCAAATCTCCGTCTTGAATGAAGCCCAAAAACACTTAAAATTGATTAACTCCTACATTGCACAAAACTTCTGAGCTGAAATGCGTTTTTCGACCACTACTAATAACATAGCGCAGCAATGGGTCGCTGCCAATAAGATATACAAAAATGTATCAATGAAAATTTTGTTCTTACCGTTTTCAGTCCCATTCGTGGCCTTCTTATTAACAAGATGCAGTTTAGAAAAGAGGAAATGCGCAAAAACATAAGAAACTTTGACCATTCCTTTCATTTAAAATAGGACTGTGTCCTTGTAAAGAAAGACAAACAAAGCAAAGAATAGACAAACTGGTACACAATAGTTTTGGCACTTTTAGTTTTATGCTCAACAAGCATGCGCACTTTCATTCAACGAATAAATAGTGCATTAAATTAATAAATTGATGTGAAGTGCTAGATTATTTGAGCTGATGAAAGCTTTTAAATTCATTGGATCTATGGCTCGGTGCGAAGCGCCGGAAAATTTTGACATTTTTGCCTTTTTAAACTCAGTTTTCTGGACACACATTATTGCAACAGAAAAATCAACAATATGTCTGAAAAATGAGATCAAGTATAGCTTAGTCAGCATTCTCTTAAAAATGCAAGTAAAGATTTTAAACTGGCTGTGTTTGCATTAGAACGGCGAAAAATTGATCCTTTTGAACGTATATGTATCGAATTATTGTATGAGGGCCGCCAAAAAATGAATTCTATATGGCATGCACTACAACTTTTTTAGCGGCCCTTAATTTTAGCGGCCCTGTGCGGCCGCACAGTTCGCCCCCCTAGGCACGGCTATGGAAAAGGCGGAAAATAATAAATTTAAGTGAGATCAGACATGCACAAGGGGCATTAAGCTGAGATCTACCGGCTGTACTAACAGAACAATAGGATTGCGAAATGAGAAACGAAGAATACAAATGGAAGTAAATTAAACATTTCCCTCAAATGCTTGAAATTATCCAGTGACCAGTTGTAAGCTATTTTAACATTTATACTAACTCGTTTTTTGACGCCATTTTGGCCCTAAAATTGCGCAGTATGATTGAGAGGTGTGCTGTGATTCCCACAGTCGTCGATTTTTCGAAAAATCATAGAAAGTGGGCCTTTTAAACGTTAAAGATAATTTTTTGACTCAAAAATGTCAAATTTTCGACAGTGTTATCAGATACATGTTTATTCGCTCGCTGTAGTCTGTTCAATTAAATCGAATTTTTAGGCAGCGCCCAAATTCTGGGGGTCCGATGGGGCAAACTCGCTAAACATAGCATCAAACATTCAAATATGAGGATCAATCGATTTTTGGTAGTCCATCGAATTCTCGGCGAATGCAGACCAATCTCGCCCATGAGTGGTCCCGTCCGACTAATATCAAAATCAGCCTCTCGCTTAAAGCCTAGAATGGGCGGATTGCAGCTATCGGAATCGAAAATGTACCCACCTACGCATTTATACAAATATATACCTATTTATTCATGTAGCTTCATGCGGCCACATGTATGTAATTAAATTGCCTGTGCTAAAACTTATTACCTAATTCGAATTTCTGTATGCAACGTAGGCATTCATTATTAGGAAACAGTAGTTGAGGTAAAAATACTGTCTAACACTTTTTGGAAAACCTAGGGGTCGGGTCTGCACTAACTCTTGGGTATTTTAAGTTCCCGGCGAGACAAAACCCCCAAAACCTTGCGCCAATGTTTGCTCATAACATAACTTATTGCACTTCATCGACTTTTCTGAAATTTAGGAAAACAGTCACTGCACGCATGGGCGTGAGGAAGCACACGTGAGCGTGGGGGCTTAGGGGTATGCACCCACCAGAAACCAAAATACCCCGCAGAAATCAAAATACCCCTCCCTCAGAATTCAATTATTGAAATTTTTTCTCGTTTTTTTTCGTAATTTTTTGATGTCAATGGATAGTGCGTGATGAGAAACGTGGAAAAATAGTGTTTTTTTCGCCGTACCACCTATTTTAAGGCCATTTTTGACCTTCAAAAATCTTGCACCTACAGTTTTCTTGTTGCCCACGTATGGTGAGGAGTGTGGAACCCCTTCCCCCGAGAATCTAGCGGACCCCCCAAAATTGAATTTTTGGCGATTTTGGCCCAGCAGACCCCCCAGGATTTCGCTGCTGCCCATGTTGGTCACTGCAGTTCTGTGACCTGGTTTCTGAAATTCGAAAATAGTCAATGAAGTTCCATGACCTTTTTTGAAATTCAAGAAAAAACGGTCACTAACAGTTCCGTGACCTTTTTTGATATTCAGAAAAACGGTCACTGCAGTTCCATGAGACCTTTTCTTGAAATTCAGAAAAACGGTCACTGCACTTCCGTGACCTCTCTTTTAAACTTCAGAAAAATGGTCACTGCACTTCCGTGACCTCTCTGTTGAACTTCAGAAAAATGGTCACTCCTGTTCAGCGATTTTTTACTGAATGGTAAACAAAATATCACTGAAGCGCAGTGACCGTTTTTCTGAAGTGCACACTGGCGCCAGTGTAGTTCCTTTCTGAAGTGGCAATTAATACAAGATCCCTTACGAACTATTTTTTGATCGACGACTGTTTATCACATCGAGTGGTAGACACTACATACGAACCTTCGAACGTTTACTGTGACGATATCGAAACGCTTATCGACTCAATTTACCATCGACGCCACAACCCCCGACGTACGAATGGGTGGCACCCCATAACCATTCATGTATCCGTCTGTGGGACGAGTTAGCTTGGGCTATGCCTACTACAGACTCGAATTTATTCCCATACTTTCTTATTTTAAAAACTTAGGAGGTACATACTTTCCCGGCACTAGGTCAAGAATGTGTTAAGATCAGTTTATCAATATTTGTCTTGCTGTACATAATGTAGTCATATGACATTGTCTAAAAGTTATCTTATCATTTGTTGACTTTACCTGTATTTGATTAATGTTACTGTAAGCTATCATAAAGTCTTTGGAGTAATCACGTATTATTAGTTTTAGTTGGCGTTGTTCTCGTTTACGACGTTAGGTCGCTTGTATGTTCTTTTGGCTTGTAGTCGAGCATTCGCCTGTATTTGTCGAATAAATTTAGCAATATTTACCCAGCGGTAAACTACACCGAGGCCGAGGGTAGATCAAGTTGGGGCCCCGGCGACGATTATTATTATTAACGCCTGTTCCGGAAGGTGACTAATTTTTGACATTGTACTTTTCTCTTCAAAATTCATCTATCTATTTTCATATCAAAAATTCGATAAAAATTATTAACGAATTTTTATCCAGGATGACTGTCCAGTTAGAGCTCGCTGTTGTTGGAATCATTGTTTATGAGTGCTATTAGGAACCGAAACTTATCTGATTAAGATGCTTTTGGCTAGAAAACAAGTTAAATTATCAACCTGAGAATTTCTGGGGTTTTGGTAGATAGGTCAACTGACCTTGCGAGCAATTTCGGGGTTTAAGTAAGTAATCAGAGTTATAGGTTATTAGGGCGTTGCTGCCGAGATCCCCCGGCGAAAAGCCGGTAAGCAGCATTAGGACTGAGGAGATCGAGGCCGTAGGAATTGAGGGTCAATCGGTTGGGTCGAGCTTAGTGCATCTATAGTCTGTTTCATTTGACTTTGAGGTTTTTGAAAGTTTAAAATGACTACAAGTGTTTTAAAATAATAAGGTAAATATGATATTCTACAGTATGTCGGGTCACCTACCTGAAGATGTATGCCAGCGTTAAGCCACATTACTACATCAAAACTTTAAACCGCTTTTGTAGCCTAATTCTTGTGGAAAAATTTGAAAGGAAACCGCAAAGTTAAATGAAACGGACTATAGCAACCGGACCAGCGCTGAGAGTAGCGTAAGTACTTAAGTAAGCCCCGAAGGTAGGTTATTCGCCGTTTCCTCTATCGCTTACGTAGATAGCGGGACGCGTCTAACTTGTAAACGTGGAGGGTTTGACATCTTGACAATTCGAGCGGGAAAAGAGGAAAGAAGATCCATTAACGCCCAAATGGCGTTTTGGCAACTTGGCTTGAAATTATCTATGTAAAACTATTGCAGCAAATCAAGGATTTTCTGACAGGGGCGGTACCTACCTATTTTTTACCAAAACGGACAATTTCCTAGTATTAAAAAATTCGTTATGCGTAAGTACAAGCATTTTACGCTGTCTCGGGTGGGGAGGATAATTTCTGGTGCAAAAAAATAACGCATGAAAAAATAGTTTCATGACCGTTGGATTATTTATATGAGCATTCAAGAATTGACTTTTCACTTTAAATGCAAGACTTTAATTATGTCACTTGAAGAAATACGGGCATATGTACATCCAACGCATTCTATGCCAATACCTACTAAGTTTATTATAATTTAAAGGATCATAAAAAATTGAACAAATCAGCGATTTACATAAGAAGCGTCAGCAGACGAATAACCCAAGCACAGAGTCATACACGGACACCGCAAACCAAGTATAAGCAGCGCAATTAACCTTTTAGAGTCCGCTCTATGATGCAGATGTGCTACAGCAATGCAATCTTAAGATGTTTCAAATCTGTAAAATGTAAGACTGTATGCAAAAAACCAGAACAAAAGCTCTCCTCTCTATCATGTTGTTCATATGTTCCCATTTGGGAACGTTGGCTTCTTGGGGAACATTTTTGCCAAATTTCATGTTCTGTTATGTTTTGCAAAACATATATAAGAATAAAGCGATCTGCTACAAACATTGATAACACAAGCAATCTAAACAGTCAAATTGTCAAATAGAGAGCCTACAAGGGTGTGGTTTTGAGTTTTTGAAACCTTATGGGAACCATAAACCTCAGAAAACCAAGAAACTTTCAGTAGACACCGTAACTTTATATTTGTTTTTTGTTAGATTTGCTTGCTTTCTACATAACATTAAATAATGTCTAGCTAAGATGAGTAAAAAACTATTATTGAGCTATAATCTGTATTTTCGTTTTTTCTGGATTTTTCAAAATTTATTGGTTTTCTCATTTCTACGCTGTTGAACTAATGCCCGTGATCTCAGAGCTATTTACACTGCACTGACGTATTTTGGTATACTAAAAATTGAAAACCATGAATCAAGATTCGGGAAATAACAGGAAGTAAGGGTGTAATATAGACAATTTGGCAATTTCATTCAATATTCAAAATGTAAAATTTTACAGTGAATAAAAGTAAGTCATAATATCATACGTTTACTCATTCGGACATTTACCTATCCGCAGTTGTTATCGATAGTCCAATAAACTTAAACTCAAAGTTTAGTTATGTTGCTAGCATGCTTCTGAGCTATTAAAATATGTTAGAAATCAGTAGTTATATAAAGTTTGATAAAGTACAGTCAAGTTCTACAGATCAAAAACACGTGATATTGTGCATGAATTCAAGAAAATTTGTCTCTAAGCCTCTAAAGATTCATGGCTCTGTAAGTTATAGTGAAAAAATAAAGCAAAGTAAGGTAGAGCAGGTAATTTCTGCAAAAGTACCTAAAATTATTCACAGAAACACTTGAATTTTTGCCTAAAAACCGCTAGAAATCAAGAGCTACATTGTTGTGTAATCGTAACACATAGTATCAAGTAGAGAATCCCATAGGCCTGCATTTAATATTTTGAATATGTGCATTGGAGTCATACCAGAATGCTTGTGGAGCTCTAGAAAATTGAAGGAATGCATGAGAGGTCACTAAACAGCATAGCCGAGCTTACATATGCTGCCCCATAGATTTTGTTCTCTTTCCAGGAATTAAATATTTTTGCACTCCTAGGAGCCAACGTTCCCAAATGGGAACATCAATATAAATTTAACCATAACTTTTGATGAACAACTAAATAAGAATAAATAACATACCAAAATGATCAGAAAACCCCTGCAAACATGACTGTATGACATTTGGCTCAAAAATTTTGTTTGTCGATTGACAATATGCAAATTTCTGAACGTGACAAACTTTCGCTATTTTTGTCTAACTTAAGACAGTATAGCATAGCACATACTCATAATTAAGTTTTGAAATTGCTCTCACAGGATAGGCAAACATCATTGTTTCTCATCTAAAACAAGTCTTATTTAAATTAGATAAGTAGTTGTTTTGCAACAAAATTTTGAAAATATGTTCCCAATTGGGAACGTTGGCCGATAAAAGGTTAACTCCTCGTAACTGTGTATGACTGCACGTTTTTTCAAATTTGATCATTCAATATTAAATAATTTTTACGACTTTATTTTTCAGCATACATGCGAGTTTAAATAGCCAAATAAGGTTAAAAAGGTTAAATGGCAATAAAAGAGCTAAATCGCAAGCAAAGTAATCGCACAAAGCAGATAACACGTGAATCTATAGCTTCATAGAATTCCGCCATGGAAATCACGCACGAGCATATATAATTTGCGCGAATAAGGTACGATCACCAAATGCTAAAGTGTAAATACGATTAAGGCGCAAAACGTACTACGTCATATTTAAGAGATAATGTGACAGTTTTAAAATACATATTTGAAATAATGTTAAAATAACGCAAGGAAAACCGACAAATAGCAGCGACAGGCGTATGGTTAGGCTCAAGGAAAAATATTCCCGAAATTTAAATCAGCGTACAAGTTAGCTAAGTAACAAATATAACAAAATAAAGTAGGTGTAGCGAAGTAAAAAATTAAACAAAGTACATCCCTTTCTTAATGATAACGTCGTTTACATTGACCAAGCCCTGTAGTTGAGCCAAGGCAATGGGAGCCGGATCACCAGAAGACACTGTTTCCGCGTCGCCCCTGGAAATGCAATAATATTCGAATCATACAAGCATACAGGGTGTGGTTTGCAGAAATAGATATTTTGTTTTTATGGAACAAGTTACATAATGTATGTACACAACAGGGCGGCTAAAAAACGAATGGCATATTGGTCTGAATACCTTTTCGATATTTGACCAAATTAAATGCGGTTTGCTTTTTCCAGAAAGCCTATTACCTGTGCAAGAATGTGGTGAAGTTTCAATTATGCTGGTTATGCTGCTCTCGATTAATACTAAATTAACCAGAAGTACTTTTTCCAGCTTTTTATAGATTTTTCGCCTATAACAAGCTATCATTACAGCAACGTAACTTTCCAATAAAGGAAGATAAAAGAAGACCTCAAGTTTTGTTTTAATGCTCCCTGGTCACTACGTAATAGTTTTTTAGATGTAGGCACATATTCATTACCTACTAGCTATTACATCAGGCTGAAACTGCATAACCAATACATTTAGTATAAACTCGTATTTTGTATATTTTATTTTACGAAGCAAAAGGCGCAGCTTACATCTGCACACATGCTTACAGTAAATATACACCACATAGTGCGCAAATAGGAAAACTCTGTAAGAATAGGATAACCGGGAACTTGCTATACGCGATATGTCGGACGCATGAAGCGTACTTTAACCACCTGATTATTTCAATTGCGCGATAGACCATCTGGTTTCGACCTACATACTGCGTCAAGCAACGAAAAAATAGGATGTTAAAGTAATAAGAACTTTTAGTTCGCGGGCGCTTCCACACAACACACCGGTTTTAAAAAATAGACTACCTAACTATCATGCATGGGCATGCTCAGGTCTTTCAGAGTCAAATGACTTCACTGGAACCTGCGGGGTTGATCCATGACCATAGATGCACAGCATGGTCAATCATAAAGGGGGTTAAAAATTGAGCTTTTCTTGGCCAAAAGAGTCTCAAATACTGGTATAAAGGCTAACATAGCCTAAAAACTATGTTGTTCCACAGTTTCTGGTCATTTGAGCAAACTTTTGAACAAGATTTTCAATTTTATTATAGTTGGGCCTTCATTTTTCCTCATTTTCACCAGGAATTTTTCAAAACTCTTGCGGAGCTGGTCCAATTTCATATGCGGGGTTGCAAAATATATCATGCATCCATATTATATCTGCACAGACTGAGCATATCAGTATCACTTTTCTTAGCAATTACACAATGCTTTAATGAATCAAAGATATGAAAATAAACAAAGGATTATAATAAATAATGAATGAATATAAGATATAGGCATAAAAAACAATACACTGTGTAAAAATACGAAATTTGTCCGAAGGTTCATGCTGATGCAATGGAAGAAACAGACGAGTAAGACAGTGCGATGCAAAACGTTTCAAGTATATTGCCGAGAAATAAATTACCCATGACTTTTCCAACAGGAAAAGATTTAAAGCACGCTGCTTTTTTAAATAATCGAACTACATGCATAAAATAATTATCTTTAGAATATAAACGGGAAATCATGGTGGCAGAAAAATGTTCATATGGACAAAAAACGATTCAAGTAGAATAAAAGCTATGTACCTGAACGATACGAAACATTGGTTAACCTATTCAGAATGAACACAGTGACCCTGCTATTTGGCGCAAAGCGCCCAAAATTAATGAAGAATTACATATGTAGCAGTGAACGACTATTTATAAGGTAAAATAATTTGTCATACCCTAGCGTGTACGAGCATACATCGATTGAAAAAAACATTTTTACAGATACTACGGCGAGTTTTTTGCATTTTAAATGTTTTGTCTAAAAATATCGGTCAAACGTGCTTATTTTTGTCATAAAATCGCTCATTAGGCTAAACTTTTCAACAATATACATATCAAATAATTCAATGCTCACCCAAATCTTATTTACTGGATTACCTGAAACGAAACACAACAGTAGTCTATGCGTAATTTTAATAGATTAGTTTTTGTAAATAAGTACATAAATATTACGTTGCATAAATCGATAAAAAGACTAATTTCATCTTATTTTCCTTAATTTTTCCAGTTTTTACAGGCCCGGCCCCCGGCGACGGGGCCTGGCATATCTCTACTATATATTATATAATTAGCGTGCCAGGTATTTCCAGTTTTGACATTTTAAAAATAGAATTACTTTAAACTGAATGAGCGTAAAAAGTGAAAACTTACAGTTGCTTCCCAATGAACGCGTATAGTGCAGTACTGCATATACAGGGTGTCCCATAAAAAAGGCTAAATTCCGATTTAATAGGCCGTAACTTCAGCTGATGTTAATATCTGAAATTTTTGCACTTAGTAGGACGCTTATCTACTCTGAAGGTTTAATAATGTCCTAAACAATTTTGTGTCAAGAAATATTGTCAAAAATGTTAAAAAAGGATACCTATAAAAGCAGTAATGTGATACGATGAAGAAACCCTAAGGTTGAAAGAATGTCAAAGTGAGGTGTAAACACATCGCCGTAGTGCACGAACCGCTGGCAGCTGGCCAAAATTTTTGCCACGGTTTAAACAAAGACATGTTTACTATCTATTGAAGCTGGTTCTAAATGTTTATGTTCACATAAGCCAAAGTTATGACCTGTTAAATAGGAATGTGCCGTTTTTATGGGCCACCCTGTATATTTGCATAAGTCAAAAATACTCATATAGGAATGGGATGATCGATAAAATGCCTACTAAAAGGATAAAAATGTTTTATCCCAAAATGCTCAATAGTAGATGACCGGTTGAAAATTTGGTCGAAGGGACGATGATGCTGAACCTCTTACATAGGTCTACACGCAATTATATTAAACACATAAATAGGCCAAAAACTACCTTTGTAATGTCTTCAAGTATTGCCTGGCCCTGTAGGCCACTAGATCCGCATAATAGCAAGGCGGAGGAATAGAAACGGTTCTGGTCGAACGACAATAAGTGTGACACAGATGGTAAATTAAACGTTGCAATTCGTCGGCGGAAAATTTGTTATCGTCAGATAAGACGTGATAGTGGGCGGGTTTACTGGTTCCCTAAAGCCCAACAGTACAATTATACCAGAATCATAATTACATAACTAATCAAATGAGTAAGTAATCGTACATAAAGTAGTATATTCAACGAATCAGAGTTTTATACGATTTACAAACAGCTTAATAAGTAAGTAGAATAATAATTAGTCATAGGCGACGCAACTTCGTACACCATTATCGCTCAATCATCAGCAGACTTTTCCTCCTAGCGTACATAAATTAGAATGATTAGAGCTTGTTTATAGCAGTATACTCGTTACCGACTATTTTTTGATAACATTTATTGCTTACTTAGAATTTACTTTAGTAAACCATTCATTTTGAGTGGACCGACTTACCAATTATAGTAGTATGTAAGTATGTAAATATGCACATAAATATGTACACTTGATACTCAATGAGCGTATTAGTAAAGCATATAAGAAAATGCAAAAAAGTAGTAAAGATAAAAACTTGAGAATGCAGAACTCTAATGCCTATCTTAGATGAGATAGTTGTAGACAATGTGGATATGTGGATTACAGAGCATGACTGAGCCGGAGTCACCCGAAAAAATCCTCAATTTTCATTCATTCCGAGCCGCAATTTAGCCTTATCTCTCGAATAAGGTGACAAATTTTCTCCATATTAGAGACCAAAACTTCTAACCTTCGCATAAACGCCTGATTTGCTACGCGTCTTGTAAAGACATGCACAGCATGAAAATTCTGGTGGGTGAAACTTTGAAGAGCCTTTTTTAGCCTAAAAATAGTGGATACACATCAAAAACATCGTTTTCTGGCGTTTCTAACGATGCTCTACCTATCTAGAGCATAAAACCATACGAAAATTCCAAATAACTGAGTATATAAATGGCGCGAAGCGCCGAAAATTTACACTTTCGAGGATGCAGATATCTGAAAACGCTCAAAAACAGCACCTTTTCTATGAATTTTTGGAAACTTCAGGAAAATCGCGAATTCGGGCCAGAGGGGTTAAAAATATTAGAGGGTGAAACTTTTTCTGGGAATGGGGGTGAAAACCCCAACTTCCCAAGATCTTGTATAGTCTTGTATGATAAATCAAGAGTACAAGCAGAAAAAATGATACATTAACGCTTGCTCCGTGTGGCGGGATTCTAACAACAGCAATTCCCTTGAAAAGTTTATATTTTCATCCCCTTTCAACTTTTTGGGTTAAAAACCGTTTCAAGACGCGTTCCCATCATTTTGACGATAAACAGCAAATGATTTAATATTTCTGTCGGAAAATTTGAATAATTAAATAAATGCTGCTAATCTCTGTATCATTTAATGATCAGCTAAGTAAATTATTCCAAACTCGAATAATCTAAGCTCAATCCACGTTTCAACAGTTGCCACTTATTTTACCGGCTGTTATCCACAACCTATACATAAATCAGCAAATAATAACAAAATGACAATATCGGATATGAGGTTTTAACTTTCTTAGAGCCCATTAAATCATTAAGGAGTCTTTTAACCCGTGCATGAAGACCAGATTATTATCTACAATTTACACGACAGAAGACGTCTAGTTACTATAATTGTTGGTATGATGATTGCACCAGCAACATGCTCGAAAATCCCAGCGACAAATATAGTAAACTGATGCGAAACCATTCGTCAAGCAATGTAAAATCAGGGAGGATTTTAGAAGGGGGGCCGCCACCATATTGGCCCAGAATGTTTTGCGAGATAAACAATGGATAGGTAATTTGCGATGATTTTTGGCCGTCATTGATCTTAATTTCTCAAATTTTCCCGTTGCTTCGAGCCGGATAATACCTCTTAATGCTATTTCGGCATAGATTGCTTCTATTTTTGAGCAAACTTTTAAAAATTTTTCGACTTCGGCGTCTAACGCTGCTAATACAGGAAGTCGAGCAGCATACATAGGTGCTCAAGGTCAAACTTTCAAAGGAGGGGGAGGCGGTGGAAACCAAAAATTTGTAGATAGCTGAGTGCTTCGTAAAAACGGTTATATAGCCTTTTTGGGCTCAGAAAACTAGCTGTACAGCCTGTTTGGACTCACAAAAATAGCTATATAGCCTTTTTGGGCTAGAAATAGCTATTTAACTCTTTTTGGAGTTAGGAAAATAGTTACGTATCCTTTTTAAAAAACTCAGAAAAGACAACTATATAGCATTTCTGAGCTCACACGGTAAGTTACTCAGTTCAAAAAAGGCTACATAGCTAGTTTTCTGAGCCCAAAAAGGCTATATAGCTAATTTGAGCCTTGAAAAAGCATATATAGCAATGCTTTTTCAGCCAACATGGTTGAACAGCCATCAGTTTTTCAGAGCTCAGATGGAGTAATCCCCCTCTCACCTCCATGCTCTTGAATGGTCGAGCAGTTAATCAAGCTTCTAAACGTTTTCCAACCAAAATTTCATAAAGTTTTCGGCGCTTCGCACCGGATTTTTGCTTAGGTCAAAAAACTTTATTGATTTTTTCGCCCAAAATTGTTGCGAATTTCAAATTTTTTCGAGAAAGTATTGCGTTATAAGTGATTTGCAATAAAAATAGACAATGTAAAACGCCGAAAAAACGCTATTTCGCATGTGAATGGCAAATTTTTGGACCTGCTTTTGAAAAAGTTGGGCTTCACTTCGGAAAATCCTAGACCCGCCACTGCTTAAAATGCACAGACTACAGTGTACGAAAAATGGATTACAATTATACATGATCTTGTGGGGGGGTTTCACCCCACCGCAGAATCATTTTTCACCCCCCGCAAAAAATTTTTCACCCCCCAGAATTGACGATTTTTCAAAAGTTTCCTAAACTTACCTGAAAATTGGTAGAAAAAGTGTCTTTTTAAGGGTTTTTGGCTTTCTATTTGCTCGAAATCGCTAAATTTTCGGCGCTTCGCGCCATATATTCATGTTTTAAGCGATATATTGGTCAATTTATTCGACTTTTTTCGAAATTTTTTTCATGAATTTATGCTCTAGAGGGATAGAGTATCGTCAGAAACGCCAAAAAACGATGTTTTTTAACGCGTACCGGCCATTTTTGGGCCCGAAAAAGGCACTTTAGGTTTTCACCCCCAGAATTCCCATGCTGTGCATGTATGATAACAACTCACTTGTAATCCTAAGTGGCTGCACAAATAGAAATCGAATTCTTCCGGATGTACAATAGTTGTATCTACCGTAGTACCCGGTGGCACATTGAATCCATTTCTCTCCATCGCATCCTAAATAAACATGATAGAAACAATTACAGTTGGAAATCGCTAAAATATTCAATAAACACACTTGTCGATTGACGCAAAATAAGCGAGTGTGATGTCGTTTCTGAACCACAATAAAAGTAATTGGAGGACGATAAGAAGGTTTGAAGCCGGATTTCTTAACCACGTCCGGATACCGTTGTTCGACTTTCTGGCATGCTTCCTGAATTTGGATCAATTCTCTTTCGAGTACCTAGAAAATGTAATCAAAGCGTAACTTGCCTGACCACATTTGTTTCGTCTCGATTCATTCCTTAAAGATTACAATACAAGGTGGTTTTCAGACTGATAACCTTTAATATCTAAATCATAATAAGAAGCGCATTAGTTAAGTAAGAAACACGGATTCAATAGCCAGAATAGCTAAAGTTATCCGCCATTTATTTATCAAAGTGTCATATTGAAATACCAAAGTTTAGTAAAATTGTTTCAGTTCCAGGTGACAAACGGATTTTTTAGACGAGTGTACACGTATGAATTCATGTTTTGTAAGCGAATCCATGCAACATCTTGAAAAATGTCCATAATTCGATCCTGATTTCCAAAATTATTCATACATACTTCTACAGCAAAGAAATATATCGATTTTCGCAGCTTGATAGTCTACTTTTCAATCAATCTCTTTCATTTGAGAGTCGTAACACATGTGCTATGTCGTACATGTAAGAGGGGAGACGGGAGGATCCCCCACCCAAAGTCGGTTGTCGTCCGTACCACACAAAGCCAGAAATATTTTCGATCTCCCGCTTTTTTGGAAAAGATCAAATTTTCTGACCGTTTTTAGGTGCTTTTTCGGCCAAAAAAAAAGGTCAATAACCACCTCCCCCTAAAAATGACTGAAGACCACCACCCGATATTTCAAGCCGTTACACGTATGTCCACAGTCATAAGACATTGTGATCTGAAATCTTTCGTCATTTAATAGATACTTGGTTCTGTTTCGCTAAATGTTAAACTAATACAAACTGCATCTGTCCTGAAAAATTTATGAACTTAATAATCGATCGGTACATCTAACTTCAAGACGCTAAAATCTTTCATATTCAGACGACTATGTATTTCCCGTAGTTTACATTTCTAAATAGGTGACTCATAACAATTTGCTAGATTTTCAAGCAATATGACCTGCATCCACACGTGGGCGTGGGTCTGGACCCCTAAAAATCTGGCGGACCCCACAGATTAAATTTTTGGTGCTATTTTTGGCAATTTTGCCCCATCGAACCCCCCACAATTCGGTCGCTGTCGATGTATGCCCACATGCGTTTCAACGAAATGCCAATTTTTTAAAATTTATTAAGTCACAAGATTAGTAGGTAGATCATTCTCTTCATCGAGTACCTCAGAGAAAACCTCAAATTCTATAGCACCTCGTATTTTTAGTTCCATAATCGATAGAATTCGAAATACCGTTTGCAGGAATACCCGGTTTTCACTATCAAAGACGACTGCAAAAATTATCAGACAGAGGACCAAAAAATAGTTCTATTCGCAACCTGAATAAAGTAATGTAGAAAAAGACGACATAGAATTCAGCGAGCGTTTTGCTCGAAAATTTAATAGAAAAATTTGAATTTAAAAATTCAAAACACAGATAGCTATACAGGGGCGTAACCAGAGGGAAGGCGAGGGAGGGGGCGAGCCTCCCGAAATGAAAAAAATAATTTTTTAAAAGCAAAGGGGGAGGGACCCTTTGCATGTTTTCTTCAGGTGAATGTGGAAACGGATTGTGCCTGATGGGATGCTTTGGAAGTATGTTAAGAAGCTAACTCATCTTGTTAATTGTTATTTGTTTCACCAGAAACAGTATCTGTGTATCAGGAGCAATTTGCCGATGACCCAATCTGTGCTCTCATATCTTTATGAAATGAGCGTAATCACTCGAATTGTCCGCTGGAATATAATTATCTCATACACAGTTGTACGCTTCAATCTGCATGCTCTGATTCATGGAATCAACTAGAAGGACAGCCGAATTGCGTTTTTCGCACACTTTTTATCTTCTAAACTCAAAATTTTCCGGCGCATGGCGCCGTTTCTTATGTTCTATCTTTTTTCTTACCTTAGAAACCCAGATTTTACTTTAAAATAGCGAATCTGTCAAAAATTTTCGACGCTTCGCGCCGATTTATTATTTTCTGCATTAGTTTTCCTTGCAAAACTGCAAAATTAAATGCAAAGAAAAGAATTTCGAAATGTTTTGGAGCCAAGCTTTAATTTGATATTGAGAAATTAGTCATACCGAATAGTTTTAAAGATAGATTTTTGATATCTAAATTTGAAATCAAGCAAGAAAATTTCAGAATCTTTTAAAACATTTTTTTAATTCACCATGGCATAGATCTTGTCGAGAAACGTTGATATAGGACTAGGACCTCAAAAATTTTGGCCCCCCCCGAAATAAAATCCTGGTTACGCCCTGCAGCTATATAATCATCATCTACGAGTATTAATACAGATGAAGCAAAGAAAAGCCGACAATATATTGAGCAGGAATTGTTACAATTCTTTAAGAGTGCGTCACTCGTATCCAGAGGTGCGAAATGGCGGGGGAGGAGGTAGGCTACCAGGAAATAGAAAATTTTTGTTTCTCACATAGGTCCAACAAAAGAAAAAATGAAAAATTTTCGAAGTGCGTTTGAAAGACCGTTAAAATGAGTTTTTAACGTGCTTCTGTGTAATAAATGCAACACTTCCAGCACTTCATTCCAGATTTCTTATTTTTGTGGAACTTTTGCTTTCTAGACTGCCCAAATTCGAGCTAGACAATGGAAACATCAAATTTAATTGTTTTCTTTTGCAAAACAAAAATTGAGTGCAATTGAAAGAGTTAAGAAATTGTTCATAGACTGCAAGATGAGAAATCAGTTGTTTACATACGTAGATTGCCTGAACGAGAGATTTCTTCTTAGGAATATACCACATAGTGAAAAGATTTTGAACAGTTTCCTGAAAATAGTGAACAGCTCGCCAAGAAAATCGAAAAAATGTCTTTATTTTTGCCAACTTCCCAATCATACATATGTATATGTATAAAATTGGATTGGAATTCTTAAGAGTCAAGCCCAGTGCCATTTTGGGCTAAAAAACCACGTGCACATGTGAAAAAACACTATTTTTATGTTTCAGACGATGCTCGTTCTTTATACGCAGAACATAAAAAATTTCGAAAAAAACAAAGTATAGAATAAATTGAACAAAATATAGTCAAAAAAGAATTCGCCGAAATTTTACACTTTAATTGAGCCACAAGTTAGCTAAAAACGCTTAATAATAATACAGCACACTTTCTTTTATTACTTCTAATTAGAGGTACACCGGCACGGTGTATTTAACAAAGATTTTTCCCGATGTACAAAGACTTTTGGAGGACAAAAACTGTCAAAAAGGTGTGAAATTTCCAAAAATTTTCGGCGCCCGAAATAAGTAATTATTCTGGTGTTTATATGTCTTTATAATGACAAAATTTGCTTTAGAAAAGGTCACATTTGTCGGCGCTTCGCGCTGTTTTGAGAAACTTTTTGTATTTTCTGTCGTCAGAAGCCCATAAACTAACTAAAATACACTACCAAAAGTCGAAGAACCCTGCTTTACAATACAGAACGCGCTACTGTACCATATTATAGTACCCAAAAATATGCAGGTACAAAATATACAAAAACCTTCTGGGACCATCTTTGTACATGTACAAAGGGACCTTAAACAAAAAAACACTGTACAATGGTGCCACTTTTTTACCGGTGCCGGTGCTTAGGCACTGGTGCTGGTGCCTATGCTAATATGAGGCTTCATTTTGTGCACGAAAATTTTTAAAAGGCGGCGGGACACTAAAGCAGATTCACAATGAAATATGTACAAAGTACATCACAATATTTTGCCTTCGTCATGCTATATTTTCAATTATTGTTATTGTTTCACTGGTTATTAATGATTATCTTATACAGTATCATGCGACTTAAATGACAGACTTGTATTTAATTATGTATGTTGGCCTGTTTCCCAGCATGGAAATTCAAGTGGTGGCTAGCCAGTAGCCAGCAAACCTGAACTTTTTCTAATCTGCTTGTTTGGTTTAGCACACATGTTTATATTGCGTCAACGGCACCATTTTTTGGCGTTTTCGACTAAGATTATTCTTTCTAGATATAAAAATAAAAAATTAATGAAATTGAAATAAACATTGTCAATAAACGGCTATTTGGTGCGAAGAGTCGAAAAATTGATGCCTTAAGCCAGAAGATTAATAAAAGCGCTTAAAACTGATTAATTGTTACAGGGTTTTCGGAAAATCAAAAATTGTGATCAGGCACATTTTTCATAAGCTAGCATCAGCAGTCATTCTTCGGGACGGGAGTCGCATCATGCTACTAAATACCTTCCAATAAGGACGTGTGCTTGCATGCACACCAGTATTTTCTCGGCTCCAGTTGTTCACAAATCACAATGTCTAATTAAGAGTTCACAGAAATCTAGAATTTTGTTTCCATAAGCAAACTACATACTTAAATTCATTACGCCATACAGCCAAATTGCTGTTTTGATTTAGGAATGTTTATGATTAGCTAAAAAAACCACTACGAGGAATATATATTCGTTGAGCGTAATGAGTATCAATGTCTATATTTATTGATCTTAAAAATTCAATCGTGAATAAAAAGTTAAATTGTTGGAGAAAGACTGCCGGTGCAACCCTGGCATCGGCCGTTGCCAACCGGTGCTAGTCCCATCCATAGGTGCACAAGGTCAGGATCGGCAGGGGGGTAAAATCTTAGAAATCCAAAACAGTAAATTTAACGTTCACAAATTTTCTTTTGTTTAAACGACCAAAATAGTCAAAATAGCCTATAAAACGTTTTTTCGTAGTAATTTAGCATTTTTAAAGCATTTGTAGTCCATGTTGACCGCATTACATCACTTTTAACACTAAAAAATACAAAAATTGATCAATTTTTAGCGTTTTTTGGGTAAAAAAGTATATAAAAGTACTAATCCGTGGCGGAGCGCCGAAAATTTTTTGACATTTTTACTGATTTTGATATCAAAAATGATGCAGAACAAGACTTGTTTGCTCAAAATCGCCGGACAGTACCGGTCTAGCTGACCCCTCAGGGGGTAATACCCCTCACCCCCTATGTGCATGTGTGGTTCCATCCCTACTTTTAATTGACGGTTCCGGCGGATAGCAGCCATTTTGCGAAGGGTCAATGCCTTTGTGGGAGGGGGTTTAAAGACCTCCAAAAACAAGTACACTCCACCTCGGATATCATCCGACTTCAAAATTTCCCCCTCCAAATAAAATTCTGGATATGCGCAGGCATAAATGTCCTACGAATCATACACGGGCGAGGTAGAGTTAGCCAGAGGGGGGTGAAATCCAGGAATGGTCATACAGTAAATTGTGGTCATTTTTTTGCACAAAGTCTCTTTGTACATGTAAAAAGACGGTAGCTACCTAAAGGTCAATGTACATTCTGCACATATAATAAATTATAGAGGTTCTATAATATGGTACAGTAGCTCGTCAAAAGCAGCAAAGTAGGTTTCGTGGCCCTTACTAGTGAAGTATAGTCAATTTATGGGGTTTTAGCGATAAAAACTTTATAAACACTTTATCAATACGGCGCCAAGCGTTGAAAAATTTTGATTTGTCTGCTGATTTCCGGCGGAATTTTCAGCCTTTTTTACAGTAATCTCAAAAATTGTCTTGCAGCACATCTTGTTTTCTCAAAATCGCCTGCCAGTACCTGAATTTCCAAAACCTTAGGTAGGGGTAATACCCCCTCAGCCCCTATGCCCATGTGTGCTACGAATCATAAGATTAAACGAACGATCCTATCCGGCTTAACCATCTGAAACATGGTTTCACCAACTCCGTCTCGAAACATGATGATGCGATGGGGCAAAACGCGGTTGCGAGCCAAGAACAATTCAATGGCCATTTGAACGCCGTCGGTCAGTTGCCCAATGTATTCTTGATTTCTCGAACCCACCACAGAACCGCGTTCCGTGCGTATTTGACTTTGAAGAAAAATTCTTGCGCAAAAAACCGATGGGTTCAAATCAACATTGCCGACAATCTATACGTAAAATCCTTATTTCAATCATACGTCGATGCACAAGGTCAGTGTCGGCGGGGGAGCGGGGGTAAAATCTCAGAAATCTAAAACAGTATAAGTACATACATCTGCACGATTTTTTTGCCATGTAAACGCCAAAAAATGGATCAATTTTTGGCGCTTGTTTGAGTTAAAAGACATTATGAGACGCTTAAAGCTTTTGTCCTCAAAAATAATGCAAAAAACGTCCATTCAGCTCAAAATCACCTGACGGTACTGTCTGGCTGACCCTTCAGGAGAGAGGGGTAATACGCCCTCACCCCTATGCGCATGTTAGAGGTGCACAGGTGCCACTTTTTCGCCGATGCCGGTACCATTATAAAGCTATATTTTGTGTATGAGAATATGTTTAAGGGGTGTTAAATGGCAATAATGCAGCTATGTTCCATAATGCGCATATGTACATATACATAAGTTGATATATCATTTTTGTTCATGTTCACGTAAGATCCATCAGCTTTTGCCATGGTAAGCTTTCTCTTATTTTTATTTTTTCACCGCATATTGATGATGCATAGCATGGAAATTCCAAGTGCGGGCTAGTCTGAAAATTTTTTAAATACTGCCTTTTGTTGGGCATAAAAGAATGGGTAGTTAGTTAGCAATGCTCTAAAAACACAATTTTTATTTTTATCACTAAACTTTCTAATTAAAATATAAAATCAACCAGTTTTCGAAAAAATTCAATGAAATTTATTGATAAATGGTAAAAAATGACTGTTTAGAGCGAAGGATTGAAAAAATTAATGCGCTTGCGCCAACAGATCAGTGAAAAGCTTAGAACATTATATTTTCTAAAGCTTTTTAGAATTAAAAGTTCTGCGGAAATCAGCCGCATTTATCCTAGGGATGAGAGCAACTATTCTCCGGGAACCAAACGCCCTGAAGTACTTCCCCAAGAAACATGTTCGCTCGTAACCATCCATGTCGTTATTCTGTCGACTCCAATTGTTAACAACGCCTTCTTTAGAGTTCGAATAATCATAATTATATTTTCAAAAAATTATATAATTAATTGAATAACATTCTATCATGTGAAACAGCCAAATTTTTGCTTTAGTTTCGCAATATTTCACGACTTGCCTACAGTATGAGTCAAGATCTTAGTGCAACCACTGCAAAAATGTAATTATTATTATTAACGGATTATTATTGTCTCCATCTGAACATAATTCAACATTAGAGTAAAACACTAAATTGGAAAGATTTTTTTGTAAATAAAGACGCGATAATTAGCTGAAATCTTTTCCTGTATTATTAGTTGGCACCAGTGATCGGACCGAGGGTACTTTTTGGACCCTCGGCCTCGGCCGAGGCCGAGGCGACTTAAAATCCTTGCCTCGGCCGAGGCCGAGGCCGAGGCCGAGGGTAATGCCGAGGGTCAAGCTTATATACTTATACCCATAAATAGTACTCTTAGAATATTTTGTATGTACATGAGCTAGAGAATAATCGTAATATTTAACACTTTATCGAACTAAAACAAATGTTTATTGGTGTTGGCCAGAATTTTTATTTCAATCTGATGAAGCAGATAATTTATCATCAAAATCTAGATCATCTGAATCAAAGTTAGCCTCATCTATTTCGCCTTGTTGTGCTATCGCGTTATCATCGTCGTCAGCCTTTATCAGATTCTTTAAAGTCACACTATTATAACCAACTGCTTTGAGATTGTGCTTTACAAAAAAGAGTCTCTGAACGTTTTATGGTAGCAGACGAATGCGAGAATTACTGTACTTTCTGATCCATCCAGTAGCGGGAGGGGGCGGTATACAAACTTTTCCAAAAAAGTCAAAAACAGGTCCAAAATTTTGCCCTCAACGCGCGAAATAGCATTCTTTGGTGTTTTACATTGTATACTTTTACACAAAATCACTTTTGAAGTCATATTTTTCTTAAAATTTTAGAATTTTCGACAATTTTGTGCAAAAAAATCATTAAATTTCTGAGACTTTAACAAAAATCTGGCGCGAAGCGCCGAGAAATTTGCAAAATTAAGGCGGATAGACGTCTAGAAGCATGATTTACTGCTTGATTTCCTGTATTTATAACATTTGATGCAAAACATTGAAATTTTTTTATTGAAAATGTAAGAAAACTATGCAAAAATAGCTGTTTCTGCTGTTCAAATTGTTTGGAATCCCACATGAACAGAAAATGGCTTCCAGGGCCCGGTTTCACCACAAAGCTACGAGTTAGGAGTTACGGGTGACGGTTTCATGAGTACGGGCTACGAGAGCTACAAATTTACGTTTCACCAAAAACTGAGATTTACGAGCCACGGGCTACGAGTTTCGAGTTCTACGAGTACTTTTTACGAGTGTTTTTTCACGAATAACGGCTGGGCGGTTTCACCAGATATTACGATCGAATGTTAAGAGTGAAAAGATTCGTAAATTTTGTAATATTACCCCGGATCAAAAAGAGGTCCGTAGGACTCGTAAAGAAGTGGCAGACTAGTGCGTTTAATAGTTTTCTGGTTTGTTTTTTCTCATTTCACTTTCGTGCACACACCTAAATAAAACATATACTGACAGCACATGTAAAGGGTAAGAAGATTAGCATTGAAAAATAATAAATTTTTCAAAAAATGTTTCAGAGAAATCCCATAAAATTCGATTCTTTAGCTGCATTCTTGAGTAGTAATTCGAAATTTTATTTCTTTAGCCCTTGTTAGTAATGTTCGCAGCTTTTTTATGAAAAATATTACAATCACTTAGACATTTTGCATGAATTGCGGAAATCAGACATTTTTGATTGGATTTCTGAAAATTAGAATTTCATCGCACTTCCTTCGGAAAAGAGCCGACTGCATATTTTATGTACGTATTAATGACAACTAAGAATGATTTGTTAAATTTGAAAATTGAAATAATACGCTGTGATATACTTTTAGCTTCGTAACGTCTCTGAATCTGATTTGATTGATTTCGTTTATAAATTATAACAGTAATAATAATAATAATAATAATAATAATAATAATTATTATTATTATTATTAATATTATGATTATTATTAGTATTAGTATTATGATAATAATAATAATAATTATTATTATTAGTATTAGTAATATTCTTATTATTAGTATTATTATTATTATTATTATTATTATTATTATTATTATTATTATTGTTATTATCGTCATTATTATTATTACTAATATTATTATTTTCATTTTTATTTAAAGTTATAAATTTTCTGAGAAGCTTATTAATTCTAGTTGACTAAATCCCAGACATTTCTTAACACTTTCTATGTTTTCTATCGAGCGGCATAAAATCTGCAATTAATTACATAATTATGCTGTTTAAAACAGAGACAATGACTAACGAAGAATGTCATACGCAACAGAAAAGATATACATTTTATTACGAGTACTCGTAAAAAGGTCCAAAAAGTACTCGTACAAAATGAGTTCTTATGAGTCCTACGGAAATCCTGGTGAAACCCTCGTAATACGAACTCTTAACCCGTTGCTCGTTACTCATAACTCGTAGTCGTAATTCATAACTCGTAAAAAGATGGTGAAACCCGATTTTCCCGTAAAACGGAAGTCGTAGAACTCTTAGGAGTTGTAAACTTATGGTGAAACGGGGCCCTGTCGCCAAGAAAGTAAATAAATGTCATTAATAGGTATCATCCGGCGCGCAGCGCCGGAAAAATTTGAGAAATTATGGTCACTGACGACCAAAAATCATTGCAGATTGCATATCCATTCTTTATCTCGCCAAATATTTTGGCCAATGGGGAGCGGCCGCCCCCTTAAATCCGCCTCTGCATGTAGCGACTGTACTTTCCGATCCATGTAGCAAAAAGACGCTTTTGGTTGTACAAATTATTATTGTGAAATTCAACGCGAAGCGCGAAGTCTTTCGCGATTATTCTCACATTTTATTTCGAAAGGGGCACTTTCCCCCAATCCCCCTGCATACGAGCCTGAGCTCTACGTTAGGGTTAAAATAGGAACTATATGCTATACAGGAAGGTCGGTAGGATACTTAATCAGTGATACTGATACACAAAACCTCAAAAATAAAAAATAATTCATGACAATGCGGTGGAAGAATAGAAAACCTGTGGTGAATGAATGATAGACAAATGTTCAAAAACTCCTTTTTGTAAAGCATAATCTCAAAGCAGTTGGTTATAATAGTGTGACTTTAAAGAATCTGATAAACGATGACGACGACGATGATGCGATAGCAAAACAAGGCGAAATGGATGAAGCTAACTCTGATTCAGATGATCTGGATTTTGATGATGAATTATCTGCTTCATCAGATTAAAATCAGAATTCTGGCTAACAACAATACACATATAAACAGTTATTTTAGTTAGATAAAGTGTTCAATATTACGATTATTTTCTCTGCACTGTACTTTCCGATCCATGTAGCGAGCATGAGAAATAAAAGTTAGTCATCATATGAATATCAATTGGCACTTTGCTGTATGTAACTTGGTGTAACTGGGTACGCGCCTAAAACCATAAGAAAAGCCAATAGGTAAGAAACAGCCTGTGTACTGCAGATGCATTCTAAATAGTTAATATTTAACGGATATATTAAACTTATTCAAATTTGATTTTAACCCTCGGCGCCTCGGCACTTTTCAGCTTCGCCCTCGGCGCCGAGGCCGAGGCTCCAAAAAACGCCGAGGCTTGCCGAGGCCGAGGCCGAGGCCTCGGTCCGATCACTGGTTGGCACCGGCGCCGGTGCTAAGCTGGCACCGGTCCGGTGCCTTGGCACCGGTGCCAGTCCCATCCCTAGTGCATGCATGATTTCAATGCGCACCTTTGCTACGCTTACAGCATGCAGTTCGCTTACCGATGAAGCTAGGGATTTATGCGTATGTGGTATCAAGCATGCACAGCATGGAAATTCTAGGGGACGGGGAGGGTTCGAATTTCTAAAGTGCCATTTTTCGAGCTCAAAAACGATGAAACCCGTCAACAGTTTCTTGCACAGTTCAAACTTTTTTGGTCTCGTGCAAAGGAAAATTTTAGTAATCTTGCACGATGCAAAGAAAAATCTGAGAACGGGTAATGTTAAAGAGGTTGATTTTTAAACAACTAGGTGACTTTTAATGATCAAATCTCCAAAAATTTGAAGGGCGTAATTTTCTTTCTATTTGGCGACTACCAATATACCTAAGTTTTAGTGCCGTTTATACTGACGTTTTTATTACTAAATTATCAAAATATAGCATTGTTTTAACTTTTTAATTCTTTCGAAATAATTCACAAAATGGATTAAAAACAATTTCTTTCTCATAAAACTGCATCACAGCTTTTAAACACTCAGTAGCAGAATCACTTTTGTTCCAACAAATATTTGGCGAATGCTGACTGAACCGTAATCAAAATGCATTTTCATGGATGGAAAGCTAAAATTTTTTGGCACGGCTGTTGCAAATAGTGCCATTCTCATGTTACATAGCAGCTACATAATGTAGGTATAATCATGATGTACGTAAATGACATTATCCTTCAATTTATGCATTCTTACCGCAGCACAGCTGACCGGTTCTTCAGAATCATCCGGAGATGAATGATTAACGTCGGCGCCGAGATAAAGAATAGGTTCATTCATAAGACCTTTTGTATTTCTAAAAATAAATAATGTAGTTTTATTCAAAATATTTAATGTACACTATTTCATAGCACGACAATCTCTAAAATATTATCAAGTTTGGATTAAAAAAATGTACTAAGGCCCGAAACAACGTTTTTTATTTGAGCGTAGTACTGCTTCGTTAACCCAGTTTTGTCACCGAGTTAAAAAACTTATTAAAACTAACATAATTACTGGTCGTAATGAAATTTCACTTTTAGAAAATGAACGCTAGACGAAAAACATCAATTGTACCCTGTTTTCAACCCATTCATGCTGCCTCGATTATAAGCAAAGATACCTTGTTTTTTGGCGATTTTTTCCAAAAAAATACTTGCAATAAAAATCAATCGTAACTCAGAGAAAACTTGATCAGGAAGTCTAAGACCTAATCCACTCGAATTGATTACTCCAATCTCGATAGTTCAAGAAATGTTCATCCTTTTCAGCCAACCACCCCCTTCGACGAAAATCTCCTGCTTCGCACATTTCCAGTTCTGTTGAGAATCATTAATTTTAACCACCGATCTAAATTTTCTGATTCATTTTTACATTCTTTTCAGTGTAAACTAATTTCCGAGCTCATGAACCGAATCATATCACATTTACGTAAATTTAAGAGAACATTATAATTCTACGAGGTAAACAAGAAAATGAAAAGCAACAAACTTTAGCGAAACAGCAAGATTGAATAAAAAATTTTCACTCAATTAGAAACGCATCATAAAATCATGTTTGGAAGATGAGTATCACGATAGTACGGCGATGCTTATTTAAATAATCGCTGATTGGACGAAGAAGCCTAGGTATTATATTAATTAGTTAGCCAGCACATATGCAATGAGCCCCGTATCCAGAAATTTTGAAAATAAAAAATTTTTTGACGTGTTTTTGCACCACTTTTGTAGCATGTAGTGATAAAAATAAAAAAAATAACAAGATTCGTCGAAATTTTTGTCATTTTGGCTCTTTTGAACTTAGTTTAGCAGCCCTTTAAGAACAAAACGTACCTCGTATGTACATATGCACATGAATCAGGAAAATATGGCGCAAAGCGGTAGAATTGTTTTGAACATTTTCATCCCACTAAGCTCACTTTTTCAGGTTTCTGATGATAAGCAATAAAGAATTATAAAATCTGCGCGTAGCGCCGATTTTTCGACATTTTCAGGCTTAAGCTCATTTTTGCAGCTTTCTGGAAATAAGTAATGCAGTAATTATGTTTGACGTAAAATTTTGAAAATTATCGATAATTTAATCATTTTCAGCAAGTGTTTTTTATACAAGGTCCCTTGTACATGCACAAAATGGTCCACCCCAAAGTCTTTTTACATTTTGTGCAAGCAAATTTTTATGTACTAAAACAAGGTATAGTAGCGCGTTCAGTGCGGTAAAACGGGTTTTTTGATCTTTGGCAGTGTATAGCCAATTTATGGGCTTCCGACGCGAAAAAATACTTAAAATTGTTTCCAAACGGTGAGCCTTCCCGAAAATCTTTGTACGGAATACATGTACAAAGACAGTCCCAAAACGTCTTTGTACACCGGGAAAATCTTTGCCGAATACAAAAAAACCATGTTTTCAGCTCAAATTTGCACCTTTCTGTAGATAAGCAAAGTAGGAATTATATCTGGTGCGAAGTGCCAGCAGATTTCGACAATTTTATTCTCCTAAGCTCAATTTTGCAGCTTTCTAAATATAAGAAATGTAGAAAATTTTATCTGTAAAAAAAGCGTTAAATAGTCGCTTTGATTTAACCGGTGGTACGAAGCACCGAAAATTTGAATATTCCCACGCTGAGGCACGTCAAGGACATATAGTCTCTTGACTAGTAAGTCTGAATCATTGGAGAGTTCCCCTTTTAAGCCCCCACCCCCTCGAGACACGGGCCTGTTTACAATATATGTATAATGCCCAGCGTGCGGTTTAATACATACATAAGAGAAATGAATGGCTTACTGTGCTTCGGACGTCAATTTACAATTAACGCCACCCAATTTGCCATTAATTTTTAGATTGATGTTGGCCATGGTGGCAGGCTTAGCATTACGGACATTCTTGTACTGCACGCATTGAGTACTTATGCCTAGTGTTACGTCACCAGCTTTCTTGACATTAGCTGAAGCAAAAAATGGAAATAAGCCTTATAAACCGAATTTTGATGCAAAAGAGAGCACGAAAACACACATATGCCAGGGCTTCCTGTTTCGCGTGACCATGATTTAAGCGAAAAGGAAAATATTTTGCACAAACGATGTGACTCTTTGTAATCAAAGTATGAACAACGGCTGTTTTACTCTCAAGATCTCATTTGCGTCAATATAAAGGACATATAAATTATGTTAGCGTAAAAGACACTTAAATCTGCATGGAGCAATCATTTTAAATTTCGCAATCTTTAATCATTTTTTATCACTTTGATTATGCGAAAGAAATTTCTCCATGGGCACACGTGAGCGCAATTTGTTATTTGCCTGTGTGTCCGCGATTTTCGCATTTAAGATTTATGTAATTTTTTCTTTGTGGCGTTGTACCATTGCGTTCATCTGAATAAAGTATAGAAAACCATAGTATGTACATTCATGACAAGGAGTTTTTGACCCCTTTCGAGATCCACCGTCTCATCTGCTCCTTATTGTTTTTACTTTCTCCTGACTTTTGGATGAAAACTGCTTATAAAGTCCATTCTATGCTTTTATAGCTTCTGTAGAGAACGAATGTTGTCAACTTAAGCCAATTAGATATTGAGAACTCACTTCTGCCCTTGCTTGAAGCTAATAAACGTATGCACTAGAGGCCAAAGTAAGAAAACGCTAAGAGTCGCGATCACCAGCTCATCCAGGGCCTCCCAGTTTATTGATTTCAAAACCGTCCTCGATTTTCTTGCACCGCTCTTTATTTTCAGGGCAATTTCCCATTTTTTCAGGATTATAAACGTTGTGGAATAAGAAAGACGTTCACTCAACGAAAACAAGCGATCAGCCATTTTAAAATTTTAAAAATTATTGCTCCTACTAGACTAAGTTTAGTTTAGTATATATTAAAAAATCTTTTTTCAGTGTCTGACAATTTGTAATAAAAATTAGAGCGCGAAACTTTACCGATACGGGCATACATGAACTTGGGGGGAGGGAGTAGCGGGGGGTTTCATCACCCTCAGAAGATTTTTGATCCCCGTCCCAGAAATTTTTCAAATCGCAAAATTCGCGATTTTCCGAAGATTTCCAAAAAGTTCGCACATAAGATGCTGTTTTAAGCGTTTTTAGCTACTAGTACGTATCTTTGGCTCAAAAGTGTCAAATTTTCGGCGCTTCGCGCCACATAGTTATACTAATATTTTGACTAAATTTGCATTAATTTATTCATATTTTTTTCAAATTTTTTTGTGTTTATGCTCTCGAAAGATAGAGCATCCTCAAAAACGCCGAAAAACGATGTTTTTAACGCGTATCCGCCATCTTTGAGCCCCAAAAACACACTTCGAAATTTCACCCCCACCCAAAATTCCAATGCTGTGCATGTCTGGGTCTGGATACGAGTACATAGGTAAACACTAAGCATAGCTAAATAAAGTTCGAAGCGTTCACCATAGAAAGGCGTATTTTGGCCATCTAAAATGACAAAAACTAGATCCAGGTCCGCACCCACACGCTGTCTCAATTCACTAAGCCGGGTTTCCATATTATTTTCATTCAGTTCTTGAACAACCATAGATGCTTCGACACTACGAACCGCTATACCCATTTGCATCGCGGACTTTCGCCATTCACAGATGAAATTGCTAAGGAAAGATAAAACGTATTCAATCTTCTGCTTTGCCGTACAATAGCAAAGGCGTCAAAAGCTACGTAGGCAGCCAGGGTTGTAAAAAATTTATAATTTCCTACGGAACAAAAAGGAAATAACTTGTTGAAAAACTAAAAATACCGCACTTTGGATTGAACGTGTATGAAAAATCTGAAATTCTACATTAATTATAAAAATTAATCTCTGATTTAAAAGGAGGGAGCAGGCGGTCGGCGTCATATTTTCGCTTTGATTAACGTTAAAAATGAGCTAATAAGTATCAAAGCGACCGTTTTTACAAGAGTTGAAATCTATTAGCCAGTTTATTCAAACTCTGAAATCATTTATGTAGATACTTCTCGCTTACACCCGTATTTACATGTGACGGCTAGACATTTTGAGTGGAGGTCTCCGACCACTTTTAGGGGGAGAAGGGTAAATGACTTCAAGTCAAGTTTTGGACAAAAATGGCCAAAATCAAACCTAAAAACGATACCTTAAGAAAATTTAGATAACCCCCAGAATTTCTACGCTGAATACATGTCTGTTGATACATCCAGAATTTTCGGACTTACGTACCTAAATGGAATCAGCTTCAAAAAGCTGTATAAGGATCAAAGTAACATAAAAATTACAATAAATAACACTTCGTAGCCAATGTAACCCGCTTTAAAAAAACTGATTTTTACACGTTTTCCTACCTAATTCTGCTTTCTTTTCGCAAGAAATTTTATTATTTTATTTTTAGGGAAAAATCTTAGCCTCACATCTTCACCTGCACAATTATTAATGGGAGGAAGTTTTAAGAATCAAAACTTCATTTCAATCTCTAATTCGTCCGATTTCAAAATAGAGCTAAGATGCGGTACAATACTGCTAAGAAAAAAGCGAAGAAAAGTTACGTACGCGATCTCATCTTGCCGGCAAGACCGCGAAGTACACAAAACGGCAAATTTGCGAATTGGCCGCCCGTCAATCACTCTAGCGTTTCTCATATTCCAACCTCCTTTATCGGGCATCAACTTAAAAGAATTAGAGATCGAATAAAAATTGCGAGGAAAAGGCGTTGTCAATTTATTTTTCAATATGCATTCATTTCGAGCACTTAGTGGTAGATATTAAAATAAAATGCACAAACACGAAGTACGAGTGTATCAGCTTAATCAGACCGTGTGATGATATAAAAATTGTTAAAATAAGGAATTCTTGTAATTACAGGCAGGAAGTCAACGAAATAATATTGAGTAAAGATGATCACAACTCAATCTATTATTATTCGCGAACAGTACTTGAGCCGCAGGCAATACTCGACCAGTAAAATTGACCATTTCAGTGCTGACTGTTACGCCAAATTCTTTCAGGTAAGGATCTTCATTTATTTTCAAGTATTTCATCTGTAGACCATTGAAATAATTTATACAGATTAGGCAAGATAAAATCGCACAAGCTTGAAGAATTAAACATAATGTCTATGTATAAACCTAAGATAGGATGAAAGAAATTCTTCAATTTAAGTCCTACGTCCTCTTATCAGTCGAATCTTTGTACCAGTGATCTTAAAGGATGTCACGTGTTTCAGCCTTTATTCACAATTTTTCTAATTCAGATCAAGAGATAGATTCACAACTTTTCTACTTTTAATTAAGAATAAAATCCTTCAAGTCTTGATCGAGAATCGAATACCTTACACACCACTAAAAATTAGAAAATTCATGGGCTTCACTTAACATCAACTATTTTGAAATGCAAGCACAAATCATTTTTTGGTCAGCCGCCAGCAGTTCGTTCGCTAAGACGATTTGTTTACACCTTAATTTGACATTGTTTGAACCCCAGAGTTTCCTCATTGTATAACATTACTGAGTATATATGTATGTGGTAGTATATCCTTTTTGAAGATGTCTTTAGTCAAAAAACTATTAGCACATTGTTTAAACCCCAGAGTATTTAAACGTTCTACTAAATTTGCAAAATTTCAAGATTATCGTCAAAATGGGTAGTTACAATTGATGTCAAAACCAGACAAGACACGCATTTCGCCTTTAATCAATATCGAAGTACATAGCGTGTAAACAAATCGCCGTAACGACGAATCGCGAACAGCCGGACAAATTTTTTTGCCTTTTGAAAGAATATATTGTTATATATCTACATATCCAATGCAAACAATTTTAAAGTTTTATGCTCGCAAGGGCCGAAATTATGATCTATAATATTAGGATGAAGTCTTGGTTTGGGTCATCCTGTATATATATACAATTAAATTATACGTCTTTTTTGATCTGGATTACACTTTAAGTTCAAATTCAAGTGTCATTTTCACTACACTTTCTTCTTGAAAGCATTTCATCCTAAATTAATTTATTCATTGATTTCCGCGTTAGCGAATTTTCCCTCAAAATTCAACATAAAGTTGTAGTCAGAGAATTCCTTGCTATGTACATGAAGAATAAGAAATGTTGATAAGGTTAGTAAATGCAATCTGAATCTGGCTGCAAATATAAAGACGTTTACAACTCAATAACGCAAACAAATGAAAACTAATTTTAGGTACGGACAGCCAGAGGCAGTATATACTAAATTAGCGACTACCTTTTACGTACACCCTACAATTAGATCTTACTAGACTTTAAATAATAGTGACAGAGGTTACTTGAACCAAAGCTAATGAGATTGTAGAAAGGCGAGTTTTTTCTAGTACAGTCAAAAATTGTAAAGATTTTGAAGTTCGACAATTTCTACGCATTTTTCCGCAAAGTGTCTTTTCAGGCCCAAAAATGGTGAATACGCTTCAAAAACATCGTCTTTTGGCGTTTCTGACGATGCACTATCTTTCTATAGCTTAAAAAAATTTCGACAAAAACAAAAAAGTCGAACAAATTGAACAAAATATAGTCAAAACATGAGTATATGGCGCGAAAAGCCAAAAATCTGGCACTTTTTAGCAAATAGACAGTTAAAATGCTTTAAAAACACCGTTTCAACGAATTTTTAGGAAATTTTTGGAAACTTTCGAAAAATCGCGAATTTGGGGGTGGGGTGGTGGTGAAAAAATTTCTGTGGGATATGAAAGTTTTTCTGGAGGAGTGAAACCCCCCTACCCAGACCATGTACGCTTACATCCTCTTCAATAAGTCTTTTCCGTTGGTCGGCCGGTTGAGATGCAACCTATAATAAGTAGATATATTCAGAATGTTTACTAGACGAATATTTGCCAAAGGAATGCACGCGACAAGGAATGCAGAAAAATTTCAGAACTATACAGAGGTATGTATTTTTTACACTTGTAAATGCATTTGCGCACAGACGCTTCGGCGTACGAAATTTTGCCAAAACCAAACTGTCTCGGGAGGTTTAAAGTACTGAGGAGATTTATGTAAATATTCTGCAATGATCAATTCTAGCGCTTTACAAAGTTCAACCGCCCATAAAAACGTAAGGTTCGTGTCAAAGCCTCCAAATCACCTGACTAGATAAAAAAGTTGCCCGCTGTATGAGTATGTGTGTGCCTGACATACTCCAGCTTAGAGTATATATTGCATTTTAAAAAGTGGTTTAAAGTTTACTTCCCACCCTGCATTTATTCTTCTTTATCGCACAAAATGCTTGATGTTCATATTTCATAAGGTAGACCATACTTTGCACATGCGCATGTATAGTGAACAAAAATCTAAAATAATTTTTGACCGGATTCGTCGCCTAGATCAGTAAGGGTGTTTAAGTTTTGTGATAACGCAAGAGAATGCTACGAGTAGACATACACGCTTCATTTTAATGTGTCAACCCCGGAAAAACAAAAACCTCACGTAAAATAAAGCAAGACTGAAGTCGACGAGGGCAAATTAATGTCCAGCTTTTTCTGGCAGAATGCTTGCAATTATCCTTTAAACTAGCTTTTTTTATAAGAGCTACATAAAGGTTTTAGGAAGGCTCAAAGAAATAATTTTTAAATTATCTTTGTACAATGTATAATGACTCTGAATTAATAATTTACTCGTAATTAATTCCTAAATTTTTATAAAAGCTCTTAATTCACAATAGAGAAAAATTGACATTTGATCGAATCTTAATCCCAGTCATTATAATTATCGAACCTCCAGACATTAATTACTTATAGAAAACCGGAAACCGATGGCCTCGCAGAAATACAGAAGGAACTTTTTCCGCATCGTCTCCTTTCCTCTCTATAGATGCAAACGCCAAGGAAACCAGCAAAAAAAGAAAAACCATGAAACATAATTTTTTTCTATTCTACCTATTGTTTGCTTATATATTGCTTATTTACTGATTATTCATTTATTATTAATGATTAAAACTATTCAAGCTACTTTATTTATTAATTTTTTATTCATTCGACGTTAAGCGTCATGAAGGATATGATCAAAACGCTTGAAAGTCATTTAAAAATGGGCAACCTATAAGTAATTTTAATTTATTTTATTTCATTAAAACTTTCGGATAACATTCAAGAGATTTAAGGCAAAACAAATCAGTCAATTATGTACATATGCAGGGCCTGTTCCAGGGGGCTGCCCCCCCCCCGAAATGGGAAAAAATTTTGTTTTTCCCAAGGAAAATGAAAAATTGGCGAAGTGCGTCTGAAACACCGCCAAAACAGGTTTTAAGCGTACTTTTGAGCTAGTAAACTCGAAATTTTCCGGCGCTTCGCGCCGGATTTATTGTTTATGTATAGTTTTGTCTTCTAAACCGCTAAGAATCATTCAAATTTGAGTTAGACATAATGAGCATGTCAATTTTTTCCAGCGCTGTGCGCCGGTTTCATTGTTCAGCTATATTTTTTGCCCTCTAGCTCACTCAAAACAGCTCAAATTTGAGTTATGACATGGGAAACATGATATTTTTCCGGCGCTTCGCGCCGTATTTATTGTTTATATGTTTTTTGTCTTCTAGCCCGCTCAAAACCGCTCAAATTCGAGCTTGACATGCAGAATATGTCAATTTTTTTCGGCGCTTGACGCCGAATTATTCATTAATTGTATTGTTTTGCTCTGTAAAGCACAATGATTAAGTGCAAAGGCAAGAGATAAGAAATAATTCGTCGATTAAGTGATTAGAAATCAGCTTAAATGATAAATTTGCTGTATATCAATATGAAATGGTAAAAAATTTTCAAATTTTCTATTGAAATTTTTCTTCACGTCGTATAGAGCTTGCCGAGATACGCTCAAAACTGCCTTTATTTTCGCCTATCTCCTAATGGTTCTCGAGATATCTGGCCTCAAAAATTTCCGCCCCCCCCAAATAAAATCCTGGATACGGGCCTGTACATATGAACACGAGAAAAAAAATAGAAGAAAAAATTTGCTTGACTTTCATCGGAGACAAAATCCTGATACGAAAAATAAGAAACCAAGAGGCAAGAAAAAATGGCGAGGGAGCTAATGGGTACGCGAGCAACTTGCCTATTGGCACAACAAAGGTGGCGAACAAACAATATTCGTGAGAAAGTGCACGAATTTCAAAGCGTTTTATACAAGGTGGCCCATAAAAAGACTACATCTGATTACTGATATTACAACATAAGTTAAGCAATTATGCATATGTAATTTTACGATCAGCTGCACTAGATAGATAAACATCTTTTTGTTTCAACCGCATAGAAAATTTTGGCAAGGTGTCAGCCGTTCATGGCTTAGGGCAATTTGTTTACACCTCACTTCGATATGTTTAAACTCAAGAGTTTCTGCGTAGTATCACATTATTGAGCATTAGATATCTTTTTGACAATATATGCTGTCAAAAAATTAATTAGCTTATTATTTGAACCCATAAACAGGTATATATACACGCGACCTACTCATACATGCACCAGGTCAGGTTGGTCAGGGAGGGGTAAAACCGAGATTAAGGGGTCAGGGAGGGTAAAATCCGAGATTTTCACTGTAGTAAATTGAGTTTTTGAATATTTTTACGTCAAAATCACTTATAAATACACTATTTTTAGCTCAAATTGCTCGACGGTACCTAAATTTTGGCCCTTTCAGCGGGAAGTAATACCCCCTCTCACCCCTCCCTATGTGCATGTATGGCCCTACAGGTGTAAAAACTTCAAAAATATCAAAAAAGGGCAAATTAATGGCAGAATTAATTATCATCTTAGGCGTTTAAACAATATCAGAGTAGGATGTAAAGAAATCGCGTTAGCGCCAAAAACGTCGGCAGCTGGCCAAAATTTTTTACGCTGTTTGAAAAAAGATATTTTTATCTATCTTATGCAACCGTTTCTAATGTTTTGTGTCCATATCAGCCGAAAATCTGATCTAAGACACGAGAATGTAGCCTTTTTTTATAGGCCACCCTATAAAATAGGTGTTACAGCGAGAAATCCAAAAAGACTCGCGTCAGCACCAATACGATTGATAGCTTTGTAATTTGTTCAATGCGCAAGATTGCAAAGGATAGAGAAGTGTGAAAGTAACGTTACGTATTTTGCACTATTTGCTAATTTATTCAAGATTCGCATAAGAGTACATACCCAGGATAAACTGGTTTGTATCTCGGAAAGTTCAGTCGGATAGCTAAAGTAAAGACTGCATTTTTCAAAGTATTTAACGCGCTCTATCCAAAGAAAATAGAATTTGAACTCTTTGAAAAAAATGAGCTGTGAAAAGTGTCGTTTTTTGGTCGCGCTTTAGACAAAATTATGGAAAATACTTCATCAGATGGCGTGAAATTTAAGATCTTATGACAAAAAATTGCAGTTTCTCTATCTTCCCGGGCCTCATCTTGCCTGTGAAATATTTTTCGGCCAAGGGTGAAACGACCGCCGCCCCTCTTAAATACGGCCCTGTACTGAATGATACATTTCAAGTTTTTTGAAAATCTGCGAACCAAAAGTGATTATCTTGAGTCAGACATCACAAAATGCTAAATAAGTTGCTTAACGCACAGATATGTGATGGGTTTCGGATTATATTTGAAAGTAGTTATTACAGAGGAAGGTTTGTACAGCAATCCAAAATTACCACTCACGCTAGGTGCAGTAGACAAACGCGATCTGTTTGATCAAGAAGGGTTGAAACCCGCCACTTTTCTATAGTAACATTATTTGATTCTTGCAAAAAAATGTGGACACCGGTCATTCTTTAGATACGTACATACATAGTTATGTATCTGCAAAATGACCCATAAATTAGCATGACTGCGCTAAATTGTGAAGACACATTTAAGAAGCAGCGTTGGCTTTCAGCGTATTCTTGGAAGTACCTCGATTTTAGCTAAATTTTTTCTAAATAAACCAGAATCTGGGCCCATCAGCAGGCGAAATTGAAAATTCTCTCATACTTGCCTATGTGCACGTTTGCAAAGTGCATATATTAGCACAACTTAATGAACTATACAAAGTTGATTACTTGTAGCATTGCTGCAGTTTGCGTTGCATTCAATTTTCGCGGATACCGCTGGCCGGCTTTGATTTCGCAAAACTGAAAACGATAAAATCTAAAGCGATCATCGAGCAAGCGATGGAACGATTCAGTGAAGAAGACTTGACAAAGCAGAACATGAACGTATTAAAAAAGAAAATACGATGCTTAATATCAATCTGTGGAGCACGTCAAGTACACTAATCGAAAGTCTGTGATGCAAAGTTAAAAAACATTAAAGTTGATAAAGTTACGCAAGGATTAGATTAGCGGCACAGTACATAACTTGCATAAAAAGTTCGTAAAATAAAATTTATCCGCTCAACGAAAAATAAGCTGCCTTGAAACGACTACAGTCTTGATGTCGAAACCTCTTATGTACATATTTTTCACGTTGTATGTACATAAATAAATAATAGGAAGCCATCAATATGACAAAAGGGAAAGAAAAAGACAAGAAATGCAAAAAAAGTAAAATTAAAGATGAAGCATGCTGAAAGAGAAAAACGAAATGCGGAAAGACGTGAAATAGAACGAATGTACAGTATCCATACATTTATTGCACAGGGCGGGTGAGCAGGGTATTGTATTATCCGTTAAGGGATAGGGAGAAAGGTACTGTCCGGCGAATTTTAGTTTGCGGAACATTTTCTGCGCCTCTTTCAGGACACAAGCAGTAATGCGACAAAAAATGTGTAAAAACGGTCTAAAAATCCAAATTTCTAGCCAAATTGATCAATTTCTATATTTTGTAGTATTAAAAACGACATAATGCAATTAAATTTGGGGTAAAAATATTTTTAAAAAAGTCGATCATACCACATAAAAGCGTTTTATGCAAGCTATTTGAACAATTTTCGTCATTTGGAACAAAACACCATTTTTAGTTGAAATTACAAAATAAATTAGGGACAATAAAACATCGATTCTCAAACAAAGATGACCACCCCATAAAACTGAGAATTTAATGAAAATCCAATTGTCCTTCAATTTCTTTTGTAAAGAATAGGCTCCTAAAATTCGATAGAGAACTCATTATTGAGCTTTTTAAGAATGAATGGGGCATTTTTCCATTCAAAGTTGATTGAAGTCTGTAGAGTTTAATACAATTGCATAGCAAAAATAATTGCGCAGTATCGCTTTGCGATGATAAACTGATAAGAAAATTTATGACAAGGGGAAAAGAGTCTTTTTTACCCCATTTAATGTTAAATTTTGACAAATTTTAATACTTAATCCGTTTTATTTCATTCTTCATAAACATTTATGCTTAAATTTGCATGAAAACAGTAACAATAAGGGCGATTAAATGACCTGCAACATTAAAAATATACAAAATAATGGAAGAAAATTGTCTGGATAAATTAATACGACAGTATAATGCTCGAAAAATTAATATTTGTACCTAAAACTATAGTGTTAGACGTGATTTAACGCCTTTTTATGATTCGAGTAACAGGTTTGGTCCCAAAACGGCCTGAGGGGGGGGTATGCTTTCAGAAAGTTTTGGTAGGGGTAATGCCCCTCATACCCCCCAGCGTGCATGTGTGATAGGAAAGTAATGACTAAAAAACGCCCTGAGCCACCGTTTCTTTCGCACAGTGCAAATGAAGTCTGGCGCTCACTCGCACGGCGTGCAAGCGAAGCTTTTCAAAAAGGTGAAGAAAAATTAGCAAAAAATCGTGTTAAAAATACAATTTAAGCTCATTAATAATAAGAAGTGAAAAATAAAAATTTGTATAGAAATTCTTGAAAAAGACAGAAACCGAGACAAAAGCGATCGCGTGACTCGTCGCTTGTAAAAAGTCGCTCAAATAATTTAGAAAAATCCACTGACCAATGATAACTGCGCAATTCTCCAAAGTCTCATAGTTTCTCAAAGTGAAACATATTTTTTGGAACAAATCTACTCCAGCCAATTTTTATAAAGCGGCCTCTTATTGATGCGCCAATAAGTTGATAAATATTTATATTAAGAACAATGAATAGATGACGCATTAAAGATATGTATAGGTAGGTAATTAAAAAAGGTCAAAATATATAACATACTCGCACATTAAAGTTAAAAAGTAAATAGCAGTGCTACCTCAAGCGGTATGAAACTTCTGTTGCCAAGCTTTAGGCAAGGCAAGTTTGGATACTGCAATTGTTTGACGAACTGGCCTGCACGGAATTGGTTTTGAAAATAAGTAGCAACGGACATCATGGTTTTCTGGCCATTAGGCGCATCAACGGGAAATCTAAATCGTTTGTTTTTAGCACAGTAAAAAACTCTTATCAACCTGACATTGTCGCAATAATTTAGTTTTCAGCGTTGTTTACAGTTTTCCCAAATTATTAAATTTTTTGCAACAAATGATTCGGACGGGGTAATTAAAAATTTGTTCACTTTGGTAGAATGGGGGTACGACCAGCTTTGGGTGGCGCTCCCCACATCCCACTGTTACATTTAAGTATGCATCGTTAAGATTAGAGGTGCATTCGAAGTCGAATGAAAATAAACGACCCTCGTTATAAAAGACAACGACTATTTTGAAAACAGATAGGCGAAGGAATAAAGGTTCCAGTAAAAAATTCTAGCCACAGCATATGTGGCAGGATTTTGTAAAACTGGCCTCACAAAGCATTGTAAAACTTAGGGATATTGATACATATGAGATGAGAGAGGGTAATCGAATCCTCCACTTAAAGTTGGTCGTCCCCCTACGTCCTACAAAGTCAGAAAATTTTCGATCCTCCGCCCGATTTTTGACAAAAACTTGCGCTTTTGGCTATTTTTAGGTGTTTTTTGCCTCCGTTTTTAATCATGTTTGATTTGGATGATTCTCCGTATGTGACGGATAATTGAAAACAAATGTACATATGTACATAACACGATACGACTGTATGGAAAAAATCAATGCATTCGCATTACTTGACTGAAACTTTTAATAACGGGTTGGACTTCCCAGAATTAACTGAAAACCTTTCCAGGAACAGCTTGTGCTTCCCAAAAATCCCTTCACAGTACCCGTTTTTCGAAACATTACAGAGGGATATTCCCTCTCACCCCTCCCTCTTGAACAATTTCAATAGATGATATTTATTTTTTTCAAAATTAATTTCAGATAATGTTTGACCGAAGACTGGTACTTTTAAAATATTTCATCTAAAAAATCAGGCTCTTTAAGCAATCTTTGATAGAGAAAATAACATCGCCTAATATTGAATCAAAAAGTTTGTTTCCATTCCCTTCCTGAAATTAACAAACTAGTCCAAAGATAACTCGCGTATTTCAGAACTAAACAATAAATCTTACGTCGTATCTGCCGCAGATGTTCTGGTGATTCCATTGCACTTGGCAGTTCGATGAATAAGACGTTGTAATTGCGTAATCTTTATGCCTTAATGATAGATTGAATTGATCCATTTCAAAGACAACTGTTGCACCTATATAATTTGACCACTAATGTCTTATTAAAGGACACAATACAAAGAATAGGAAATCATCAATGTGACAAAGAAACGAAGAACTTTTCATGGGAAGAAAAGAATAAAAATAAGGATAAATAAGTAAATAAGAAGATTATTTGATCACGAAAAAGTAAAAAAATAACAGTTGAAAACTATTTCAAAATAATCGTTTTATCATAGGTAGCACGTTAGCGCGTACCTAAAATATACTTGGGTACCCCCAACATATGTCTACCCTTTACAGCAACACTGAGACTGTGCGGTTTTTTTAAAAGATAGGTAATAAAAAATTCGCTGCCGGTTTTTCTTTTTTTCAAATCAATACCCGGTGCGTAAAGAGCGTGTAAAGTTTTAATGTAACTTTATATGACATATAGTCTTTTGAAATTATGGTCGGTTACCGGACTTTTTAAATTCAGTTTTGCATTCTGTTTTGTCTGTTATTTTTAAATGTAGACAATTGAGTAAGCTCAAAATCAATATTTTATTTTTTTGAAAAGCGACTTACTTCAGGAGGGGCAGTGTAAAGAGTAGAAAAATCTGGGAGTTAATAAAAACACATTTTAGTCGACATTTCGACTTGTTTATGTCTGCCAAATTCTTTGTATAAGAGTCTCCCAAAAACCTGTTTTGGGAAATGTACTACGGTTCAAGGGCTACTTTCGGCTTACCAGCAAGCTTTTTCACACTCAATACGGAGTTAGATATAGAGGTTCAAACTTTACACTCTAGTGGATAATGTAAAAACAACAAGTTTTGTCTCAGATTTCTCCACCAACTTCTCTCATTATAAGTCGGGAAAAATCGAATAAAATTAAAATAAAGTACGTCCTAAGGGCTACACGTGGCAGCAAATCGCATTTAAAAAGCTCAGTATTGAGTTTCTTCTGGAGGTGTAAAGTTCAAAATCAGGAGTGTAACATTAGGCGAAAAAACACGTTTTCTTCCCTTTTTTGATTCGTCAATATCTCGAATAGGATACGGAACAGAAGTTTTTCACACACAAACGTACTACAATTCAAAGGCTACAAACTGGCCCACAAAATTTCTTTACACTCAATGAGGAGTTAAATTCAGATTTTTAAAGTTTACAATGTGGTGGATCGTGGAAAAATACGATTTTGTTCCTTTTTTTGTTCGCCTCGTTTTCCTTTAAAAGTCAGGATTAGTCAAACAGAATAAAAATAAAGTACTTTCTAAGGGGTACACGTCAAAGCATATTGTGTTTATTCGCATCAATATTGAGCTAGTGCTGGAGGTATACAGTCAAAAAACGGGGGTGTAAAGCATGTTTCTGCCTTGTTTTTCTCTGCTAACTTCTCCAGTTATGAGTCTGGACATAATCTCAAGTCTAAAAATGTACCAGAAGTCAAACGTCATATGTCAGTTGGGCGCGTTTATTTACACTCAACAATGGTGTAAAGTGGTTTACATCTAAAATTTATTTGTCTTCAGACCATTGTTTACAGTTAATTTTTTCATCAATGATGATTATAATAACAGACTTACGAATCCGACTGAAATCTTTACATTTGGCGGTTGTGTAAAGTTCAAACTGAAAGGTAACTTTTCCTGTAGTATTGCAAACGGCTAAATTTAAAAATTGTTATCCATGACATCAAAATAACAAATCTGGCCTTAAAATCTTTTAATATTCCGTTGGTTATTGAGATTTCCTCAGGCGAAGTATGAATTACGCACACGGTGTTATGCTCCACGTTGTTTAATTTGCTATTTAAGACATGCTTTTAATGATAAACTTGTCAATGTGTTGTGTATGTGAGGGTATTAATGTAGTGATTTACATGCAAACGTTGCCATTTTGTCATTAGGTTATGTTTACGTATTGATCATCTTTTCGAAGTGCGTAATTACATTAGTGTACGCCCAGTGCCTATTCTACGTAAATTTAAACTGCGACTTTAGTTGACACTGTGCGTGCGTTTGCACATTATTGATTGCTGGCCGTTTTCACGTCGCATTGTACCCATAGGTGCACAAAGATAAGAGTCAGCAGGAGTGGGGGTGAAATCCCTAAAATCCAAAACAGTAAATTTAACGTTCACGATTATTTTACTGTTTTAACGATCAAAATAGTCAAAATAGCCTATAAAACATTTTTTCGTAGTAATATCGCATTTCAAAAGCATTTTTAATCCATTTTGACTGCATAATATCACTTCAACACTAAAAAATGCAAAAACTTTATCAGTTTTGGGCGCTTTTTGAGTAAAAAGTATTCAAAAGTACTGATCTAGCGCAAAGAATCGGAAAAATTTTGACATTTTTGCTGCTTTTGACCTCAAAAATGATGCAAAAAACGTTCCATCAGCACAAAATCGCTGGACAGTACCTGTCCGGCTGATCCTTCGAGAGTGGGTGGATAATACCCTCCCTCAACCCCCTATGTGCAAGTATGATGTACCTCGCTCTTCGTTTTTGCTCACCCGTCAATGCGCGCAATGTGGTTATTTTACTTATTACATATACATATAGCACTTTGTGATGAATTTTTAATGCTATAGTATAGTGGATCCTACGTCAAAGGAGCAGGGGCGGCTTGTTTTGACTTTCCGTTTGGTGTGTGTGGCTGGATTCCTGTCGAAAACTCTTAGGTTAGCAGATAGATATTTGATTTCAATTTTTCAACGAATACATTTTTTTGAATTTTTTAAAAGAAAAAATAGGGGACTAGCAACCAAAACTGCTCCGATGGAACAAAAAGGACCAATCTACTTGAAATTACGCATCATTAAGTTTGGTTTGGAACGATCTTCCTGACTTCATTGTTTCTTCCCTAACCTAAACATATTTAAATCTAGATTAGCAAACTTTGATTTATCTAGATATCTTGTGGGGCGCGCGTAAAACTTGTCATTCCATTGACTCGCATGTCCCTTTACTAATTCGTAATTGCATTTATTATATATCTTGTCATTTCGTATTTTAACTGTTGGTATTAGTAATAAATTTTCTTTCTTTCTTTCTTTGAAGGAGGGGACTGAGGAAAAGTTACCCATGCATGCCTGTGAAAGTTGTAATAATCAACATAAAATTAGACTTTCGCTAAAAACGCAAAAAATCGAAGTATATTCTGCGGCCCCTGAAAAAAGCTCAGCCTCGACTAACATTATTCACTGACTCAGAAAAGAGATTATGATGAAGCCTTCATGTGTTTTAATAACCAATTTAGTTTCTTATCAATATTGAATTTCTCTGGCATTTAATTACTCGTCAGTGACTTCATAAATAAATTATGACAAGCACACTATTTTGTTAATTGCTGTCGCATAGCAATGCATTCCATACTAGCGTAACAATGCACATGTCGTTTTTCTGTTTAGCGATCGTTTCTTTTACTGGAATAAGTTATTCATATTAGTAATTTTTACGCCGGAGGTGCAAGTCCCTTCTGCAGGCCGCAAAATATACTTCAATTTTTTGCGTTTTTAGCACAAGTCTAATTTTCAGTTGATTCCTATGTACATCTTTCACAGGGATGCACAGGTAACTTTCCCTATTCCCCTCCTTTTATGTCCTTAATGATGCGTAATTCCAAGTATATATGTCCTTTTTGTTTCATCGGAGCATTTTGGTTGCTAGTTTAGTATACTTAATGTACCGGTACTTTAAAACTACCACTTGCACCCTCTCATATGTAAATGCGCAAGTTGAAACTCTCAGGGAAGGGTGAAAATCCAGAATTTGAAGATAGCTAAGTGCTTTGTAAAGAACGACTCTACAACGAAAAGACGATGTTATGGCTTTAAAAACATCGTTTTTGAGCATTTGTGGCAAATATACAGCCTTTTTGAACTCACAAACATAACTACATAGTTTTTAAATTAAAAATAACCATTTAGTCCTTTTTGAAGTCGGGAAATAACTATACATGTACATCATTTTGAAACTCAGAAAAAGGACTATATGTATAGCATTTCTGAACTCACACGATATGTTTCTGAGTCCAAAAAGGCTACATTGCTAGTTTTCCATCATACATACACATAGGAGTGAGGGGGTATTATCCCCTGAAGGGTCAGCCATACAAGTACTGTCCGGCGATTTTCAGCTGATGGAACATTCTTTGCATCATTTTTGAGGTCAAAAGCAGTAAAAACGACAAAATGATTCCTGCGCTTCGCGCCAGATTAGTACTTTTAAGTACTTTTTACTCAAAAAGCGCCCAAAATTGATAAATTTTTGCATATTTCAGTGTTAATAGTGATATAATGCAATCAAAATGGACTACAAATGCTTTTAAAATGCGGTATTACCACGAAAAAACGTTTTATAGGCCATTTTGACCATTTTGATAGTTAAAACAGCAAAAAAATCGTTAACGTTAAATTTACTGTTTTGGATTTTTAGGATTTCAGCCCCCTTGCCGACCCTGACCTTGAGCATCTATGTTTTCCATGTCTAAACAAGGCTTCATACCAAATGTTAGAAAAGCGCTGTTTTAATTCCGAACTAATGCTGATTGAAACGATATTGTTTATAAATCACGCATTTAACGTTATGGCTGCAGGGAGTGCAAAAGGTTATTTGTCACCCAGTATGCACTTCCTATCACTCTAAACATGTATTTGCATCACACGAATTTGCGATTCCAGTTATGTGTCATTTGTTTTTGTTACCTTTCACTAATTTTTCCAGTTTAGCGGAAACTTGTCTTATATTCGTGCCGTTGACGTCTTCGGGGCGCACACGAAACTCGGTTTTCAGTATATCGGTCAATTTGCCATCTTTGACAAAGGAAGTGTTAGCTTCTATAAGATAATGAAAAACATAGGAGTCAGAAAACAGTATAACTCGGCAACACTTTCCATGAGAGATGCATCTTTGCTGAAATCCGTTCTAAAATGAATAATACATACTGGGTCGAATTAAAGGAGGGACGGGGGCAGCCACCCCGCTGATCCAACAAAGTTGGCGATATAAAGAATAGATAGTCTTGACCAGACATGCACAGCACAGAAAATTCTAGGGGAAGGGGGATTTTAGAGATTGTGTTTTTAGGGCCTAAAAAATAGTGGGTACGCGTCAAAAACATCGTTTTTCGGCGTTTCTGACGATGCTCTACTTTTTCTAGAGCATACAAACGCAAAAATTAAAAATTTAAAAAGTCGATTAAATTGAACAAAATATAATTCAAACATGAGTATATGGCGCGAAGCACCGAAAACTTGACAGTTTTGAGCAAATAGATAGCTAAAAAGGATTGAAAAAGCATCTTTTCAGCAAATTTTCACGATATTTTGGAAAATATTTTTTGAAAATCGGGAATTCTAGGGATGGGAATCTCTAGGGAAGGGGGATGAAATTTTTTCTGCGAGGTGAAACCCCCATCCCCAAGAGCATGTATGGTCTTAGCCTTCAAAAGAACATCTAAGAATGATTTGATTGAATTGAAAAAAATTGAAAAAATTCGGTTTCATTTAGTGCACATTATTTTATATTATATTATATATTATTTTATATATTATTTTTATATTATATTTTATATATATATTACATTTCATTTGACTAAGTTCATTTACTATAAAGTAATCAGCTTTTGCACGTGGTTTACTGATCGCATGTTCAACTATTATGTAGCAACATAAAAGTTAGAGCACAATCAGGCATGCACAGCATGGAAATTCCGAGGAGGGGGATTCAAATGCATTTTTTGTGCCCAAAATTGTGGATACGCGTCAAATAGATCGTTTTTCGACGTTTCTAACAATGCTCTATCTTTATAGAGCATAAGAACATGAAAAAATTAGAAAACAAAAGAAAAATCGAATAAATTGATAAAAGTATAGTCAATTTGACACTTTTGAGCAAACAATCATGTACACAGCTAAAAATGCTTTCAGCAGCAAATTTTCTACGAATTTTTTTTTGAAAAAAATTAATTTGGTGTGAGGGTGAAAAACTTCTGGGGAATCGTGAAAACTTTTCTGAGAGAGAGACTTCCCCCTTATGCTATCAGACTTGCATGAAGTTGGTCAGGTTCAGAACAATCCCATGATTAATCTCAGTCAAAATTTCTATTTAAAACTTGTGTTAGAAAATAGCGCATTATTATCAGTAATTAGAAGGTCAAAAAATGCTAAAACAACCGGAATAAGCAGATTGTTTTACATCCATCGTCAGCGGTAATTAGTTGCATACAATTATATTTTCAAGATAATCAGTGAGAGGCAAGTAAAGAAAAATAACCCATTACTTACGATCAATATTCAGCATAACTTTCCATCCTTGCACAGGTCTTAAGGATTGCCAAAAGCCTGGAAAGCGATAAACGCCGTCGCCCAACGGAAACTTGTATATTGGATCAGGATAGTAGAAAATTCGACGATTTTCGGTAATATAATCGGTCAAGCTACAAAAATTTAAGCGCACATCTCAATCAAATGCTGAACATGTTGTTTTGTAATTCTTTTATTGCTGCACTTGGTTATTTTATTGCAAAAAGTTTTTAAAAGAACAACAAGAACAGATGCGAATTGCAAAAAATGTTCGAGTCTGCCTGTACAAAGAGTCTTGAGATTTGGCAAGCATGAAAATTGTCATTTATTCGACTTGAACTGAATAGAAATGTTTTATCGCAAACAGGGTTGAATTTAGGGGAGCATTGGGGGCCGCCCTACTCCTTGGACCAAAAGAAAGATAAGATAATGCACGAAAAGATGGAAAACTTGCATGTCTTAACGTGTAATATTCAAATTTTCGGCGGTTGGCGCCAGATGTGAAGTATTTTTCTAATTTAAAAAAATCCAAAGGATTTTATCGTCGAACAATGCACTTTTGCGAGCTATCCCGACGAGTTTTCCGAGATATAGACCAATTTATGCCGGGTCCGTCCACGGCCCAATCCTGGATACGGGACTGACTACAAATATCTACAATTACGAGGAATACAAAATAATAATGAATACGTATAGTCAATACAGTAAAAAAGCGTACAGCAAAAGACGACAAGCGAGTCACGATACTGATAATCACGATAATGACTTCATGTCCCTTTACTGATATTTATCTGGTTTATGTTTAATCGAACGCATCTTCTTAATCGTATATCGTTACTGTACTTGTCTTGTATTTTTCCAGTGATAAATTGTTTGGCTTTGACTTAAAAAGACTGTAAAAACAAGGATCAATTTTGAAGTGCTCAATGCGCGCTTAGTGCTAAATATACGGTAATTAATAAAGATATTCAGCGCAGAAAACTTTTCATAATTTTGCTGAGAAACTCATAAGCAAATGTCAAAATTACTATCACTTTATGACAAAAAGCCTTTGTACGTTGTAAAAAGATCGCTTAAAACATCTTTGTTCGGTCGAATCTCAAAATCTTTGTCCCGTGATGAATTAAAGATCCATAAAAACCTGCATGGTATATTAGAATATCAACCATGACACATGACATATATTATGACGTTATGAATTATACATACAAATATATCATTTTCGCTGGGAAAGCAAAAATTGAAAAAGTCAGACGATTCCGGAAGGCAAATCATTGCACTAAAATGTGAACTCCACAAATAAAAGATATGAAAAGATGCTTCCTCTGACAAAATACATTTAGAAATTTTAATCTCAATCCTTATCTTCACTCGGAAATGGCATATTGTGAAGGATAATAGCCTTCTCAGATTCTGAGATGTGATTTCACATCAAAAATATAGGACACTTAATATGTTTTGGATGATCCTTTCCTTTTATACTGCAAATTTCAATTCCAATCATCGCCTAAAAACAGCGACTCAGCGTACACCATGTGATTTTTTATTTGTGTCGGTTTTCAGCTCTAATTATCCATATTTTTTCATTAAAATGAACTCTATCTATATCCTGGGCGGTCTAAAGCCTCCAAAACCCCGCGTTTATCTTATCAGCACTCTGCAATCCCAACGCTGCGCGTGAGTACCTTGATCATAGATGCACAGCACGCCTGATTTGGGGGGAGTCAGTCGATCTGGGATGTCAAAATTAAGCTGCTTGTTTTGAAGGCCAGAATGACCTCAAAAACTGTTATAAGCGCTAAAGTAGCGTCAAAACTACATTATTACACAATTTATGGCCAATTTGAAGCACTTTTGAATGAAACTTTCAATTTTCATCCGTTTTTGGCCTTCATTTTGCCTCATTGTTCGCGAAAAATCTTCCAATTTTCAATCTGCGAGGGTCTAAACCCTTCAAACCAACCCCCACGTACACGTCTGACCTCGACTGTTCCAACTTAAATAGAATTTGCACTGTAAGCCTTTTATGAAAAGGTGACTTTTCCGCTCAAGAATTAATTGAGATTTAATAAAATTCGCTTCGCCAATCATCACACGCGATTTTATACGAAGAAAATATACATTAAAAGAGCTAAAAGTTTTTCCGCTAGTGAAAAACTAATCCAAAAATAGCTTAACGATGAAACGATACCCACTTGAAGAAATATGCTTGTTTAAGCAGAAGGTCGTAAACCAAAGTTGCCAGACTCTTGCGGGCTTGCAAATCGCGACTAAAAACCTCTTTAAGATTTACGCGTATAGTAGCCGCATATTTGATTCTTAATCTGAACTGTTCGTCGATAGATTTTTCGGGATTGCGAATCGATACATCGAACTCGCACTGTAAAACAAACGCAGGCATACTAATAAAAACATCATATATGTGATGCATGCAACCATACATTATCCGGAAGAGGTTTGGGGAGAGGGGTTTCACCCGCCCAGAAAACTTTTCACCCCCCAATCATAGAATTCGCGACTTTCCGAAAAATTCAAAAAGTTCGTAGAAAAGGTGCTGTCCTAAGGGTTTTTAGCTACGAGTATCTGTTTGCTTAAAAGCGTCAGCGCCATATACTCATTTTTCGACTATATTTTCTTCAGTTTATTCCAGTTTTCGATTCTTTCGATTTTTTTTAATGTTTTTATGCTCTAGAAAGAAAGTGCATCGTCAGAAACACCGAAAAGCTATATTTTTAACGCGTATCCTCTATTTTTGAGCCACCGAAAAATGCACTTCAAAAATTACACCCCTAAGAATTCCCATGCTGTGCATGTCTGCATGGAACACTCGAAATTCTAGGTGGCTAATTGGGTGTAAACGGCCATTTCCGGGAAATCGTCCTTTATTTTTAGTCACCAAAAACCGGCTAGAAAAACAAGCTTTTGCTTAAAAGTCAAGAAAATAAAAATCCGAATTTTCGACCGATGGGGCAGCCGAATTTGTTTGTGGGACCACTGATTCCTACTTACATATGCGAGACATTCGTCAGTCTCCTTGACAAATATTTCCGATATACATAGTAGACGCATCTTCAGAAATATATATTGAACTGCGTAATAACTTGGTACATACATATGTAGTACTACGTCCAAAAGCACATACATATTAGGTTTAGAAGGCGTGACTACATTAATTCTTAGGTTCTGGCCGATTTCAATCACTTTTGGGAAAAAAATTTTGACTCATCAGTTTCCAACCCTAATTTACCATATTTTCCGAGACAAATTTGAAACTTTTTCTTAACCCCCGCGCGCATGCCTGCGTGCAGCTCTGATATATACAAATACACGAGCAGTTCTTCATATATAGGTACTAATCTGCATAAAACCCTTATTAAAAATAAAATTATTTTCATATAATGCTTTAAAAAATTCTTGAACACATTAGTTCAATTTCAAGGGCATCAACTTTCTGAAGCAAAAACTCGGTGGATAAACTTACATACAATGCAATTATAAATTTTACAAGCATTCAACATGAGAACAATAATTTTATATTTTTAAATTGAATATGATCTTACCTCGAGTGAATTTGTTTGTTGAAAATGTCTAAATTTAATACTTATTCAAATTATTAATTGAATCATTTTAAAATTCTAAAAAATTCAAAAATATTCCAAAACCAATTGAATTCAAGAACAGCTAACTTACTCGTACTTGCATATGTATGTAAAGGCGTTAAGTGTACATACGTACATATGTATGGTTACGTACATATTACGAAGATCCTACTTCCTACCGACAGATAGTGCTTGCTTACTCCTCCATTCGACTCTTTCTTGTCTGAAGAAATTCCCACCAACATAAACGTCGTAATCAAGTTTTTCTGCCCATCGAAAACGAGGCCGTATTTCTTTGTGAACACTCTTTTGTACGTCTCATACAGAGCTTGCATAATCAAAACGGCCAGAAATCTTAAAGGACATATATAACAAATATATATTTCGGAAAGAAATTAGGCCTTAAATTCGAATATGAATAAGAATTTCCATTCGACAAATAAGAATAGAAGAGGGAAAAGGAAAAGTGTGAAAAAATTGCAGAGGTGTTGAATAAATAAACAGAAGAAAAAATAACAAACAGGAGAAGTGCACTTTTGCATTTTACTCATAATGGTGTTTGAGTAGCAAATGTGCGGCAGCGTTTTTGTTTTTTAATTGATTTTCATTATTTACTATTGTCATATTGAAACTATAATAATTCATACAATCATGAATATTTTTCAATTCACTGCATAGCGAATAGAAATAAAATTCATTAAACACCCGAGCACCAGAAAAAATACATTCTTTGTTGATACCGTCAGCTTGATATTTGCAGAAATATGCATGCTATGCTCAATAACGATCACAATAATCTGATAACATTGGTTCATAATTATGAATAAGGATGCTAAGACTTCTCATTATGCACTCACTGTATCTTGCACATAGGACCTATTTTAGGGGGCGAGGAGGGCGGCCGGCCGCTCCTTTGGCCGATAATTCTTTTGGCAATCAGAATACTGCATGGAAAGATGGGAAAACAGCATCTCTTTGTGAAAAAATCTTCAAATTTTTGACGCTTCGAACCATATACGAACTATTTCCATGTCTCATACATGGCCAAAAACGACATTTTTTTACAGCCTGAGAATTTTGAAAAACGTCGGAAAACTCGGTTTTTATTAACTATCTAAACTAGGGTCGTATTTAGGGGTGGGGCAGGGGGCGCCCCCCTTAGCCGTAAAAAATCTTTAGAAGGTCAAACAATGCACAGAAAATATGAAAACTGCATCGGTATGGTAGAAAATCGTCAAATTTTTGGCGCTTCGCACCCAATTTGAAGTACTTTCCGTAGTTTTGCCTTACGCGCGATCAAAAAACGACGTTTTTCACGGCCTATTTGAGGGAGGAAAATTATTTCAAAAGACGGATAGAACATATTTAACAACGTCAAAAAACGCAGTTTTTACTGGCTATCCCTACGAAATTTCCGAGGTACGTAGGTACTAACCAATTTACTTTGGATCCCCCCTTGGCCAAATCCTGGATACGGGCCTGTACCCAACGAAATTTCCGATATATCAACCAAGTTATGTTCGGTCCCTCTCCTTTGGCGAATACTGCGTAAGGGCCGATTTGTATATGGAACACCATTCTCCTTTTGTACAAAAACTTCGATTTATTTTTGTACAATCTATTATCGGCCAAAAACTGCCTATACTTTGTGTACAAATATGTACTAAGATCGCTCCGAAAATCTTTGTACGAACCTTGAAATCTTTGTCCCGTACAAAAAAGAAAAACAGATATATGGAACCTTTTGATCCCCAGAAGAAGTCACTACATTTGCATGTACACATCATACATGCACAAATGCAGATGAGCAATGACAATAATCACAAATAAGCTCAACAAAATAGGATTATTTGGCGCGAAGCGCCGAAAAATCTGTACTTTCCACCGCGGTTGCACAAGGTCATCGTCGACAGAGAGGTGGATGGGAGAGTATCATCTCAGAAATCCAAAACTGTAAATTTAGTCTTCGCCACTTTTTTGCTATTTAAACGACCAAATGGTCAAAATAGCCTACAAAACGAATTCATTGGTAATATCGCATTTTATAAGCATTTTAGCCCATGTTGACGGCATTATATCGCGTTTAACACTAAAAAATATGGAAATTGATCAATTTTGGACGCTTTTTGAGTGAAAAGCACCTAGAAATAGAGAAAAGTTTTGAATTTTTACTGCTTTTGTCCACAAAAATGATGCAGAAAACGTTCCGTCAGCTCACAATCGCCGGATAGTAGCGTTCTGGCGGACCCTTCAGCGGAGGATAATACCCTATCACCCCCTTACGTGCATGTATGTTTTGAATTATAATATCGCTAAAAACGTGGCATTTTCTTATTTTTCTAGAAAGAATGAAAATTGGGGGTGGGTGGGCTTGAAAATTTTTTTCGGGGAGGGAGAGGTGAAAAACCTTTTTGCGCAGGGTGCAACACCAAGACCCCAAAGGTAACGTATTATAGTCATGAATCGAAGTTTACAGAAAAAATCAGTTGCAATTTAAACTTTACCTTGGCATCCTGGCAACATGCATGTAGCCCTCGGGGGCCGGCTGTTCGCCCGGCTGAAGCCCCGCCGGCTTACGTCTCGTATCTCCTTTGCCGCTTTTGGACTCGGATTTTTTGCGAAAAACCGTTACGTCGTAATGATAAACTTCCTTGTTTTCCTGTACTTTCGTCGGATAAAAATTTGAATACAGCTGAATGGGTCTGCCCAACTTGCCTAAATTCGGCCGGCGCATCAACTCTGTTTTTTTCTCGATCGACTGAGGCTCCTTAGCCCGCGAAATTCTCCCTTGAGGCAACGTCAATGCGACTTCTTTTGGCGTCGTATCAGCTCGAGAGGAGGACGGTGGTTTGGGCTCCGTGTCCGGTCGAGAATCAGATGGCGGCTTAGGCTCTGTATCTGGTTTTCCAACCACAATGGGCTCTTGAGCTGCCGCCTACATTGCATTTGAAGTAAGAATGCTAAAAATTTATGAGTTTCGAGATTTTTACAGATTAAAAAAATGTTAATCTAAACAAGAGTCTCCATTCCATTTCAATATTTCTTCGGTGACAAACGGTTTGTCCAACACAGTCATTCGCCCTTTTGAAACAAGGCCGATAAATGGATATGGCGCATAAGAACATCAGGTGTTGATGCATGAGGGACAGACAGGAGCATACGTGATCTGGGGGTTTAACCCTCCCAGAAAAATTTGTACCCCCTCCCAGGCCTGTAGGGAGGGGGGGATAGGGAGGGTGCCTTCCCCCCAAAATCGAGATTTTCTTAAAAACACCAAAGAGGGAGTAAGGAAAAAAATAAGATTCGGGGAAATGCCATTTATTTCTTGAAAAATCACAAATTTTATCACTAGATATGACGCGTCTAGTTGGAAGCAGCCGAAGAACGACCTCTTTAAGGTCCACCTATCTATTGTTCCTTGTACGGACTTCATCTAATAGTGTGTGTGCCAGTCTTTTTCCACTGTTGGTATTTCAGGACGCCGTTAAATACGTCACTAATGCGATTTCTTTTTTTCCTTCATTGACGTTTTTAAACAGTTAAGTAAACTTAGACGTATTTCAGGCAGTGTTTTTTTGTACTCGGCAAAGATTTTTTCCGATGTACAAAGACTATTCGGGACCGTCTTTGTACATGTACAAAGATTTTTGGGAAGACAAAAATTGCAAAAAAGGTTTGAAATTTGCAAAAATTTTCGCCGAAATGAGTAATTGTTTGTCCAATTTTCCTTAAAATCAAAAAGTACACATTTTTAAACTCATTTTATCACGCAAAAAATATATGTAGCTCATCAAGATACACCAGATTTCTTGATGGCTAAAAAAGGCGAACTGAACAGAAAAAGCCTAAAATGATGCCGTTTTCGTGTTTTTGATACATTTTTTGGCCTGATCAATATCCATAATCTAGTGAATTTGTTGCAAATTTTAGTGTTACAATTTTTGCTAAGATGCTCTCTAGTGCGTTAGTTTCTGGGACTCTGCCCCAGACCCCGCTGGGGCAGTGTTTTTTTTTGTACAAGGTCCGTTTGTACATGTACAAAGATGGTCCCCAAAAGTCTTTGTACATTTTGCACATGCAAATTTTTGTGTACTATAATATAGTACAGTAGCGATTTTAGTGTGGTAAAACAGGGTTCTCGATCTTAGGTAGTGTATTTTAGCTAATTTCTGGGTTTATGACGCTAAAAATTACTAAAAATTATCTGAAAACGGCGCGAAGCGCCGAAAAATATTGACATTTTTCCATTCTAAATGCAAATTCTGCCATTTTAAAGATATATAGGACAAATAATTTATCAGTTCGGCGCGAAGCGCCGAAAATTTTGGGAATTTTACACCTTTTTACAGTTTTTGTCTTCCTAAAAATCTTTGTACATTTTGTACACACAAAATTTTTGGGTACTATAATATGGTACAGCAGCGATTTTAGTATCGTAAAAATAGAGTTCTTCGACTTTTCGTAGTGTGTTTTAGCTAATTTCTGGGTCTCTAAGGGCAAAATTACTAAGAATCGTCTTAAAACGGCGCGAAGCGCCGAAAAATTTGACATTTTTACTTTTGAAATGCAATTTCTGCCATTATAAAGATATATAGAACACACAATTAATCATTTCGGCGCGAAGCGCCGAAATTTTTTCGAATTATAGACCTTTTTTTGCAATTTTTGTCTTCCCAAAAATCTTTGTACATGTACAAAGACGGTCCCGAAAAGTCTTTGTACATCGGGAAAAATCTTTGCCGAATACAAAAAAAAAACCGTGCGCTGGGGGCGCTTGAGGGCGCCACCCCAGACCCCCCAGCTGTAGGAAAGGCTACAACCATGGTAACAGAGGTATCCCTAACACAAACTATACGTTTTTAAGTAAAAAAAAATCTTGCCCCCCCCCCAAAAAAAATTTCTGCCTACAGGCCTGCCCCCTCCCCAGAATTCGCGATTTTCCAGAAATTTCCATAATTTTCCTGGAAATTCGTAGAAAAGTGCCTTTTTAAGCGTTTTTAGCTACCTACTTGCCCAAAAGTGTCAAATTTTTTGCGTTTCGCGCCATATACTCATCAAGTTTTTTTCGGAATTTGTCGTTTTTATGCCCTATAAAGATGAAGCATCGTCAGAAATGCCAAAAAATTTTGTTTTTTACGCGTATAAACCATTTTTGGGTCCAAAAAAGGCACTTTAAAATCTGCCACCCAAATGCCTATGCTGTCCATGTCTGGACAGGAGGATTTCATCTCTAAAAATGAGCTCCAAACAGGTCGCGGGTTCTCAGCAGTGTAGTTTGCAGTATATTTGGAGCCTCATATAAACGCCAAAGCAGAATGTAATTGTTCAGGGCAAAAATTATCATCGTTATGATCGTGATCCTCTAATCCGCAAAATATAAGAATAAATCAGCATCGAAAACTGGCATTTCCCATTTCGAGGCGTTGGCAGAATAAGCGCTAGCCGCGTGAAATCATTTCTACAACTCAAACTTGCAGTGCAGCATACGTAATTCATGCAGAAATTATAGCTTACATAAGGTACATAAATTATAGTTTTATTTATAGCCTAAGGTCCATTTTCCATGCCTAATGGCAACAAAGAAGCAAGAACTAACCAGACGCATATGTACACGTTACAGGGAGATTAGGGATCCTCACCTGAAGTCGGTCATCCCCATCCCAAAGACTGAGACTTCAGCAAAATTAGAGGTCTTTACACTCCACCCCTTATAATTGGCCAGCTACCTCCTTACAAAATTTTGAGCTATTACATGTCTAATCAAACATCAATGCAATTAGAATGATTATGTTCCATGTTCTCGCCACGTTACTGATCTAAAGTGAAAGTGATTCTTCGAATAATATCATTTTTGAACGAACCAACTGATTATAATTTTGTTTAGATTATTACAATCAATATTTTCTAAAACCAAATCAAATCTATCAAGATTTTTCTGATTAAAGCACGTGATTCTCAATCTTGTAGCCTAGAGTATCAGAATCATTCGTTATAATTTGGTGTATGAGAAGCAATTGAGACCGAATAAAGCCAGCCATTCCCTCAGAACATTGCAATCTATATATAGTATAATGGCTAAAATAACACTTTAACACAATATGTTGGGTACACCACAGATGTAATAATTAAATAAAGAAATTCCCCCACTTAAAGTCCATCGTCCCATTTTCTAAAGACTGATATTTTTTACCACCCCTCCGATTTTTGGCAAAAGCTTGCGTTTTAAGCCAATTCGGAGTGTTTTTCGCCCTTTCCAAGCAAAAATTAAAGGTCATTTCACCCCCTCATAAAAATGATTGACTATAACCTCCAGATTTTGAGCTGTTACGAGTACATATTCGTTTGGATGCATGCATAGACTAGCGTGAAATATGAAACAAAGAAAGGAACATCATGAAAATTTGCAACTTTTACCGAAAAATCTCTAATTTTTTGGCGCTACGCGTTATAGGAATGAGGATCTTTATTTAGCGTTTACAGTTTTGCTACAGGACAACAAAACTCAATTTCATACATATGATCAAGGTGCGATTACAAGACTGTCTATTCTAAGACGGTACAAAACTTCATTAAAAAGACTAAAGAATCATTTTAAGGCTTAAATTTGATGCAAACAGAAGATACAACTTTTTATTCGGAAAATTGTTTGTTTCAATTAGATAGAGCGTGGTCAGAAAGGTATTTTGTGTACCTTCGAATGTATTCCGAAATACATATATGGTCATAAATTTTCGGACAGCCCTCCTCAAAAAAAATTCTGCAGATGTTCCTGAACCGGCATATACATATGACTAACAATTAGCATGCGAAAACAAGCGAAGAAAAAACTAATAATTCACTTGAGCCTCGCTGTCTTCCTTATCCTCAATATCAACTTCTTCCACCGCTGATGCCAACTGTTCTGTTTCACTACTTGGGAGCCCTTAAAAATGCAAAATTATTTCGTCAAGTAGTTACTATTTCATGAGTAGCTTTTTCTATTATGCGCGACCAATACCTATTCTAAATGCTAGCCATACATTATTTAGTGGGAATTTCTCATCCGAAAAAAGTAATTTACCCCCGCAAATATATTTTAACCCCACCCCAGAATTCGCAATTTTTCAAAAACTTGAAGAAAACATCATGGTTTAAACGTTTTTGCGATCTTTTGGTTCGAAAATGCCAATTTTTCTGAAACGCTTCGTGCCAAACAGCCATTCTATCTATTTTTCATTGAATTTTATCGAATTTTCTTTGAAAGTTTTTTGCTTCTATCCTTTAGGAAAACAGAGCATCATTAGAAACGCCTAAAAATGAACGCATCCTTTTTAGGCGTTTCCACTGATGTTCTGTCTTCCTAAAGCCCAAAAAGCACTTCAGAAAAATTTTTTGTCTCACCCCGCCAGCATTCCGATGCTGTGCGTGTGTGATGCTGCCTAATTTGAAAATTTCAGCATACAGTCATTCATAATCATATTAAACCTAAGCATAATCAAATGAATTTACTCAAAATAATATTCTTGCTTACATCACAAGATCTCGAAAAAATTCACACTGTTTTGACGAAATGTTAACATTTTTCGCTAGTGAAATGAAGAAAATTGTGAGAATAGTTTAACGCTTAAAATATATAAATGGCTCAATTTACTGATATATTTAGCTTTTTTTAGACCATTCTGACGCAATTTTGGACGCTCTTCGAGTGAATAGTACATAAATTTTTGAATTCAGAGCGAAACGCCAGATAAATTTTGACATTGCAATGAAGACCGCAAGTAACGTTGCGCAAGCAAAGGAAGGACAGGCGACAGGCGCCTTTGACTCAACTGCGAGTCAGTCGAAAATCGTATTGTTAAACACGCACGTTTATCAAAAATAGCCTGAGGGACGCCTGCCAATCTGACTACAAAGCGCCTGTAGGTCAGGCGCTCGAACAAGGTTATTTGTGATATTGACTGTATTGCTGACTTTGACCTTTTAGCATTGAAGCGGGTAACACTAGGAATCGATCGGGCACTCGGGCCCAGCCGGTCTTCAGGCGTCCGGACCCGGACCCGGTTCAAGACAAATACAACAAATGCAAAAAGGGATAACGAACATGTATTGTCGACAAAACGAGCGATGTAATGCACAAAAAGACAAAAAAATCACTATAAGGACAATTTTTTACCTCTACCCTTATAATCACTTAGATAAGTCGACATCAGTTTAACAACAACAACAACAAATTTATTGCTATGTACGTCCAAGAAAACACGTGATAAAAAATAACAATACAGCATATGATAAAAAACGACAGCAACTGGGACACGCAGTCACAAAGTGATAACTTACGCGTTCCCCTTTAAGTTAGCAAGTTATTTGAACATACCTACTTAAAAGTATTTATTTGCCGATATACATAGGAATTCAATTTTTGAAAATTTTTCTTGTTTTTTTCGCAATTTTTTGATGCCAAAGGATAGTGCTCGATGAGTAACGTTGAAAAATGGTGTTTTTAGCCGTACCACCATTTTAAAGGCCATTTTTGACCTTTGAAAAACCTTGAACCCCCTAGAATTTCGGTGCCGCCCACCTATGGACACGACCAAAATTTTTCAAAATTATAAGGGTGACCATAGATATATTAAAAACGACGTTTTACAATTACTAGAGCAACGCACTTCGTAAATTTTGCTACCCAGCACATACCTTAAACATAGTCAGAATTCAAAATATGTCCTCTCTTCCAGGGCTGGAAGTCTGGTCTGGGATGGCGCACACAAGCGCCCCCAGCAGTGTCCGGGGCAGAGCCCCGGAAAATTTTGTGAAAAAACACCTTGAAGTTGAATCGTGATACTAAAATTTCCATAAAATCAGCCTAATTTTGGTTCTGATATCAGTCTAAAAATAGTCAAACTCAATCACTAAAATTTTGTATCATAGATAGAAATGTCTATCATAGATAAAAATGTAACGAAATTTTTCGGGCTCTGCCCTGAACCCGCTGGGCATAGGTGGGCGGCACCAAAGTTCTGGGTGGGGTGCAAGATTTTTTCACAGGTCAAAAAATGGCCTTAAAAATGGTGGGGTGATTTGCAGATGATAGTAGTTTTTGGATCCTGTACGACAAGGACATTTCTAAGTGACTTTGGGATGGGGAGTTCATATTTCAAAGAATTAGGTGGCGGTCGACATTATTCACGGAGTTACAGGCTGTTAAAGTTCATGTGCTTAAGGACAGGCACATAGCTCTGGGGGAATGGGGGGTCCGGCCCCAAAATTCAGAAAAATCGGAAAGCTTTGGAGCATGGCACATGTTGTTCCAATTTTGGAAAAGGGGGATCCAGCATTAGTCGATAATTACAGGCCCGTTTCTCTTTGTTGTTCTATTGCCAAAATTATGGAAAGAATTATTAACAGTCAATTGTTAAACTTTCTTAAGGTCAATAAACTAATATCTCCTTTTCAATTTGGTTTTCAACAGAATAAATCCTGTGAAACACAATTGTTAAAGTGTAAATTTTCATGGATTCAGTCGTTAGCTAAAAAAGAAACTGTTGATATAATATATTTAGATTTCTCTAAAGCTTTGGATAAAGTTAATATTGAAAAACTTTTTATGAAGTTAAACGGATATGAAATAAACGGTAATTTGTTTACATGATTAATGGCCTATTTGTTTAATCGTTCTCAATGTGTTGGCGTTAATCAGTCTTTTTCAGATTACGTGTCTGTTACTAGCAGTGTCGTCCAAGGAAGTGTCCTTGTACCTACGCTCTTTTCGATTTTTATAAATGTATATATATATATATATATATATATATATATATATATATATATATATATATATATATATATATATATATGATAATATTTATAGTACGGTTTATATGTTCGCTGATTATATCAAAATTTTCAATATTAGTCGTAACCATAGATTATTACAGTCTGATTTAGATAAGATTTTTGACTGGGCAAATACATGGGATTTACCCATTTCACGAACCAAAAGTCAAGTTCTCTATCTGGGTAATAATAATCAAAAAGTTGTTTATAGACTAAGTGGGGAAATTATTTCTAGTGATAACCTGTTTGTCCGTGATTTAGGAGTTTTAATTTCCCAAAATTTAAAATTCAAGGAACATTATAATTATTTGATTAAAAAAGCTTTCTTTAGATGCATTTTAATACGCAAATCATTTTTGTACCGTGATAAATGTAACCTTGTTAAAGCTTATATTTGCTATGTTGGACCTTTATTAGAGTAATGTTGCAATGTATGTAACCCCTTTTATCTTAGTGATATAGATCGACTGGAAGCTGTTCAACGTAGATTCACTAAATAAATTTTTGGTCATAATAATATTCTTTCTTACGAGGATCGTCTAATACAACTTAAATTGTGCAGACTTGAATTAAGACGCTTGCAGATTTGTCTGTGTATGATGTATCAAATTATTTGTCATAAATCATGTTTAGAAACTGATGATTTTTTGTATTTAATCATAATATTACCCGCAGCATTAATAGATTTAAATTAGTTATACCTGTTGTACATTCTAATTTAGAAAAGTTTGATTTCTTTTACAAATACATCACAGTTTGGAACGATTTTCCTGACTTCATTGTATCTTCCCCTAGCTTAAACATATTTTAATCCAGAAACTTTGATTTATCTAGACATCTTGTGGGGCGCGCGCAAAAATTGTCATTACATTGACTCGCATGTCCCGTAACTAATTTGTATCTATTATGTAACTCGTCATTCCGTATTTCATCACTTTGGTTTATTAGTGATAAAATTTTTTTCTTCTTCTTCTTGCTATTTTTGGCCTTTTTGGTTTTAGTCCCCCAAAATTGGTGTTGGTCCCCCAAAATAGGACGGCCAGCTACGTGCCTGCTTAAGGATTGGCGAAAAGTAAGCTGTGCCTTTGGGAATGTTTCGGATTAGTCTTTGAAGCGTCGGGGGACTGTGAGCGGGGTTACCAATATCTTAGGCTAAGGCTCAATTATGTGCATTCACATTGATGCTAGTGCGTGGGCTAAGCCTGAGATAAATGGAGCGAAAATTGCGGAGGAGCAAAGCGAGCGGAGCAATTTTTCCTCCATTTATGCCTTAGGCTTAGCTAGTGATCGACCGGGGCAACTTTTTTGGCCGGGCCGGGGCGGTACCGGGGCTGAAAAAAATCCTCGGCCCCGGCCGGGCAGGCCGGGGTCAGGCAAGGAAAATAGTATTGCATGACACATACTTAAGGTGGGCATAGGAAAAGAAATAATGAGCGACTGCTCCATTCAGTAGTAAATGGCAAGCGCAAAGTTATGTAGGTGCGCCTTTTCATATCAAGTTTTATTACTATTTATGTCACAAGAAACAAATTTAGTCCAGTGCTTCATTGTCTGAATCATCAATAAAGTCTATGTCACTGCTATTAGCACACTCTATATCATTTGTATCTATGCTACTGCTACTGCTGCTGTAGCGACTGGATGCAATAGGTATTGGATGTAATAAACGAGACATCATACATTCCAATAAGGGGGAGGGATATTACACCCGTCAGGGTCCAAGACACAAGTCACTGTCAGACGATTTTTGGTGAAAACCTTTTGAATTTTTTTAACTTAATTTTTTAGTATGGCAAAAGTGTACCTAACTATTAGAATTTCACGAAGTGATACGTTATTTTAGAATGTGAGCTAGAGTAATAGATAAGCTATCACTATAAAACATGCATGTAATCGCTTAAAATTTTATGAGGGTCCCTCAGTATACATGCAATGGCTGGAAATCTAGGGTAGGGGTCCCTCGCCATTTTTAGAAGGACGGGTTAGCGACTAGATCAATAAATGGTAAAAACAAATAAAAACAGCCAAAAAAGCGCAGGTTTTCGCCAAAAAATGGGGAAGGGTGGTCAAATATTTTCTGACTTTCAAGGAAGTTCGGGGCTTCAAAGCGTGGAGGGGGATGACCCTGTATATTTCTCGGTCATTTTCAGGGGAAGGGGGTAAGCGGCTCCCTTTTTGCAGCCGCTTACCCCCTCAAAATCTTTGAAATGGTAGAATTTTCAATAAGGAATTCTACACCTTTTTACAGTTTTTGTTCTTCAAAAATCTTTGTACATGTACAAAGACGGTCCTGAAACAACTTTGTACATCAGCAAAAATCTTCGCCGAATTCAAAAAGACCATGCTTCTAAATGTGATAATTCGGCCTGAATTTAGTTGATAATTTTAGTTCGGCGCGAAATGCCGAAAATTTTATGAGCATTTGATGGAATTCACACATAAAACTATGTTCTACTACACTGAAATCGTTACTGTACCATATTAAAGTATACAAAAATTTGCATGTAAAAACGGTGTTTTTTTGTATTCGCCAAAGATTTTTCCCGATGTACAAAGACTTTTCAGGACTATCTATGTACATATACAAAGATTTTTGGGAAGATAAAAACTGTAAAAAGGTGTAGAATTCCAATAATTTATCGGCGCTTCACTCCGATATGAAAAATTGTCTGTCCTATATATCTTTAAAATGGCAAAATTTGTATTTAGAATAAAAAATGTCAAATTGTTTAGGTGCTTCGCGCCGTTTTGAGACAATCTTAGTAATTTTTGGCGTTAAAAACCCAGAAATTAGCTAAATTATACAATCAAAAGTCAAAAGATCCTGTTTTACCATACTAAAATTGCTACTGCACCATATTATGGTAACCAAAAATTTGTGTGTACAAAATGTACAAAGACTTTTGGGGACCATCTTTGTACACGCACAAACGGACCGTGTACAAAAAAACACTGGTACAAAATGTACAAAGACTTTTGGGTACCATCTTCGTTCATGTATATACAAAGGTGCATTGTACAAAAAAACACTGTCACATACTGATAGTATGCGAAAATGTGTATGTTTAAAAATATATTTATATAATATAGCTACAAAATTTGATAGCTCATACAAAGACCTTTTCGGAGATCTTTGTACAAGCACAAGAAGCTCGTACAACAAAATAGAGTCGGGTAATAATAGACCACCACTTAGTTTTCTGGTCCTCCAATTTGGGATTTCACCCCTCCCTCAACTCTGGACATTAGGAAACTATTTGAGACATATTTAGTTTATCGGATCGGACGCAATTCTGCAGCGTAGTTTACATTTGCCTATAACCTCCGTTTTAATAACTATTACACAAGAAACGCGTTTTAAAGCATGCGGTTCCCATTCAATTGAATGTAAAAGTGTTTTTTTGTAAAAATAGTTTGTTGAAAACGTACAATTCCAACTATAAATAGAACGTATTTGTCAACTCTAAATCTTTTAGCCACAGCTATGAATGAATGAGTTAAAAGTAGCATTCAGTCTAAATAAGTTAAGTGGAGGAATCGAAAACATGCAGATTTTCCTGAACATTTATTCAGTAAAAGCTCATTTATACACAGTAGCAAAGTTTTAACAAGGACTAAGTAAGTATACATTTAGTCTAATCAGTACAGTTCTCAAAATTAACACTTGCTCATTGATAAATAAGTGCCAGTATCACAGCCTGTACAAAATACGAATTACACTAAATTTTTCTCCGGCCCCGGCCATTTTTGACCTTGCCCGGCCGGGGCCGGGGATACTGAAAAATGGCCAGGGATTGCCGGAGCCGGGGCCTCGGTCGATCACTAAGCCCATGTCTGGCACCACTGAATCCGCAAGCAATTGCCACAAATTGAAAGCTGAAAAATACCCCAAATGCCATTTTTTCCCTTTTCGCCTATCCTTAAGCACATGAACTTCAACAGCCTGTAACTCAGTCAATATTGCCGACCCTCACCTAATTCTTTCAATTTCGGATTCCCCAGCCCGAAATTCCTTAAGGGGTGTATGTAAGTGCACTGCCTGTACGCCTTGGCTTTACTTCATACCAATACACTTTACTTTTTTTGCATTTATTTGACAAGTTTCGCAATTTTTTGTTCTTTTAGCATTTCAATTTCATCTGTTTTTTATTATTTTTTTGTATGTTCCAGTAACCACGTGTCATGCATGTTCTCATTGTTTCTATTTGTGAGCGCGTTTTACATTAGCGCAAAAACGATACTTTGTGTCACTAAAAGACGCGGAAAAAAATAATAAACCAAATCCATAAAAAATTCAGAGTTACGGTACTTCAAACATCATACTCCGAGATTCACCATTTTAAGCTACTTTAAGGAATTTTAGCAGTTTATCAAAGGTTTCCAATTTTTACTAATTAATATTTTCCTGCCATTTTCAAGGTCGCAGATTACAAAAAATTAAGTTATACTGCATGGAAACCAAGATTAAAGAAAAATTTTTTTGGTAATTTTTTGCCCAAATTTTCGAGAAATTTTTTTAATTTCACTATTTTTAGCATTGTTTACATCCAGTTAAAGATTTCTACTTAAATACGATTCAAACAGCATTTTTGGATTATCTTAAAGTTCCAACCATTTGAAGTATTATTAATACTCAACTATCAATTTATTTATCTACTAATGAGTTAATATCACCTTTTCAATATGGTTTCCAAAAACATAAATCTTGCGAATTGCAACTATTAAATTGTAAACATTCTTGGGTTAAATCACTGGAATGTAAAGAAACCGTTGATATTATTTATATAGACTTTGCTAAAGCTTTTGACAAAGTCGACATATCTAAACTTCTTGTTAAATTAACTAGTTACGGTATTCAACAACACCTGTTTAATTGGTTAAAAGCTTTTCTATCTAATCGTATTCAGTGTGTTCGCCTTAATCAGTGTTTTTCAGATTATGCCGCTGTTACAAGTGGAGTTATTCAAGGGTCCATTCTTGGACCTACGTTGTTTTTGATTTTTATAAATGATATCTTTGATAACTTGTCAAGTTCGACTTTTATGTTCGCATATGACCTAAAGATATTCAATCTTTCCTACAATTATCAAACACTTCAGAAAGATTTAGATAGAATTCCCATTTGGGCCACCAGAAATTGTTTACCAATATCATATTCTAAATGCACAGCCCTATATTTGGGAAAATATAATCCTAAATTGTCATATACACTCAATACACAAGTTATTACGAACGATTCTGTCTATGTTCGCGATTTAGGAGTGCTAATTTCGCACATCCTGAAATTTAAGGAACATTACAACAGTATTATCAAGAAAGCTTTCTTGAATAGTTGGATATCATAGCCCCCTTTCTTACGACAAACGCCTTAACCTGAAAACTTGTATGACTTTCTACTTTGGTGTATGGCCCAAAATTTGCCAACGAAAATAATAGGTGATTTTAACTTTCCCGACATTAATTGGTTTTCTAATGAAATTCCGACCAATAAAAGCTCTTTGCTGTTTTGGAATACTCTTATATCAAATGGATTTACTCGGCATGTAAATCAGCCTATTAGATTAGATAACACTTCATATCTTGTTTTTTCTAACGCCAACATTTGTTTTGACATAAATGTTTTGCCACCTTCAACACTTTCTTGTGATCATTATCAGGTAAGCTTTTCTGTCATTGCTGATAGTAGCAAAAAATAAAAACAAAATCACGGAATTTTTCGCGTGGGAAATATCTTGATTTTTCAGCTTATTTATATTCAATTTCATGGGAAGATGCATTTTTTGACTGTGTAACTATTGATGACTTTTATAATAAATACCTTGCTATTATTAATCTTGGTGTCTCTAAATTCGTATCTTTCGGGAAGATTGGAGCTAAATTGTACCCAATCGAAATCAGAAAACTACAAAATAAAAAACTAAGGCTTTGGCGTAAATATAAAACATCTAAAACTGATATTTTAAAAGCAAAATACGAACTGGTTTGTAAAGAAATATCTTCAGCTATTTTGGCTTTTGAAATAAAGTGCGAAAATAAATTAGTTGAAAAGGGAAATCTAAAACAGTTTTGTAAATTTTGTTGGTAAACGTTTGAAAAGTGCTAAAACCATGCCACCGCTAAAAAAGGAAAGTGGCGAGCTATAGTTTTGGAAGAATCTAAGAAAGTTACTTTACTATATACTTTTTCTGTTCAGTTTTTACTCAGGATGATGGAAGCTTATTCTTACTTGAGCTTGATTTAAAGAATTTGCCTGGTTTGGAAAATATCATACTTGATGAAGCAGCTATAGCTTAAGCCATTTCGAACTTAAATTGTTCTAGTTCCTTTGGTCCAGACGGATTACCTAGTATTTTGTATAAAAATTTGAAAGTCTCACTTTTGTCACCTCTTAAAAAGATCTTTTCCATTTCCTTGTTAACTGGTAAACTTCCAAAAATCTGGAAAACAGCTCACGTCATCCCTATTTTCAAAAAGGGTGATCCTTCCATAACTTCTAATTATAGGCATATTTCGTTAACGTGTGTAAGTTGCAGAATTTTAGAGAAAATATTAAAAGATAACATCTTAGCATACATTCAAATAAACAAAATTTTTTCATCTATTCAGTTCGGATTTTTGCTTAAAAAATCAGTGTGAAGCCTAACTATTAATGTACATAAACGAAATTATATGCCACATCGATTCTAAAAGTCCGGTTGATGCTATATATTTAGACTTCTGCAAAGCTTTTGATTCTGTCTCACATAATAAACTCCATCACAAACTTTCATTTTACGGACTAAAAGGACGATTATTTTTGTGGATTACAGATTTTTTACATGGTCGAACTCAGCAGGTAAAAATTGATGATTCCTTTTCTGAGCTCACTGATGTTACTAGCGGAGTTCCACAGGGTAGCGTTCTTGGTCCTCTTTTGTTTCTTTTTTACATAAATGATATCGCTTTTATGAACAAAAATGAAAAGTTGAATATGTACCTATTTGCGGATGATGTAAAAATGTTTTCTGTAACAGAACAAGCAGGCATGTTGAACAATTTGTTACTGAATATCCATGAGTGATCTGAAAAGTGGCAATTACCTTTATCTTTGGCTAAGTGCTCCGTTTTGCATTTCAGTCATAAAAATCCCAGGCAAAAATATTCGATTGGAATGGAGGATATTTTGGAAAACAACGAAGTGAAAGATTTAGGTATTCTTTTAAACGAATATATGGATTTTTCGCTGCACATTGCACAAATAGTTAAAAGTGCATATTTTAGGATGTCATTAATTTTTCGAGCATTTAAGGCTAAAGATGCTGAACTGCTAATTATGGCTTATAAAACGTATATCAGACCTTTACTAGAATATTGCACGGCTATTTGGTCACCACAGAAAAAGCAAGACGTGAGAAGTATTGAGAGAGTTCAAAGATACTTTACTAGAAGGGTCTTAAATTTTCCCGACTTGCGCTATAGTGAACGATTAGATTTTCTTAAATTAGACTCACTTCAGTTACGTCGAGTCCGTCATGATCTATCGATGGCCTATAAAATTTACCATGGTCTTATAGACATCGATTTTAACGAGTTGTTCACGGTGTGTAATGGCATCACTCGATCAGTTAACTCGGTAAAGCTAAAATACCTAAATCTCGCTTAAATTTGAAAATGTATTGTTTTGCAAATAGACTCCCTCCTCTTTAGAATAATTTGCCAGAAGAAGTTGTAAATGCCCTGAACTTTCCCTCCTTCAGCAGTCGTTTAGAGAAAATTAGTTTTACCTTAGACTATAAGTAAGTGCAAACCGCCTTTATAGTCCTTGCGCAGGTTTTTGATAATATATTTCATTGCATTGATGACATTTCAGTGTATGATTCTTTCTTTTTTTTAATTTGACCGAATTTGTATTGTTTTAATTCCGTCTCTGTCGCAATAAATTATTTCTTTCTTCTTTCTTTTCTTTCTTTAACCAACTTAACTTGTGTCGATTAGAATTATGTCGCCTTCATATTTGCTTATGTATGATGTATCAAATTATTAGTCAAACATCTTGTCTTTCCATGACAGATTTTTTTGTGCTCAATCAAAATACTACTCGCTGCACAAATCGTTTCAAGCTAGTTGTTCCTCTTATCCGTTCTAATTTACAAAAATTTGACTTTTTTTATAAGTATATCTCTGTTTGGAATCACCTACCTGATTTTGTAGTCTCTTCCTCTAACTTAAATATAGTCATCTCTTCCTCTAACTTAAATATATTCAAATCTAGATTAATTGATGTCGACTTATCCAAATTTATTATAGGGCGGGCTTAAATCGTCATTTTCATGACTCGCTCATCGCCTTTTGCTGTACGCTTTAATTCTTTTGACCGTACGTTTTATTACTCTTTTACATCCTTCGTAATTGTCGTGTTTCAGTAATAAATTATTTCATTCATTCATTCAAGATTCAAACAGTGGAATGCAGAATAACATGTACCCAACTTAGGTCGACCTAAGCATCTATACATCGACTTGAGCATCTATACATCGACCTAAGCATCTATACGTTGACCTAAGCATCTATACCTCGACCTAAGCAGGAGCGACCTCGACCTAAGCAGCCGAAAACACCTTCTCAGATAAACTAAGCCTAAGCCTAAGCGTCATTTAAGCAGAAACTTGAATTTTCACATTATCTAGACAGAAAGAACATGCAAAAAATTCTTTTTCAAATTTAAAAATTTTCAAACAAAATTTTTTTTCTGTAAAATAAGTTATTTTTTCGTAATCAGCGACCTTGAAAATGTCAGATACATATGTTTTCAGCCCAAATTCGGAACATTTTGGTAAACTGCAAAATATACCTCACTTTAATGTAGCTATATCCTGAGTAACTCTATCTTCACCAATATTGGTCCGTTTTTCATAAAATTTTTTTCCTGCACTTTCTTTATGCATGTCCTCCTCATTTCAATCAATATCGTTCCTTTCCACGTACATCTGCAAGTTTTCCGTTCACACTATATAGTAAATTTTCCGTTCACACTATATATTGAATATTCCTGTGCTTTATAGAACCCCTCTTATATTAGTGATATCAACAGGTTGGAGGCTCTTCAGCGTAAATTTACTAAATACATAGTTGGATATCATAGCCCTCTTTCTTACGACGAACGTCTTAACCAACTTAACTTGTGTCGATTAGAATTATGTCGCCTTCATATTTGCCTATGTATGATGAATCAAATTATTAGTCAAAAATCTTGTCTTTCCATGACAGATTTTTTTGTGCTTAATCGAAATACTACTCGCTGCACAAATCGTTTCAAGCTAGTTGTTCCTCTTGTCCGTTCTAATTTACAAAAATTTGACTTTTTCTATAAGTATATCTCTGTTTGGAATCCCCTACCTGATTTTGTAGTCTCTTCCCTAACTTAAATATATTCAAATCTAGATTAATTGATGTCGACTTATCCAAATTTATCATAGGGCGGGCTTAGATCGTCATTTTCATGACTCGCTCATCGCCTTTTGCTGTACGCTTTTATTCTTTTGACCGTACGTTTTATTACTCTTTTACATCTTTCGTAATTGTCGTGTTTCAGTAATAAATTATTTCATTCATTCATTCATAAAGTTTAGCCTATATAAAGTATTTAAGTAACAGCCAATAAATAGTATATTATATATTATATATTAAAATTACGCTATAACTACGTTTCATTTCGGTTCCCTGAGTGGGGACTAGGGATCGACCGGAGGTCCATTTTTTTCCTCCGGGCCGGAGCCGGAGCTCCGGCCATCGTCACTCCGGCTCCGGCCGGAGCCGGAGCCGGAGGCCGGAGGCCGAAGGCCAGAGGTGAACTAAGAATTTTCAGTGAACTAGAATTTTAAATATAATTCATATGATGTACAGTATATAGGTTTGTATAAATACATTGCTCATGAATAAATAAAAGATCTGTAGAAGTGAATGTTTATTATCTAGCCATGCATTTATATGTACTAAAATATTGCGACTATATTAATTATTTTTCAATTAATTGTCATCAGCGATTTCTTCATCTTCCATTTCCATATCAGACGAAGCACTGTCACTGTCCGATTTGTAAGGCTCAAAATATATGATATAATATTTCACCAATGGTGCATTCACAATGCCACATTAGTGTTCACTAGGGATGCAGCGGATACCCGCAACCGCTATCACCCGCTTCTTTTTTGGTACCCGCACCCGCACCCGCTATTCCAAAATTTTTGCTACCCGCACCCGCTAAAAATATTGTGATAAAACAGCGGGTGGCGGATAATAATATTTAGAATTTACGAAAAGACAAAACGATTCTAAGGCAGTGGCACGTAAATGAAAAAACCAAAATGTATAGCAGTGACATCTAATGTATATACCAGTACAAATAAGAAAAGCAAACATCTACTTGTAATGAGTCATATTTTTAGGTACCCACTGGACTGCAGATACGTGTTCAAGCTCTCTTATGGTTAATTCCAATTATGCGAATTATGCTTTTTAAAAAAGGGGTCTATGTGTCAGTCTTTACGTGCATCAGTTTAACCACTCTAGCGTGTGTAGAAAGATTTTGCAGCAATGTATTGTACACTGCTTTTTTAAGACGAAATGGGACGTTTTGGCGCCGCCGTTTAGGCGCCACACTCTTTGTAATATTATTAATTATTAACATTCATTTATGAATAAAGTATAATACAGATTCCGAAAGCCCATTCAATTCTCTACGTGATGGTACAAATTACTTTTAGAATATCTCTGAATTTAGTGAGATAATTAAACGCATCTAAAAATACACTGGATTTTCTAGGTTTTTCAGTCGTACACAAATGAATACTCATCGAATCGAAAAGTACAATATGTTATTTTGTAGCTTGTAGAATCTGCTTTCTGAATATATAATTTACTTTAAAATTGCTCCAAAGTTATTTTAATTAATATAATTTAAAAGTTGCTGGCGCCAAAACGTCGTAGACCCTTTTTAAGAAGAGAATGACAACAACAAGTGGCTAAACATTTTATTCTGCAAAGTGCGAATATATTACTCATTTTGGTCAATGCTTCAATCATTGACAATTTACTTATTTTTAATCTGCAAATTTAATCCATTGAGAGTTAGTCTGCAAATAAAAAACAATCAGCTTGACGATTAATATGAATTTTACACGCAGTAAATAACTGCATTAAGTGGACGAAAAAATTGTGCATTTTTAGCCCTATTTATTTTATGCTATATCTCACTGCTAAACCCGCCACCTGTACCCGCTATTTTTAAGGTGCGACACCCACACCCGCTAAAGCAAAATTTTGGCACCCGCACCCGCATTTCCAAAAAATGTGCACCCGCTGCATCCCTAGTGTTAACATTCACAGCTTCACTTATTAAACCTGTGTTTGTACAAATTCACAAAATAGGCAATCTGAGTGCTAAGCTTCAAAAGAAAAGAAGAGCGTTAAAGCATTTAATGATTCGGTTCAAAAACCTCCGGCCTCCGGCCCCTTTTGTACCTCCGGCCGCCGGAGGCCGGAGGACCAAAAAATGGCCGGAGGAGCCGGAGGCCGGAGCCGGAGCCGGAGCTCCGGTCGATCCCTAGTGGGGACCATAGGTGGGCGGCACCAAAGTTCTTTGGGGGTGCAAGATTTTTTCAAAGATCAAAAAATGGCCTTAAAAGTGGTGGTATGGCGAAAAAACACCATTTTTCAACGTTTCTCATCGAGCACTATCCACTGGCATCTAAAAATTGCTGGAAAAAAACGAATAAAAATTTCAAAGATTGAAATCTGGGAGGGGGGTATTTTGATTTCTGGGGGTATTTGATTTCTCGGAGGAGTGCATACTCCCAAACCCCCTCCCCACGCCCAGGTACGGTGGGGACCTTAAACCGAATTTTTCCGCAGACTCTGCAGACTAAAATTCATTCTATGGTTTCCCCTTGATTTAAAAAAAAAATTTTGGCCATGCCTCCTCCCCGAAACATAATCCTGGATGCGGGCCTGACTCTGATTGCACTAGTCAGTCATAAAAATTTCTTTTTCGATTTATCATTCGATCCCACCGATGTTTTTCAAGAATATTGATCATTCGTGGGCACTGATTATTGGCCAATGTTGGCCCCGAATTTTTCGTTAAAGGCCAATATTGGCCAATAACGCGTGCATTAGGGGCCAATTTTTGCAAGATTTAAAATTCTTAAAAAGCTACACATCTGTGGGTTTCGAACCTCATACTTTCGTGTTGGTAAACTCATGCGCGCACACTGCACCATACCAAAATTGTGATCAATATTCTGAAGAATGATACTAATGCTATCTGTTAATATACAGTACCTATGTACACGCAGTTGCTATTTTTTGTTTGAAAGAGATTGCTTATGCTATCTTTTATGCCTAAGTAGTTTGAATTGTATGGTAGGTATTTCTAATTGTCGTTGGTTTGCCTTACGTATTGCAAAATCCTACATATGTACCTACATAAATACATATGTACGTACACGTGTGCATAAATATTATAATGCCATGTCAGCATACGTGGGCAGCAAGAAAATTCCGGGGGTGCAAGATTTTTTGAAGGTAAAAAAATGGCCTTAAAAATGGTGGTATGGCGATAAAACACCATTTTTTGACGTTTCTCATCAAGCACTATCCATTGGAATCAGAAAATTTCGAAAAAAACGAAAAAAATTTTCAAAAATTGAATTCTGGGGGGTTATTTTGATTTCTGGGGAGTATTTTGGTTCATCAGGGGGTGCATACCCCCAAACCCCCCACGCTCGGGTGTGATGTCAGTATGCGATTTCAAACAGCTAGGTAGAGGCTACCTACCTATGTAGCAGGACAATAGGTATAGTCTGTTTCATTTATTCGAGAGCTTTTTAGTCAATTTTTTAAGGGCTACAGTAAGCGAAACAAGACGATTTACTGTAATTGGGCAAATCAGCTCAGTGAGGGCGAGTGGCTGGAATTCTTTCATTTTAAATGCACTAATCCGTCCATATAAATTTAATTTAGGCATTTAATCAGCGCTTGGACATGCTACAGTAAGTGCGCTGAATAAAAAGCTGTCGGCTGGAATCGAACCCGGGTTGCTTCGACAAGCGGACGTTCTACCACTGAGCCATGCGGCAGCGTTTCTTAGCATGTTAGTCTATTGTATTTAAAATGTCAACTTAGGATTAGCTGAATACGTGATTTTATCTTTAAGTTGATTGATCTGCTGGAAGGCGAGAATTAATTATGCTGCTAAAAATGTAATTGAAAAACCCTTCTTTGCTACGTAGCTACAGTGAGATCTAGCGACCTACAGTAAATAAGAAAAAAGGATTACTGTAGCCGTCGAAATCATTCACTGAAAAAGCTATCGGATAAATGAAACAGACTATACGTATTAAGGTACCTACGCAACTTTAGTGTGTTTCATTTGATCGAGGGTTTTTTGGAAAGCTTAAAGTGGCTACAAAAGTGTTTTATACTAATGCGACAGCAAATAGGTTTATTTTATAGAATATCGAGTTGCAGTATGATCTTTGATACTGCTAAGAGGCAAGACGGCATGATATAAGGTATGTACTTATAGGTCACTTTAGTGGCCTGGTTTATGCGGACTAAATTCAGCGGAAAAGCTTTCCAATAAATGAAACAGGCTATACTTAATTCTGGTCATACAGATTCAGCGTGTGATATCTTACGCTTTACAGTAGGTTGAAACTCTCTTAAACATTTACTTGAATGTAAATAGTATTTTTTCAGCAGGTTCTAATTTTTCTACATAATATGTTTTAGCATTATATACTGTATTTTTAATAATATTGGCCCCTAATGCACGCGTTATTGGCCAATATCGGCCTTTAACGAAAAATTCAGGGCCAACATTGGCCAATAATCAGTGCCTCATTCGTACCCCCTCCTCCACAACAAAATCCTGGATACGGGCCTGGTTCCCACTTGAATTTAAGATTTACTTTGTAGACAGAACATGTCCAAAGAATGAGGACTCTCTTGTCACACAAACTTGCCTTCATTCTTGCTTTTCAGGTGCCTTCTTTTCTTTCCCATTGCGCTTGAATCACCTTCTAATTATTTACGCTTTGAAAAAAACAACTGGGCCCTTATTTCACTGTAACGCTCAGTTGCTCGACCGTATCGTTGGCCCGCTTGCGTAGCTAACTCGCTTATCGACTTCGCTTGCTTGTGCAGTCGACGAAAGGTCTTTGCCCGGCAAATTTGCATAGCTCATCGCAAATCGCGTTTCTGAAGTTACTGTATCTCCTATGTATTTGCGTTAACCATTATACTTGCTTATCGAAACATTTGTGAATGTGCAGCTATGGAACGTGACATTCATCTGACCTGCATTGCATTCCCCTTTGATGAATTTGTTGACTTTATCAAACTATCCGCTATTATATTTCTTTTGTAGCTGAGGCAGTAAAGTATTTTTATTTGAAAAACTGGCCCAGACGATAATACTTTGTCTTGTCTAGTATAAAAAAGTTCGGTCATAAATATTTTCAATTACGAGGGTCAATTTTTAAGTGTTTTTTTTAAGTTCTGATTTTTAAGTTATGATTATTCACTAAAGAGTACCTACATTTAGTCTATTTCACGAAACCTTGTACACAAAAATCAATTTCCGGCAATCAAGCGAGTAGCTACAAAAGGGTTCCCAGGCAGCTAACTGTACTACTATAAATATTCCGAGTCTTCCGGCTGCAGTATAAATACTATTTTAACTCTTAAGTTACCAAGGTAACGCACGGACAGATTTGTATGTATAGTCTGTTTCATTAATCGAGAGCTTTTTCAGCAAATCTTCCCCAAGGTTACAGTAACTCTATCTTCCCTACTTACTGTAGGTCATTTAGAGATCACTTAGGAAGAAAGGCTTTTTCAATAAAATTTCTTATGGCATAATTTATTCTCGTTTTCCAGCAGATCATGCAACACAAGGATAGAATTTGCGCATTCAGCTTGTCATAAATCGACCGTTAAACACAATAAATCATCGCCGGAAACATCCGCTTAGCGTGGTGGTAGAACGTCCGATTGTCGTCGAAGCAACACGGGTTCGATTTCAGCTGCAGCATTTTTATTTAGCGCATTACTGAAGTATGTCACCACAGCACTGTTTAGATGCTTGAATTAACTTCACATCTATCATAGGTAGCGCGATAGCGCTACCTATAATATACTTGGCCATCCTTTTTTCTTATGTTTTTTACAGCGAGTGCGAAATTTGTGTCCCCCCTCACAGCTACAACGGCACACATCTGAGAGGTGCGGTTTTTTTTAAAAGGTAGATAATAAAAAAACTTAGTGCCCCCATTTTTTTCTTGTTTACACTCAAAACCGAGCGCGTCGTGAGTGTGTAAAGTTTACACCAAAAATTCAAATAATTTGCGGAGGGCCAATTTTTTTAAAAATATTTTCCCTAATTAGTAGGTTACGAATCTGGTCTTTAAATTTCTTTACACTTATTGGTTGTTGCACCGGAGTGTAAATTAGACGGTTTTTTTACAGTTTTCATGTGGCCAAGCATATCTAACTCAGTTTTACATTCTATGCAGTCTGATTGGTTTCAAAATGTAGACCGTTAAAAAATCTAGGGAGGACTTTTTTATTTTTTTTTAAAAAGTAATATTCTCGAATTTAGAAGCGGTTTATTGTAAAGAGTCCGGGACAAAAAAATTCTCTCCCTGCCATATTCTCCACTTGGTAGACAAAACGTGGTAACTACCCTTAAAA
>JAVLUZ010000161.1:11826156-12007113 GCA_036768485.1 Mermis nigrescens | reverse complement strand
TTTATTACTAATACCAACAGTTAAAATACGAAATGACAAGATATATAATAAATGCAATTACGAATTAGTAAAGGGACATGCGAGTCAATGGAATGACAAGTTTTACGCGCGCCCCACAAGATATCTAGATAAATCAAAGTTTGCTAATCTAGATTTAAATATGTTTAGGTTAGGGGAAGAAACAATGAAGTCAGGAAGATCGTTCCAAACTGCGATGTATTTGTAAAAGAAATCAAACTTTTCTAAATTAGAATGTACAGTAGGTATGACTAATTTAAATCTATTAATGCTACGGGTAATATTATGATTAAATACAAAAAAATCATCAGCTTCCAAACATGATTTATGACAAATAATTTGATACATCATACACAGACAAATCTGCAAGCGTCTTAATTCAAGTCTGCACAATTTAAGTTGTGTTAAACGATCCTCGTAAGAAAAAATATTATTATAGCCAAAAATATATTTAGTGAATCTACGTTGAACAGCTTCCAATCTATCTATATCCTTAAGATAAGAGGGGTTCCATACACTGCAACAATACTCTAATAAAGGTCTAACATAACAACTATAAGCTTTAACAAGATTACCTTTATCACGCGAAAAAAATGATTTGCGTATTAAAATACATCTAAAGAAAGCTTTTTTAATCAAAGAATTATAATGTTCCTTAAATTTTAAATTTCGAGGAATCAAAACTCCTAAATCACGGACAAACGGATCACTAGAAATAATTTCCCCATTTAGTCTATAAACAGCTTTTTGATTATTATTACCCAAATATAGAACTTGACTTTTGGTTCGAGAAATAGGTAAATCCCATGCAATTGCCCAGTCAATAATCTTATCTAAATCAGACTGTAATAATTTACAGTTACGACTAATATTGAAAATTTTGATATCATCTGCGAACATATAAACCGTACTACAAATATTATCACATATATCATTTATAAAAATCGAAAAGAGCGTAGGTCCAAGGACACTTCCTTGGACGACACCGCTGGTAACAGGCACATAATCTGAAAAAGACTGATTAACGCGAACACATTGGGAACGATTAAACAAATAGGCCTTTAACCATGCATACAAATTACCGTTTATTCCATATCCGTTTAACTTAATAAGAAGTTTTTCCATATTTACTTTATCAAAAGCTTTAGAGAAATCTAAATATATTATATCAACAGTTTCTTTTTTAGCTAACGACTGAATCCATGAAAATTTACACTTTAACAATTGTGTTTCACAAGATTTATTCTTTTGAAAACCAAATTGAAAAGGAGATATTAGTTTATTAACCTTAAGAAAGTCTAACAATTGACTATTAATAATTCTTTCCATAATTTTGGCAATAGAACAACAAAGAGAAACGGGCCTGTAATTATCCACTAATGCTGGATCCCCCTTTTTTAATATTGGAATAACATGTGCCATGCTCCAAAGCTCGGGAATATTTCCAGACAGAAAAGATACAGTGAAAATACTAACTAACGGCTTTATCATTTGAAACGACAATTTTTTAATAAAAAGATTACATATGCCATCGGGGCCAACTGCAATAGACGTATTTAGATGGTTAATGGCTTCCAATACGCGATCCTCACTAAAAATAATGTCAGAAAGCGAAAAATCACAGCGCTTCTGAAAAAGAAAATTCGCGTTAGTAATGTCACTAGAAAACACTGAAGCGAAATAATCATTAAAAATGTTAGCCTTGCGTAATGAATCGGTTATAACATTATTATCAGAAAATGTTAGAGGAGGAATTTCACTGCGACTTTTTAACCTATTATTTACAAAAGTATAGAAAGCTTTAGGATTATTATTCTTGAGCAATTTGTTTTCTTGAGAAGAGAAATAATTATGAATAGTTCTACGTAGAGCCTTACAATGATTTCGATATTTAACTTTAGTTCCTGGAGTTTTACACCTTTTATACTTATCCCATAGAGAACGTTTTTTAAGAAATAATTTATGTAAGCTTTTAGGGTATTTAAATTTTAATTTAGCCCTAAAAGTAGGTACAAAACTAAAAATAAGAGGATTTAATATACTTAAAAAAACATTATACATGTCATTAACTGTTGAGCATGTAGAAAAAATGTCAGGCCAAGAAACAGAGGATAAAAAAGTAGCTATACTCTCGTAGTCCGCTTTATTGAAATTTAAGCTAGGTTTATCTCCATCTTGAAAAGTTCTAGTTAAAATTTCAAAAGAAATCGAATTATGGTCGCTTGTTGAAAAAGGAGGAAGAACCTGGATATTAAAAACGTTATATGCAGCAAATACTACATCAATCAAAGTATTATCGTGAGTATTTTCTTTAACTAACTGTTGCAGACCACTAGCTGATAAGTAATCAAAAAATAATTCGTTTAATGGATTAAATGTAAAAGTACCATGAAACCAATCAATTTTAGGCAAATTTAGATCCCCTACTATAATAACGGGATGACAACTATTAGTAGCCCATTCAATTAAATTACATATCCGAAGTGCAGTATCAAAATCATACTGAGGAGGTCTATAAACTAACAAACATCTTATAACATCTCCACCTTTTAAAATTTCAACTACTAAAGTATCAGACACAAACAGAGAAGCAGGAACTTTAACGCATCGAGCATAAAGATGAGGTTTAGCAAAAATTAAAACTCCACCTCCCCGCTTATTCTTACGATCTGATCGGAGAATAATATAATTTTTTAACGGACATAATAGACTGTCGGAAATAGATTCATTTAACCAGGTTTCACAAAAAAATAATATATCGAATTTTGCAGTATTTAACAGAAAGTGAAGTTCCCCTAACTTATTCACAATACTACGAGAATTACATAGCAAACATTTAATATTAACAAAATAACGGGGCGAATTTACCTAAATATTAGACGCGTGTTGACCATGTTGAGCACGAAATTTGGGATTAGATGGTTTAGGGGCTGTAGAACGAGGATCATAGACTCGTACAGTTTTCTTCTTCACACAGTCATCCCTAAAGTCGATATATAGATTAGTCTCGCCCGCGTCCAGTCGTTGGTGCAACTCGTCGTTAAGTTCACGCTGACGTTTTCGCTGAAGAAACGACAAATCCGGTCGCGCACGTAATTTCGAGTAGACGTTTGTTGGATTTGCAGGGCGGACAACTTTGTTGATAAGACCAATAAAGCGACGTTGAGCACGTGACGAAGAAAGACAAACTTTCAGAAACTGAGGTTTGTCTGAATATTTGGGACCGTCTCTAAATACCTGCGTTATATCGGCAGATGAAAAATCAGAGTCTTTATTATAATCATCAATTAAAGATTTAACCGAAACAAGGTCATCGTTAGATTCGGCTAAACCAAATACGACCGCATTCGACTTTTTTGATTCACGTTCTAGACCATCTTGAATTAATAAGCCTATATCGACGATGCTGGGTGACGTAGAAGCGCCGATTTTTGATTCAATTGAGTTTAGACGAGATTCTAAAGTAGCCATCTTAGCCGGTAAAGAAGCGAAATTTTCGAACAGGGGTTTACACAAGGAGCAAACGAATGGAAAAGAGTAAGAAGCGTCAATATAGGACGAACTATTGAAATATGAAATAAGTGCTGATGGTAGATTAAGGCACTCAGCATGTGCCCACTTATGACATAGTCCACATTGAACAGCCGAAATATGACTATCCGTAACTGTCTCCGCGCAAATGACACAAAGACTATTATTGTCATCTTCTGTATTAAGGAGAGTAAAATTTCCCGTTCGTTGCGGTGGTGATTTAGAGTGTTGATTGTTGACGTAAATTTTTGATCCGCGATTTTTACCGCCCATAATGTGTATTGTAATAATAATAAGACAAGCCGGTGATCAATTATCGTAACTTGACAATGGCGACGCGTCGAGCCCCTTGATGCAGTAATTACTTGCAGTCAATTTAGAAGCTAAGGGATACAAGCCTATTTTTTTAAAAATGCAAAATGCAAGTCGTTTGGCAGGTTCCGGAATCATCTATTAAAGATATGTTTGACACTTTCTTTGAAAGTCTTCTTCCAATTATATGATCAATCAGTTAGGAAATTGAGTGTATTGACGTTTATAACATATGTAATCTTTTTGATCCGCTGTTGAGTTTTAACGGCCGGACTAAGTCGCTGAGTAACGGATACACCGTTTTTCTTTTTCCACTTTTTGGTCTATTTGTCAACCAAAATTTCGGGAGATGGAAAAAATTTTGGGCTTGGTTGGCATTTGTGGAAAATTTTTGTAATGTTGAAAATGCGTTTTAGAGAGTTAAAACTTCAAATTTTTCGGCGCTTTGCGCCGAATTGATTTAATTCTTACTTGTTATTAATGTTTAAGCCGCGCCGCGCCAATTGCAGCATTTTTATCAATAATCTGGTCCTAGAACTCCACTACGATTGAAAATCCTTACCTTCTGCACAGTTTTTGTAATGCAAAAATGATTTAGAAGTAAAATCTCAAATTTTTCTGCGCTTCGCGCCATTTGATAAATTATAGTTTTAATTGTCAAAAACGACTTCAGAATTGGCTAAAATGCTTTACTGAAGGGAGGAAATTCAAGTTTCAGCATAAATAACGTATACTGATCGTGATATTTCTTGTAGAGCGCGAAATTTTTATTCAAAATGCATCAAACACCGCTATTGCATGTGTACGTAAAATTTTCTACTTAAAAAACACTGACTTTTCAACACTGGCGCTCTATTTCTAACGTTTTTAGACCTCCAAAAAACGTTTAAAAAGGTCGGAAACGGGGGCAAAAAATTTTGGGTTTGGTCTATAATGTCAACCAAATCGCTAGGAATAAAAAACGGTGAGGCATGCTGTTAGTATAAAAGAAAAAAAGGCGAGATACAGTACACATGTAACCCAGATCGGTAAGCCACACAATGCAAATGGCATCGGAAATCTATTTTCTCTCCGAAGTCAAATGTCTTTAGATTTATTTTTGTTGAATGTTTTTAAAACTAATAACCACAATTTAAAACACATTGTTTGCACGACAAAGATTTTTGCACTTAAAACAATGAAAGCAGATTTCCACGTGTAGGGTTGGGTGAAATAAACAATGTAAAGTAGACAGTGAAATTATTTTAAGTATTAACGCCACTGAAGTCTTTTTGGCATCGAGTTCAATAGAATAATTAATTATAAACGTAACATTTGATAGGCATACATAGAAAATTTAAGTTTACTGTACTTACTCCGTGGGAGGAAAAAAGACCACTACCAGGTGCAGCCACCGTTTTTTTTTCCACATTTAGGGGTTTTTGTGAACCAAAATTTCGAGATGTGGAAAAAAAATTTGGGCTTGGTTCACATTGTGGAAAATTTTTGTAATGCTAAAAATGCGTTCTGGAGAGGTAAAATTCCAAAATTTTCCGGCGCTTCGCGCCGGATTGATTCATTTTCATTGCGTTTTATTGATGCTCACGCCGCGCCGCACCAATTACTGCTATTTTATTAGCTTGCTCTAGAAAACTTGTCTCAGATGAAAAATACGCATTTCCAGCACAGATTTTAGGGTAAATAGACCAACTTGAAACCACCGATTTTTTCCACATTTGGGTTAAGGGACCAATGCGTTATCTTGACTATAGGTTACTTAAGTATACCTACGTAAACAACTAACTGAAGTAAGTGTCTATATAAACAAGAAAGTGTTTATTGGCAGTAAAATACACGAAATTTGATAAAACGCAAATACATGATAAAATAGTGACTGAACAAAAGGACATACAAAGATCACGGAAGTGGTACAATTAGGTATGCCCCAACAATAAATTTGTAAAATCAATGTTTAGGAGCTCTTTTTTGAACAAACGAATTTTGGAGAAGAGACTATTTGATCAGGTAAGGAGTTCCAGATTTTTCGGTATCTTTGCGAAAAATCGTTGAGGTGAGCATTGGAACGGACAACTGGTAACGTAAGTTTACGACTGTTAACTGATCGGGTAGTGCCTTGACTAAAAATGAAGAATTCATTAGCATCAATACAAGATAAACCATTAATAATTTGATACATGAGACATAGACATATGTGAAGACGACGAAGTTCTAAAGAAGACAGGTTTAGAAGCTTTAGGCGTTCAAGATAGGATAGATTGCTATTAAAACCAAAATGACGTTTAGTAAATTTACGCTGAACATTTTCAAGACGATATATCATTTGCATAATATGGATTCCATACAGAAACAGCATACTCAAGCATAGGTCTTACATAAGTAGTATAGGCATTAACTAAAATATCTTTATCACGAGAAAGAAAAGCTTTGTGTATTAGAAAACAACGAGAAACAGCTTTTTTAATTATGTGATTTAAATGTTCCTTACAATTGAGATTGTGGGAAATATAAACACCCAGATCACGAACGGAGCTAATATCATTTGGAATATTTATATTATTCAAAGAATAAAGCTTTTTTGGATTATTTTTACCAAGATGTAAAATTGCACATTTTTCTGAAGCAATAGGAAGTTGCCAATTTATAGACCAAATATAAATATTGTCCAAATCTTTTTGTATTAAATGATTATCAGAAGATGGACCAAAGATTTTGACATCATCTGCAAAGAGGTAAATTTTACTGTATTTAATCAAGTTACATAGGTCATTAACATAAATTAAGAATAAAGTAGGACTAATACAACTACCTCGGGGGACACCACTGCCAACAGGCATGAAGTCAGAAAAAACTCCGTTAATACAAACACGTTGAAATCGACCATGTAAAAAGGATTTAAGCCAATTAAAAAGTAGACCTTTTATTCCATATTTAGAGAGCTTATATAAAAGCTTAGAAAAGGGAATTTTATCAAAAGCTTTAGAAAAGTCGATGTAAGCAATATCGACAGGAGTTCTATTACTCAAAGATACCGTCCAACTGTGTTTACATTTAAGTAGTTGTAATTCACAAGACTTTGATTTTAGAAAACCAAACTGAAAAGGAGATAAGAGTCTGTTTGTAGTGAGAAAATCGACAATTTTTGAATTTATCAAATTTTACATGATTTTACTTGATGAGCAGCAAATAGAAATCGGCCTGTAATTTCTGACTAAAGCTGCGTCACCTTTTTTAAAGACTGGGGTTACATTTGCCAATTTCCATAAATTGGGGATAGTGCTAGTCAAAAATGAAACATTAAAGATAGTAGTTAAAGGCTCAGCAAGATAATTTGAAAGTTTTTTCAAGAAAAAATGACAGAGTCCATCGGGACCAATAGAAAAAGAACCTTTTATTTGATTTAAAACCAGTTGCACGTTCCAAGCGTCAAAATGAATGGTTTGCAATGCAAAACCAGTCATCGAATCTAAAAAAGGAAGATGATTATTGTCAACAGAAAAACAGAAGAAAAGTAGTTATTAAACAAATTTACCTTTTCTAAAGGATCAGAGACGATTTTGTGGTCATGAAAAAGAGGTGGAAAAGAGGATGATTATTCAACCGATTATTGACAAATTTATAAAATGATTTCAAACTTTTGTCAGAAAAAAGATTAATTTCTTCAGAAGCAGAGAAATTTTTAATTTCAAAATCCAATTTTTTACAAAAAGATTTATATTTGATTTTTGTATCGGTGGAGTGATAAAGTTTATGTTTCTTCCAAAGCATACGTTTTTTAGTTAACATTTTTTTAATCAGTTTGGGATATTTACGTTTCATGGGTTTGGGGTGAGTTAATGGGACAAATACATAAATTAAAGAGTGAAGTACTCCAACGAACAAATTATACATATCATTTACATTAGAACAGGTATCAAAAAGATCAGGCCAAGAAATCCGAGACAGTGATAGACCTAAAGCATTAAAATCAGCTTTACGAAAGTTAAAAAAAGATGATCTAGGATTTTGGACTGGCATCAAAAGACAATCAAATATAATTGAATTATGGTCACTATTAGAAAAAGGAATATCAAGTTTTACGTTAGAAATTTGATCAGATGCAAAGAGAAGATCTAGTATATTATTATCATGAGTATTTTCTGTTATTCATTGATGTAAACCAGTGCCCGAAAGTGTGTCGATAAATAGGGTATTAAGATTATCAGTGGGAACCAAACTTATCCACCAATTGATTTTTGGCAAATTAAAATCTCCTAAGATTACAAAAGGGAAAGGAACAGAACAAGCCCATTCAATACATCTACATAAAATTTCAGCATAAGCTAGATCAAAATCAGGGGGTCGGTAAACCAAAATAAATCTGATCTTTCTATCAGAATCAAAAATATCATTTATTAGAATTTTGGGAGCTTTAAAAGCGGGTGGCGGATTTATTTGAATAGCATTAAAAGAAGTTTTAAGAAATAAAGCTACACCCCCACCTCGTTTACAGTTTTGATCACAGCAAAAAATATGATAATTTTTGCCAGGGCACAATAATCCATCGGAAATATCAATATGGAACCATGTTTCAGAAAAAAACAGAGCATCAAAACTTTCTTCATTCAGCAAAAAATGTAAGTTGCTAAGTTTGTTCAAAAGACTTCGAGCATTAGCATAAAAACATTGAAATTTTAAATAATCTTGGGGCGCGGATACCTAATGAGCGAGTTGCGGGCTATTAATATTTACATTAGGTTTACATTTAACGCAATCAGCACAAAAATCAATGTATAGTCCTTGTTCACCTCGAGATTTGCTATCATTCAGCTCATAAACCAGTTTGCGTTGCTGTTTTTGTTGTAGAAAAGATAGGTCAGGACGACAATGTAGATGCAAAAGTGGGCCTTCGGATTGGACACGTACTGTCTTATTAATCGATGAGATAAAGCGATGCCTTGCCTGAGCCGAAGTCAGGCAAACTTTGACAAATTGAACGCGATTATCATGAATGGGGACCATCACGAAAGACGCGAGTAACATCGGACGACACTAGATCATGACCGTCAGAATGAGAGTCGATTAGAGATTTTACCTGATTTATGTCCTTGACACTGTTCGATAAAGGCAAATTGAATAAAATGGCATTGCACTTTTTAGAATCCCTTTCAATCGCATCATTTATCATGGCAGACAAATCGTTTTCATCATAATCAATAGAAGAATTTCGTGAACGTTCAAGGCGATCAATTTTATTTTGTAAGTCAGCAAGCTGAGTAGCAAAATTGTCTAAACGTTGTTCAATATGCAGATATTTTTTCACAATCGGTCTACAATGGAAACAATAGAAAGTGGAATGGGGCTTCGAATAAGTTTCATAGTCATGATCGTCAACTTTTAAGCAAGAAGTATGACCCCAGTGTTCACAAAAATCACATAAAGCAGTATCGTCATCAGTGACTAACTTGTAGCAAATAACACAGTCGGCAGAATTTTCATTTGTAGCATTTAATACAGCAAAGTTAGACGTACGTGATGGTGACCTGGCACTTAAACTGGTATCAACATTTTCCGAAGCGCAATTTCTTTTACCCATGGTAAAAATCAAAGAAATACGTAGGCAGAATTGCAATATTGATCAAATTTAGTTCGTCTCATAATGAGGGCATCTTATTATCTGTTGCTGTTACAGATCTTCCACGGCTGGACGAAATCAACGAAAATTATGATGCTTTTCTAGCCATGGATGAATTTTAGCCCTTCGTAATTTTATCAGTCATTGGTTTTCGAATTTTATTCGTTGATAATTTTTGCTTATTTGGATAAAATCTTTGCTCTTTTTGATTTATTCTTTGTTTTGCTTAGCTACATTTACTCATTTTCTGTTGTTGATCGAAATATATCAAAGATTCGTCTTAGGTGCCACAATTATATGTAAGATGAGCTTTCTAAGAAAAAATGGCTTTTTTATCATGAGCAACCCGTTTTTGAACGTTTTTAGACCCCAAAAAATGTGAACCAAAATTTGAAATGTGGAAAAAAAGTTTAGGTATGGTTCACATTGTGAACCAAATCGCTAGGAAAAAAAAACGGTGGGTGCAGCGCACTCGCGTTAGATTTAGTGCCAGTGTTGCCATCCGTGAGTTTTTACCCCAAAACGTGAGTTTTTATTTTAGCTTTGAGATTTTTCAAGTTGCCTTTTTTCGTGAGGTTTTTGTTTAGATTTAGAACGCCTCGAATCACGCCGTATCCGTTTTGCTTTTCGCTTTTTTCAAATTATTACTGTACAGTCCCATATTCTTTTCGACCATTTTTTGCTTTTAATAACAATTTTACTTGCTCTGCTGATAATTTTAAGCTCATTGTTCCCGTGGCTCGTTCCGATATTCTCTAGTATGATTTTTGCTACTAGATCAGTTAGAATTTGGGCATTCGTGTAGCTGGTTCACATATGTATTAATATAGTCATATTATAAGGGCGTATGTGTGCGGTCGATAGCATCTGAGGAAACAAGAGTAAGTTGCTGGCAGTCGGATCCGAAACGTGGACCCCTTGCTCTAAAGTCCAGAACCATAACCAATCGACTAACGATGGTTAATTTCGGGCACTGATTATTGGCCAATGTTGGCCCCGAATTTTTCGTTAAAGGCCAACATTGGCCAATAACGCGTGCATTAGGGGCCAATTTTTGCAAGATTTAAAATTCTTAAAAAGCGACGCATCCGTGGGTTTCGAACCCCATACTTTCGTGTTGGTAAACTCACGCGCGCACACTGCGCCATAGCGAAATTGTGATCAATATTCTGAAGAATGATACTAATGCTATCTGTTATATACAGTACCTATGTATACGCAGTTGCTATTTTTTGTTTGAAAGAGATTGCTTATGCTATCTTTTATGCCTAAGTAGTTTGAATTGTATGGTAGGTATTTCTAATTGTCATTGGTGTGCCTTACGTATTGCAAAATCCTACATATGTACCTACATAAATACATTTGTACGTACATGTGTGCATAAATATTATAATGCCATGTCAGCATACGTGGGCAGCAAGAAAATTCCGGGGGGAGGGTGCAAGATTTTTTTGAAGGTCAAAAAATGGCCTTAAAAATGGTGTTATGGCGATAAAACGCCATTTTTCGACGTTTCTCATCAAGCACTATCCATTGGAATCAAAAAATTTCGAAAAAAACGAAAAAAATTTTCAAAAATTGATTTCTGGGGGTTATTTTGATTTCTGGGTAGTATTTTGGTTTCTGGGGGGTGCATACCCCAAACCCCTCATGCCCAGGTGTGCATGTCAGTATGCAATTTCAAATAGCTAGGTAGAGGTTACCTACCTATGTAGCAGGACAATAGGTATAGTCTGTTTCATTTATTCGAGAGCCTTTTAGTCAATTTTTTTAAGGGCTACAGTAAGCAAAACAAGACTATTTACTGTAATTGGGCAAATCAGCTCAGTGAGGGCGAGTGGCTGGAATTCTTCCATTTTAAATGCACTAATCCGTCCATATAAATTTAATTTAGGCAGTTAATCAGCGCTTGGACATGCTACAGTAAGTGTGCTGAATAAAAAGCTGTCGGCTGGAATCAAACCCGGGTTGCTTAGATGACAAGCGGACGTTCTACCACTGAGCCATGCGGAAGTTCAGCGGCGTTTCTTAGCATCTTAGTCTATTGTGTTTAAAATGTCAACTTAGGATTAGCTGAATACGTGATTTTATCTGTAAGTTGATTGATCTGCTGGAAGACGAGAATTAATTATGCCGCTAAAAATGTAATTGAAAAACCCTTCTTTGCTATGTAGCTACAGTGAGATCTAGCGACCTACAGTAAATAAAAAAAAGGATTACTGTAGCCGTCGAAATCATTCACTGAAAAAGCTCTCGGATAAATGAAACAGACTATACGTATAAAGGTACCTACGCAACTATAGTGTGTTTCATTTGATCGAGGGTTTTTTGAAAAGTTTAAAGTGGCTACAAAAGTGTTTTATACTAATGCGACAGCAAATAGGTATATTCTATAGAATATCGAGTTGCATTATGATCTTTGATACTGCTAAGAGGCAAGACTGCATCATATAAGGTATGTACTTATAGGTCACTTTAGTGGCCTGGTTTATGCGGACTAAATTCAGCGGAAAAGCTTTCCAATAAAGGAAACAGACTATACTTAATTCTGGTCATACAGATTCGGTGTGTGATATCTTACGCTGTACAGTAGGTTGAAACTCTCTTAAACATTTACTTGAATGTAAATAGTATTTTTTCAGCAGGTTCTAATTTTTCTACATAATATGTTTATCATTATATACTGTATTTTTAATAATATTGGCCCCTAATGCACGCGTTATTGGCCAATATTGGCCTTTAACGAAAAATTCGGGGCCAACATTGGCCAATAATCAGTGCCTTAATTTCGATAAAGATTGCAAGGTATTCGTGATGTTTTGCTGGTTTACTAGCTGATTAGGCTTAGGCTTAGTATCATGGACTGACCAAAATGTTGGTGCCAGCGTTTAAAATAAGCCTGAGTAATGGGATGCGACGAGCGGAGCGAGCGAAGCGAGCGACGCGGAGTTGCATCCCATTACTAGGCTTATTTTAAACGCTGGCACTAACATTTTGGTCAGTCACATGAATCTACTGGAAAAATCTGAAGACTGTCTTATTTGTTTTCGACTTGACTCAAATCGAACCAGTTAGGTGGCAGCTTTCACCGGATACTACTTGCTGTATAAGTACCTATAACGTGGCTATCTTAATACATATGTGAACCAGCTACACCAATACCAGAATTTGGAACGATCTTCCACCACACTATATATTCGAAATTCTCCAAATATTGAGACATTTAGGAGGAATTTGAAAAGATTGATTTCAGGAATTTTTTGATGGGGCACACGTGAGCGCAATTCACTATTAGCCTGTGTGCCCAGGACATTTCGCATTTACACTTTGCTATTTTATTTTCTATGCGACTTTTTTATTCTTGTGTGTTTTTCCGATATGGTTGATTAGTCCCTAAAAAGGTTGCCTGCTATCATTTAAGCTTGGTTGGCCCCCAAAAAAGGTTGCCTGCCTTCATAAAATGGTTGGTAGGTCCCCAAAAAGGTTGCATGTCCTTAAAATAGATTAGCTGGTTCCAAAAAGGGTCAGTTGGTTCCGAATAAATTGGTTAGCTCCAAAAAAGGATAGCCGGCTGGAAAAACAGGTTACCTGCTTCCAAAAAGTTTCATTGGTTCCAAAAATGGGTTGATTGGTTCCAAAAATGGGTTGGTTAGTCTTGTAAATAGGTTGATTGGCTCCAGAAAAGGGTTAGAAGCATACCTGGGCGTGGGGGTTAGGGGGTATGCACATTATCAGAAATTTCAATACCGTCAGAAACCAATATAACCCCAGAATTTAATTTTTGAAAATTTGTTTTTTACGCAATTTTTTGATGTCAATGGATAGCGCTTCGATGAGAAACGTTGGAGAATGGTGTTTTTCGCCATGCCACCATTTTTAGGGCATTTTTTGACCTTTGAATTAATTTGCACCCCCTCTCCCTAGAACTTTGGTGCCGCCCACCTATGGTCAGAAGACTAGACATTAGGTAGGCTAGTTTTAAAAATGGGTTGGCTGGTCCATTTAATAAGTTGGTCGATTCCCAAAAAGGTTGGCTGCCTCAAAAAAGGTTGGTCGGTTACCGTACAAGGTTGACTGCTTCCATAAAAAAGATTAGTCGCTTCCCACAAAAGTGCCTCAAAAAGGTTGTTCGGTTCCCAAGAAAGGTTGGCTGCCTCAGAAAAAGGTTGGTCGGTTCCTAAAAACAGGTTGGCAAAAAGTTAGTCGGTTCCCAAAAGAAGTTGGCTGCCTCAAAAAAGGTGGTCGGTTCCCAAAAAAGGTTGGCTGCTTCCATAAAAAGTTAGTCGGCTCCTAAAAAAGGTGGACCGCTTCCTAAAAAAGGTTAACTCCCTCAAAAAAGGTTGGTCGATTCACAAAAAGGTTGGCTGCTTCCATAAAAAAGGATAGTCGGTTCCAAAAAAAGCTTTACTGCCTCCAAAAAAGGTAATTAATTGCATGCACTTTCCATTTACACTTAGTGCAACTATTATGCATTGCATCATTTCTTTCCATATACAAACCATCCCGTCCAAATGACCCCCAAGCATACATGCTCATAGGGAGGGGTATCAACCCCCGCTGAAGGGTCCAAAATTTAGGTACTGTCGAGCAGTTTGAGCCAATAATAGAGTATTTTTAGACGATTTTGACGTAAAAAGTCAAAAACGCAGTTAACTAATGTAAAAATCCTAAATTTCATCCCTCCCTGACCCCAAAATCTCAATTTTACATCTCCCTGGCCAACCTGACCTTGTGCACACATACCCCCAAGCCCGTCCAACTTTCGTTAAAGCCCGTCCAAGGATTGGCTTGGACGGGCTATTACTCAGGTGTGCTATTTAGTCACAAGCGCGTGGTTTAAACATTCTATTTTTAGTCTTTATGCAACCTGAAGCGTATTTTGCAACTGTGTCTGCTGTTCTGCACAGGTTTTATGCAGAAAATGAGATTTGTTCAGGACGATGTACATCGAATTCTCTCTACATTTAAGGCATCCGGATAGCAAAATTTACAAAGCGTACAGCTCTAGTGGTCGTAAAACGTTTTTTTAAATTTATCCTTTGTAATGTCAGTATTTATGAGTGTGCAAATCGTGATATTTTAAAGGATTGTTATAACTCGAGTTTATTCCGGGTGTCTGATTCAGTTGCAATGACTAAATGGCAGCCTGACGAACAGCAAGGTGGTGGCTGGTATAGCAACGCAGGCAGCGGTTGGGATGACGCTTCTGGTTACGATATCCCCATCGATGATGACCAACATCCATATTTCAGTGGAGCTAGTGATGCTAAGCAACACGTTCAACAATTTGGATTTTTACACTCAGGCCAGATGTCACCCAAACCGTACAATGAACGTGCTAAACCTAACGCTGCTTTTGAAACTAACAACGGTACTTTGTGGGGTGGTTCAAGTAATTCAGCCACAGTGGATAGTTTTGACGATGACAGACCGTTGCTCGAAGAATTGGGTGAGTATGAATCATACTCGTACATGTAACTAGAGGATCCCCCGACCAAAGTTGGCCGTCCCAGGCTCCATTCCTGCAAAGCCAGCAAATTTCTGACCATCCCCATTTTTGGTAAGAATTGAATTTGTGGCTGTTTTGTAGTTTTTTTTGACTAAAAATTGGAGGTCATTTACCTACCGCCCCCAAAAATGGCCGGGGGTCGCCCACTCAAACTTTCGAGCCGTTACATGTGCCAGTGTAGTATGAATCATATAATTTAGCTTTTTTCTTGTAAGTATTTTCGGCGCTCCGCGTTGTATTGATAAATTGTGTGATTCCTACTGTTTCGTTCATTAAAAATCTTTGTAAAGTTATATTAACGGTAAGTACAGACGACTGAGAAGCACACGTGTAACGGCTCAAAATTTTGGGTTGGAGTCCCCGGCCACTTTTAATGGGGAAGGGGAAGGGTTAATGACCTCCAAGTTTTGAACACAAACGGCCAAAAAACACATAGAAACGGCCAATTTTTTCAAAAATCGAGGGGGAGGGCTGAAAAACTTACTGGCTTTGGGGGGACGGCCGACTTTTAGTGGGGAGATCCCCCATCCCCCTCTAATAAATATGCCGGAAAGTTTTTGTACATCCCGAAAAATCTTTGATACAAAAAGGACTATGCTTACTATCATTAATTATCATTAATATAGCAGGAAAACATGAAGAAACTTCAAAAAATTTAATCTTATGATCCGTGTGGATGGAAAGAGCAAGTTGAAAAACAATAAATGATGCTGTTTATTCAAGTAACTCAAAAATAGTATCTGATATGTTGAGTAAAGTTGCATGGTTTGCCTCCTTAAGCGAATCCTGTGAACGAATTTGTACAGCAACACGGCATTCTAATTGCATCTGTGAACACATGGGCAATAGCCAAAGCTTAAAGTCGTCCAACCATGGGCTCTCAAAAGTTGGTTGATCTCTAGATGGGCTCAAAAAAGGTTAAAAATGACAATTTTCTTTGTTTTTCCACTGTTTTCTCACCTTTTTTCAAAATCAGCCCATCCAAAGGGACCCTTCAGCCCGTCCAGTTTTTGTGTCAGCCCGTTCCATGGATGGGCTATTGCCTAGGTGTGCAAGCATAGACACACAAGGTCAGGGTCGCCAGGAAGGGGGGGTGAAATCTCAATAAATACAAAACAGCAAATTTAAAGTTCGCGAATTTTTTTATTCAAACAATTAAAATAGTCAAAATAGCCTATATAACGTCTTTCGTGGTAATTTTGCATTTTTAATCCATTTTGACTGCATAATATCGTTTTTAACAGTAAAAAATACAGAAATTGATCAATTTTTGGCGCTTTATAAGTAAAAAAGTACATCTAATAATCTGGCGCAAAAGGCCGGAAAAATTTTTGGCATTTTTACTGCGTTTTGACCTCAAATGTGATGCGAAAAACGTTACGTTAGCTCAAAATCGTCGGACAATACCTTTCTGGCTGACCCTCAGCGGAGGAAAATACCCCACCGTCACCCCTATATAATGCACAAGTGATTCATGTTTAGTGATCACCATACATGCACATAGGGGGTGAGAGGTATTACCCAGGTACTGTCCGGCGATTTTGAGCTGATGGAACGTTTTTTGCATAATTTTTAGGTCAAAAGCAGTAAAAATATCAAAATTTTTCTAGCGTTTCGCGCCAGATTAATACTTTTAAATGCTTTTAACTCAAAAAGCGCCCAGAATTGATAAAGTTTTGCATTTTTTAATGTTAAAAGTGATATAATGCTGTCAAAATGGACTAAAATGCTTTTAAAATGCGATATCACCACGAAAAAATATTAAGGCTATTTTGACCATTTTGATCGTCAAAACAGCAAAAAATCGTGAACGTTAAATTGACTGTTCTGGATTTTCAGGATTTAACCTCCCTGTCGACCCTGATCTTGCGCATTTATGCTGAAGGGTCAGCCAGACAGCTACTATCCCGCGATTTTGAGCTAAGGAACGTTTTTTTGCATCATTTTTGATTTCAAAATCAGCAAAAATGTCCAAAGTTGTGCGCTTTTTTAACCAAAAAGCGCCAAACATTGATCGATCTTTGTATTTTTTAGTTTTAAAAGTGATATAATGCAGTCAAAATGGACTAAAAATATTTTAAAATGCGAAATCAGTTCAAAAAGACGTTTTATAGGCTATTTTGACCATTTTGGTCGTTTAAGCAAAAAAATTCGTGAGCGTTAAATTTACTGTTTTGAATTTCTGAGATTTTACCCCTCCCCAATGACGACCCTGACCTTGTGTACCTATATTCTCAACTCGCTCTTAAGATTCACAGCAAAATCTCTAGCGGTCTTCAATAGATTTTTATTTTAGGTATTAATTTCGACCACATACGACAAAAAACGCTAGCAGTTTTGAATCCTTTAATGACAGCTGACTTGTCGGTTTTGAATGACAATGATTTATCGGGGCCGTTAGTATTCTGCTTAATGTTTGGTTTTTCGTTGCTTCTTCATGGAAAAGTTCATTTCGGCTACACATACGGCATTGGATTATTAGGCTGCATGGCCATATACGCCTTACTTAATCTTATGTCTACCAGTGGTATATCCTTAACGTGTGCTGTTAGTGTTTTGGGCTACTGTCTTCTACCAATGTCTTTATTGTCCCTTGTGGCTGCTGTGTGCTCGTTCAAGTAAGCCAATATAATCATTTTCTGTTGTAACGGTTCTTAATTGTCAATAAAAAGAAATGACGTACCTACCCAGGGGTGAATTAAGGGAGCGGGAGCGGCGCCCTCCCCCATTGGCCCAAAATAGTTGACGAGATAAAGAATGGATATGCTAAGTACTTATAAATGACATTTATTGACTTTCTTAGCAACCTGAAGCCATTTTTTGCTCATGAAATAAGTTTCAAAACAATTTCAACAGCAGAAACAGCTATTTTAGAATGGATTTCTTAATAAATTTCAAATCTTGTAATTATGTTTTAGATACCTACTCGAAGTTTTTTTCCGGTTTAAATCCAATTTATTTCTGATGATTCAGGCCGCTGAGGGTACCAAGCATAGACGTAGCTATTTTTTCTTTAGTAGGTTTGGTTTTCAAACCAATTTTCGAACATATCTTAAAAACTTTGTTAAAAATTGTAAATTCCTCCGAATTAAGCTACCTACCTTTTTATTTTGCACTTTAATTAAAGTCTATCGATTTTTGGGGGTCTACCGATTCTGAAGAGGGTGCAAACCACACGTGGGCGGGGGGGTGGGTTGGGGGTATGCTCCCCCAGAAGGCCGGATACCCAGCCCCCAGAAACTAAATAGCCCCCCCAGAATTCAATTTTTGAATTGTTTTTGCCTTTTTTCGCAATTTTTTGATGTCAATGGATAGTGCTCGATGTGAAACGTTGAAGAATGACGTTTTTTCGTCATGCCACCATTTTCAAGACCATTTTTTGACCTTTGAAAAATCTTGCACACTCCATTTAGAATTTTGATGCTGCCCACCTATGGTGCACCACGCCCATGTGTGGTTACGAGCCCGAAGCCATGCTTCGCACGAACGTCTGATAAATTATTTTTCAATTTAAACATAAATTTTCAAAGGCGCCATTGGACTTTGTGTTGCTGTTGCCGCGGTTTTGTGGTGCAGTTTATCAGCGTCAAAGTTGTTCGTGACTGCGCTAAGCATGGAGAAACAAGGCATTTTAATTGCGTATCCGTGTTCATTGTTTTATGGCTTGTTTGCTTTGATGGCTATTTTCTGATTATAGATGTGTCCGTTTCACACATGCACACTGGGGGTATGTAGAGTATCCCCCTATCGCATTTCGGAAGGCATACTCCCCTTAGGCCTTTCGGACGAAACCGATTGCTTGAACCATGAAAAAGTGTTAAATGACGTCTGACAGTGTAATTTCAAATATGTATACTTATTTTTCGAGCAGTAGACTATTCAATTCATTCATCCAGACATTATTCTTAAATTATCTTGTATAAATTTGAAGTCATAAGAGGTCACTCCATTGCCCTTATTGTTATTGTTTTCATCTAATTTAACCAAAATATTCATGATAAACCAAATGCGATTAATTAAGTACAAAAATTTCACATTGAATAGGTAAAAAATCACCCATTTGCCCCCTCCCTTCCCAGGAAACTCGGTTTACCCCTTTCCCAGAGCTTTTGACTGTGTGCATGTGCGGTCCGTTTGTTATTTAATCATATTTTACGAAATTTAAATCAATTTAATCCGGAACGCGTGTGCAGGTGTAAAATTAATTCATTCTATATTGTATGACACAAATAAGTTTCATATGCATAGCATTGTTCTTACTGAGATTATTAATGTAGAGCTGGCTTCAATCCTGTTGTGTTAATACCAACTGCATACTTATGTATGTTTGTGCATCTTTGCTTCTGTGATTTGTGAAGTTTCCAAATTGCTTCAGTTCCTCCATCGTATCTTCCATATTAGATTGCATTCAGCTTAAATGGCTGAGTATTTAGTGAAATTGAGCAAGAAATTGATTCAGTTAGATACTCTCATTTCCCTTTCACAAAGCATTTGAGAATTTATTTCCTCCTCTTCACTAGGGGATTGATAAAAGTAAGAAACCGTGATGAACGATGATGAATAAATATTGATAGGTATCTGCAGCTCCATCGTTGTTGTGAACTAAGTATGTTAATTCTATAAAGGCGTGCGAAAGTTGGGCGATTCGCAGCCCAGCAAAATGGACTTGTGACCTAAATATGAGTCAAATTTGTGTTGAGAATCCTTTTTTTACATTCAAATTCGTGGACATAATATTCCTCATAGAAGTCATTTCTTCCTGCGCGTAAATTCAAATTTTGTAATTTATAGGAATCCTTTCTCATTTCAGCTTACGAATTTCGTTAAGCACTGGTACTGAATTTAGGATCCTGAGGTCTATATCGGTTTCTCCTTGCTTTTGCGATGACGATGTTTGGTTTCTAAGGTTTTTTTTGGGAAACCGTTGTAGTCGTCTTGCACACCTACTGAATCTTTTGAGCTTATCACTTGGTGAATTATTCGATATTGATTATATCCATAGGTGCACAAGGTCAGAGTCGGCAGAGGGGTGAAATCCCAAAAATCCAAAGCAGTAAATTTAACGTTCACGATTCTTTTTGATGTTTAAACGGCCAAAATAATAGCCCTTAAAACGTCTTTTCGTGGTAATATCGCATTTTAAAGCATTTTTAGTGCATTTTACTGCATTATATCACTTTTTCATACTAAAAATACAGAAATTGATTAATTTTGGGCGCTTTTTTGTGTAAAAAAATGTAAAAGAACTAATACGGCTCGAAGCGCCGGGAAAATTTTGTCTTTCTTCTGCTTTTGACCTCAAAAATGATGCAAAAAACGTTCCGTCAGCTCGAAATCGCCGGACAGTACCTGTCTGGCTGACCTGTCAGTAAAGGGGATGGTAATGTCCCTCTCACCATTTATGTAAGAGGGGAAATTGGGGATCCCCCATCTAAGTCGGACTTCCCCCCCCATCTTCAAAAGCCAGAAAAGTTTTAACCTCCCCCCCGAGTTTTTTAACCTCCCCCCGAGTTTTGGAAAAAAATCGAATTTTTTGGCCATTTTTGGCGAAAAATCAGGGCATTTACCCCTCCCCCAAATAGTCGGGACCCCACATTTCAAGCCGTTACCAGTGTTTTTTTTGTACAAGGTCCGTCTGTACATGTACAAAGATGGTCCCCAAAATCTTTGTACATTTTGTTCATGTGAATTTTTATGTACTATGATATGGTACAGTAGCGATTTTAGTGTGGTAAAACAGGGTTTTTCGACCTTTGCTAGTGTATTTTAGCTTATTTCTGAGTTTCTGACATCAAAAATTACTAAAAATTATCTCAAAATGGCGCGAAGCGCCGTGAAATTTGATATTTTTCCATTCTAAATGCAAATTCTGCCATTTTAAAGATATATAGGACAGACAATTATTCGTTTCGGCGCGCGCCGAAAATTTTTTGGGAATTTCACACCTATCTACAGTTTTCGTCTTCTCAAAAATCTATGTACATGTACAAAAACGTTCCTGAAAAGTCTGTGTACATCGGGGAAAATCTTTGCCGAATACGAAAAAACCGTGGCCCTTACCTGCATGCTCCTCACCCCCATTTGCATGTAGGATTAAATCAATCCTTGAAGAATGACAAATGGCTGAGATTGGGGCCCCGGTTGATCGTTAACTGTATGAATACTTAACTTTCAGAGGAAATCATGGCAGATTTAATTGATATAGCGCTGTTCTCCTATCATTAATTGAACTATCTTGCTTCGCCGCTTGACGTACTTTATAACAATCAAATATTAGTGCTTGTTATGGTATATCCTTCTCCTTTGATTTATTCTGTAACCAAATCATCGAATGCGATTTTGTATAATGAAAACGTTCAGTTGTTCATACAATGTAATTGCTTTTTCTTTTTATTGGCATGAGACTTGTTTATGGGTTCTTAGTCTGCATACAATGGCTGTTTCGCGACAATAAATTTTTTGAATAATGACGTCCTCTATTGACCAACATAATATGCTTATACCTTAATGTTTCGCTTGCAGTTTTTAAGCTGTAAAATGTGTGGCGTAATGTTCATTTACGGGTCGTTTGTGCGTTTTGCACATATTAGTCTACTAATGAAATATAATTCATTAGCGTTTCCTGTGTGCTAAAAGTGTGTCTTTCAAATTTGTTTTGATCGCATTGACCAGATTTTAAGCATCTCAGAATAAAAGATACAAAAATTTATCAATACGATTCCAAGCGCCCGACGAACCAAATTTTCTGTTTTAAATAAGAAATACTTCAGAAAACCGCATAGGCGAAAATCTGTCATCTCTACTGTTTAAAACTCAATTTTAATGCTTCCTTTCCCAAAATTTTATAAGTCACCGACAGTGTTTTTTTTGTACAAGGTCCGTTTGTACATGTACAAAGATGGTCCCCAAAAGTCTTTGTACATTTTGTACATGCAAATTTTTGTGTACTATAATATAGTACATTAGCGATTTTAGTGTGGTAAAACAGGGTTTTCGATCTTTGGTAGTGTATTATAGCTAATTTATGGGTTTCTGACGCCAAAAATCACTAAAAATTATCTGAAAACGGCGCGAAGCGCCGAAAAATGTTGACATTTTCCCATTCTAAATGCAAATTCTGCCATTTTAAAGATATATAGGACAAATAATTTATCAGTTCGGAGCGAAGCGCCGAAAATTGTGGGAATTTTACATCTTTTTACAGTTTTTGTCTTCCTAAAAATCTTTGTACATTTTGTACACACAAAATTTTCGGGCACTATAATATGGTATAGCAGCGACTTTAGTGTGGTAAAAACAGAGTTTTTCGACTTTTCGTAGTGTGTTTTAGCTAATTTCTGGGTCTCTAAGGGCAAAAATCACTAAGAATCGTCTTAAAACGGCGCGAAGCGCCGAAAAATTTGACATTTTTACTTTTGAAATGCAATTTCCGCCATTATAATGATATATAGAACACACAATTACTCATTTCGGCGCGAAGCGCCGAAATTTTTTCGAATTTTAGACCTTTTTTGCAATTTTTGTCTTCCCAAAAATCTTTGTACATGTACAAAGACGGTCCCGAAAAAGTCTTTGTACATCGGGAAAAATCTTTGCCGAGTACAAAAAAAACCCTGGTCACCGATCAGGTATGTCATTGGCTCTTATTTTGAAATTGTTGCTAATTTGCTTGTTCGTTGGATTTTTATCCGATTTTCTTTGTTTCCGAGAAAATTTATGAGTAATATGCTGGAAAAGCTTTCCTGTATCAATATATATAGTGTGTAGATTGAATGAAGCGAGTTTTTACTTAGAAACAACAAAAAATCTATATCGCCTTAATATCGTACAATAATTTAAAAACAGTAAGTAGCCTTTAAAGGTGCATCATTTTTTACTCTCTTCTGACTAAGTGTTGGTATTCAGTTACTTGTTTTTTTGCTTGTACTTTGTTTGACACAAGTACATATTATGCCCTACATACTATTCGATGATGAGTATATTATATATTTTCACAAGTTCACGATCTACTTACTGCAGCCGACGTTTTTTATGCTACGGAGAATATCGCTTTGTTGATAAAAACATTATCATTTACTATTAATGCCTTAAATATGTCAAACAGCATCCAGACGTACGTGTCGGTTTTGATTTTCTCAAAATAGGATGGGACAAGTGGTTGGCAAGATCGACCGCTGTGGTTCAACTAAGCTGAAATTCGCTAGCGAAGGTAAAGTTTCATTTTATTTGATTATGCTTCGTTCTTCCGAAGTCATTTCTGTCAGACTGCTAGAAAGATAGCATTTGTTTGAGCTGCATGAGAAGAGAATTGTGTAGCTTTTATAATTCCGTTAGTGCGTAGAAGGCTTAATGAAATAATACTTTAATAATAATAATAATAATAATAATAATAATAATAATAATAATAATAATAATAATAATAATAATAATAATAATAATAATAATAATAATAATAATACTTAGGGTATAATAATAATATAATAATAATAATAATAATAATAATATAATAATAATAATAATAATAATAATAATAATAATAATAATAATAATAATACCTAGAATCAGGTACGTATCCAGGATTCGTCCATGGGGGGGGGGGTCGGGCCACCACACGTGGGCGTGAGGGGTCTGGAGGTATACACCCCCGCATAAGTTGGAAAACCCCCTGTACATTACTGTAGACCCCCGAATTCTATTTTTAGTAACGTTTTTGGCAATTTATGACAATTTTGGGCAATTTCACCCCTTCCCCCAGAATTTTTGCTGTCCATGTATGGGTCGGACCCAACATAAATTGCTCAATTTATTGAGATAATAGAATTCGAACTTTTTCGAAAAAAATTTTTGCACACAACAAGCTTTAAAAAAGCATACATGCACATGTTCAAACGTTCTGGGGAAGGTAAACCGAATTTCCTTGGGAAGAGGGGGTAAATAAGTGATTTTGTTCGTTTATATCAGATTATGACACTAAATCCGTCGTATTTTATTTTTCGTGAACATTTGTGGTTGAATTTGCATGTAAAAAAATAACAAAAAGGATGATATGGAATGACCTGTAACATTAAATATGTATGAAATAATCGATGAAAAATGTCTGGATGAATGAATTGAACTGTCTTATGCTCGAAAAATAAGTAAATACATGCACAGCATGGGAATTCTGGGGGGCTGAAACTAAAAAGTGCCTTTTTTGGGGTCCAAAACTGATAGGTACGCGTCAAAAACATCGTTTTTCAGCGTTTCTGACGATGCTCTATCTTTATAGAGCATGAAAACATGAATTTCGAAAAAAGTCGGAACAAATTGAACAAAATATAGTCAAAACATGAGTATAATGGCGCTAAGCGCTGAAAGTTTGGCACTTTTGAGCAAATAGATAGCTAAAAGCGCTTAAAAAGCAACTTTTTGCAAATTTTTAGAGAATTTTCGGCAACTTTAGAAAATCGCCAATCCTGGGGGGGGGTGAAAACATTTTTGCGGGGGACGAAATCTCTTCTCAAACCCCTCTCCAAGATCATGTATGTGCGTACTTGAAATTATAGTATTGGACGTCGTTTGCCGTTTAATCATGGTTTGAGCAATAGAGTTTGGTCCGAAAATGGCCTGAGGGGTATGCTTTTCAAAAAAAGCGATACCCCCTCGTACTCCTCCCAGTGTGCATGTCTGAAAAGAGTGTCATTTTTTGGTCGCGCTTGGGCTAAAATGATATAAAATACTTCATATCCGGCGCGAAGCGCCGAAAATATGAAGATTTTACGTCAAGGTTAGTCGATTTTTCCATCTTTCCATGCATTATCTTACCCCCCACACTTAAATACAGCCCTGTCTACAATAATATCTAGTGTTTTTGTACAGTGCAAACTTTTTTAGCCTCGTTCAAAAAATTTTTGGGGATTTTCGCACGTGTAAAGACGATTTTCAGGCTGAATAAATAGTACAAAATATGCTCATGGAAAAAGCTTTTAGGAGTCTTTTTTGCAGTACAAAGAGGTCCGTGCGTAAAAAGACTGGATAGGATTAGACGCATTGCGAAATCTGTTGTGTATGATTAAGCACGTCTTGATGATCTGCCTTACTTTCAATTAAGCCTTGGAATTTATATTAATGTGAACATGGGCGTATGCAGGGGGCGGCCGCCCCCCCCTTAGCCCTAAAATAGTTTTGAAAAGGTAAGGAAATGCATAAAAATTGGCATCTTTTCATTGAAAAATCTTAAAATTTTCGGCGATTCGCGCCGTAGAATCATTATTTTCGCTAATTTAGACCCAGGCGCGGCCAAAAGACAGTCATTTTTTTAGCTTATTGAGAGAAAATAAATTTTCTTTGGACAACTTTGAATTTTATGAGCTTAATGGATAGTGCATGTTCGGAAACGTCAAAAAATGCACTTTATTTGGTGCCCCGGCGAACATATCCCGAAATATTGGTTCACCAATTTTTGACCGCCCCAACCCTAAAAAAATCCTGCCTACGCCCCTGAATATGGATAATTGGGTTTCTTAATTTCATAAATTTAAAAGGTTTATCTATTTTTTAGAATCCGCAGATTTAAGCTACGCATTCAAAAGTGACAGTAGGTTGTCTGAATGGTTGGCTTTCTGCTTCGGCCCTTCAATTCCTAGAGTTGCTTATTAGCCACCAGGAATAAATCCAGTCAAATAATGAATTTCAGCAATGCTTTATTTAGAATTAAAACTTAAAAATGTTTTGCGTGCAAAATTTCTATGTCCCTTCCTTTACTGTCGACTTGGTTTCCTCTATAGACCGAATGGATGCACAAGGTCAGTGTTGGCAAGGGGTAAAATCATTGAAATAGAGTCGTTGGGCGCTTTTCTAGATAAATAGAAGAAAAAATTATTAATCTGGTGTAAGCGCTGGAAAAATTTTGGCATCTGCAATTGTTGTCTTAAAAAATAATACAGAAAATGTGTCTTAAGCTCAAAATCGCCTAACGGTATTTACCTGTCCGACCGACCCCTCATGGGGTTTAGCCCCTGACCCATTTAAGAGCATGGGGGTGAGAGGGTAGTATTACTCCCCCTGAGCTCTGAAAAACTGATAGCTATGCAGCCATTTTGGCCGAAAGAACATTGCTGTACATCCTTTTTTGGGCTCAGAAAATTAGCTATATTGCCTTTTTGGGCTCTGAAAACTAGCTGTATAGCCTTTTTGGACTCAGAAAAATACCGTGTGAACTCAGAAGTGCTATATATGTACTTGTCTTTTCTGAGTTTCAAAAGGATATATAGCTATTTTCTTGTCCCGAGAAAGGGCTAAATAGATATTTTTAGTCCAAAAAGGCTGTATAGCTAGTTTTCTGAGCTCAAAAAGGCTATATAGCCAATTTTCTGGGCCCAAAATGGCTATATAACCGATTTTACGAAGCACTTAGCCATATATCAATTTTTGGTTTTCACCCCCTCTGAAAGTTTGACCTTGCGCACCTACGCCCTTACTCCTATGTGCGTATATGATAGACTGGGGGATGCAAGAATCTGGTTGAAGTTTGAGACCTTCTTCCTTGAAAATTTGGAATATTCACTTATCAAAGTCTTGACCGTGTGCATGCATGCATCTGTTGCATTTTCATTGCGTTTTTTCGTTGCAATATCTGTTATATTTTCGCAATCAGATCACAAATAATCACTTTTAAACCTATTGCAAAAATCGTTTGTTTGCAGAAGACTACCTAACTAAAGTGCTCGTGAATGCTGCGGCGCTACAATGTCCGATTTGCGCCGAAATTTTCCCTTTGGCTCCATACTTATTGACGTGTGGCCATTCTTTCTGTGCACCATGTCTTCAGCTCATGTGCGCCAGATTAATTGCAGTGCACGGTCGCTTTACTGGGAAGATTGAATGTCCATTGTGCCGAGATGTTACTGTATTTAATAATCAATACGACGGGTCAACGTACAACTTAATCCAATCATCGCTACATAAAAATTTCGCAGTAATAATTTTTGACTGAAAAGTTGATGTCAATTAAAAACCTATGAAAGCTGAAAATCTCTGAAGTTCGGACAATGAAAACTTGAGCAATGCTTTAATATTTTGCCATTTATCGTTAATTTATTTATATTCATTGCCAAATTAATATAGTGAAAAATTTAGAAAAATCCCAAAAGCTTGCGTGGATGTCAGCTTTATTTTATGAGTCAGCGAGCCAGCCTCTGACTAGCAAACCTGGGCAATAGGTGCAACCAGCAGCCGGTTTCACAACGCGGTCTAACTTTTGAGTCGGCTAACTTGTGTTAGCCTGCTAACTTTTGAGTTAGCCGGCTAAAGTTGAAGCACAAATTTTTTCGGTTTTACAAAGCAGTCTAACTCCCGGTCTAACTTGAGCCTGGGCTAACTTTATTGAGCCCAGGCTCACTTTTGAGCCTAGGCTAACTATGCATGAGCCCGGGCTAACTCGGTATGAGCCCGGGCTAACTGGGCGTCTTCAGAAAAAACAGGTTGCGCTAACCCTGTTTCTTATATATGTGCTGACGCTGAAAAAAAGATTACAACACAAAGTCAGCGTCATAAATTTTCTTTTCTTGCTTTGTCTGCATTGCAAAGTCGAACAAATAAAGCAATGGAATCCGGTTTAACGCGGAAACGTACGAAGGATAAGCCATTCAGTGATCAAGAAAAAGAATTATCCGCGAATTTTTCAAAGAACATCACCTTACTCTTACATGCAACGATGGTAAAGCGGATTCAAACAAGAGGAAATTGATGAAATGGAAGGAAACACGTACGTAGGTACCATCTGCACTAAACGGATGAAAATTTCCTTTTATTTCTCAACTATGTACAAAATTTACGAAACTGAAAAAAATTGCAGCAATATGGTCACGTAATGAATAACCATCATTGAAAATGGTTTTATCAAAACTGTCCTCACTGAGTCCATCATCATTAAGAAGCGGAGAGTCAAAAGCTGGTAAATTCTTCCTCACAGCAATGCTATGTAGAACTGCACATGCTACAATAATTGAAAAAGTGCGTAATTTAGTTCTGATTTCTCCGTGTAAAATAGAAAACGACGCTTCCATCTACCAAAAACCTGTTCAATAAGCACTCGTGTGCGTTTTTGAGCAATATTAAAATTTTTCATAGACCGATTTGTGGGATTTTCATATGGAGTCATAAGAAATGTGCGACAGGCATAACCCGAATCGCCTAATAATAATCCAGTCAATGTACCATTTTCCAGTTACTGTCCCAATCCTGATTCAAGGAATATTTTAGAATCATGGCAGCTACCAGGCCATTCAGCAACTATGTTTATAAACTGTCCACCTGGCCCACAGACAGCCTGCACGTTTATTGAATAAAATCCTTTACTATCTCTATAATCACCAGGGTGGGTCTTTGGTGCTATAATTCGAATGTGGGTGCAATCAATGCAACCAGTAACCATTGGAAAATTGGAAATTTGGTAAAATTTCTGCTGAAATTTTCCGATTTCATCTCCTTTTGGGTACGAAATGTTAATTACTGCTTCGCGTTCAAGAGCAAACGCAACACTTTCGACAATGCGGTAAATTGGAGATTTAGATGATGAAACAGTATCTCCAATAACTTCCTGAAAGCTATTTGAAGCAAAATATCGTAATGCACTTAAACTTTGCAGAACGGGTGGTATTGATTTGTTTCTAAGCGTTGATTTTTCCAAATCTTCGTTCAAAAAATCCGTAAGTTCTAATACAATTCCACGCGTAAAACGATATCTGTCATACAGTTCATCATCATTATATTTATCTAAGGGATTAGAACGATCTCTAATTATTCTTGAGGGCACAAAATAAATGTTTTCGTCATCATCATTATCCAATAAAATTTCTCTTACCTAATGACGCAACATATCTACTATTAGAAATATCTTTTACACACTATCAAAGTAAGACTACGAGTTAGACTCCTCCTGACCAGTCTAACTTTTTTGATGCTGTCTATAAATAAAAGTTAGCCAGCTAACTAAGTTAGACTGCTTTGTGGAACACCCCGGTCTAAGTAGATTTTCGCCTGTCTCGAAAAGGTTAGCCTGCTAACTTTTTTGAGACCGCCACAAAGTAGACCGCTTTGTGAAACGGTCTTAAAAAAGCTAGCAGTCTAACTTCCCGGTCTAATCAAAAGTTAGCCGGCTAACTGGACTTAGACTGCTTTGTGAAACCGGCTGCAGGTGCAACCCGGTATAAGCTAGAGCAGATCCGGTACCAGCTAGAGGGTCTGCAAGTTGCACCTGATGATATGAGTAGGAAAATTTCATGTACAATGCACGATAATGCTGGAAAAAGTGGTTGGTAATAAAACTGATTCAGATAATATTAAAACATTGTCAAATGGTTAAACGAGCTATTTATGTACGCTAATGCATTTCCATAGAACCATCACTCGGAAACTAGTGTACAATTTTTAACAAGCTTTAAGAACTGAGAACAACCACTGTCACGACTGAGCAACCAACCAAAAAAAGGGGTTTGGGTACCAGCTATGGCAATGGGTATTGCCCAGCTATGAAGTGACTAGCAATTAATTTACATCAAATTTACCGGTTAATACGTAGTTTTATCAAATGGACTGGATCAACTAGGTAAAAAATACATTTAATCTATGTATAATATTGAACAGTTTTATGGAAGAAAAATCTCCCTTTTTCTTAGTATTCTTGAACTTTCGGACAGTCTTTGACGAGGAAAATGAGAATCATAATTTTTGTTAATTGTTCAACGTAAAATAGAACAGTAATAATGTAAATCGTAAAATCAAGAAGAGCGATGAAAAATTTATTTCTCAATAGAAATATTTATAGATTTGTTGCAAAGGAGGAGAAATTCAGTAAATTTTTTGTCATTGATAAAAAAGCCTGCTTAAAAAAGATTAACAGACTTACGGGTAGGTACGAGTATGTCGCGTTTTAGAGAATTTACTTGTCTATAAGTTTGCAAAGCTTTGTTAAATGGATTTGGTCACTGGTCAGTTAAATCGAATCAATTTTACTCATTCTCTTTTGCTTACAGAATTCTCGTGTATTTTGAGTCGGAAACAGAACCATGCGTTTTGTGGGCTCTTTGTGAAATTAGGCAAAAGACAGCATGAGTTTTAACAAAAATAGCAAAATTGATAGAAAGATGAATTCTACGATACTAATTACGATTATTGCATCTATCTATCCTCCATTTAAAGTTAAACCTAAAACTTAATGAAATTGCTTTGAGAAAAATTAAGTGAATTTGATATTTGCAGTTGACTGAGAAAGCTACTTTGCGAATTAGCAAAGCAATATGGGTGCTTATAAGCGTGCAGGAAATCTTGAATATACAAGTAATGGTTTGAATTATGCTTGTTTTATCACGGCTTTAGTGGTAATCGAAATTTTCGGTACATATTTTTTTAAATTTTAGATTTTTTATTTTTTAAAACATTTTTAATTTCGTAAATTTTTATTAACTTTTAAAAGTTCAACTCGCGATTTCACATTTCATACACCGGTTTTGCATAGATACAGCAGATCAGGTCGGCCGGGAGGGGCAAAATCTAGATTCTGGGGTCAGGTAGGGGTAAATTTCTGGATTATTACGACAGTTAATCACGTTTTTTGGCTACTTTTAAGTCGCAATCGCTTGAAAATACACTACTTTTGGCTTAAACTGCCCGACTGTATCTAATCTTCAGACGATTCAAGGTGGAGGGTGACACCTTCCTGTTCTTCTAAGTATATGAATGTATGATCTTTAGGTTGAAACAATTTTGGACGATATTCGCGCGATTGCATCGAACGAAAATGCCGAAGATGATCGCCCTTTGCTATTACTAGACGAAACAGTGCGCACGGACAACAGAAGATTGAGAGCCGAGTTGCGCGCTATGGAGAATAAAGTTCGACGGACGCTCAAGGAAAATGGCCTGGCGTGTTGGCGCGCTGTCGGCCTTACAATGCTCCTCACTGGGCTGTCGCTCGTTCTTGCTCATTACTTGTCTTGATCAGTTTAAATTTGTAACGGTAGGTACCATACCACACCTATAGTTCGTTTCGCGGGCGGATTTAAAGAAGGCGGTGGTGGGGGGCTGCTGCCCCCGCCCCCGATGAGCCTAAAATAGCTGGCGAGATAAAGGATGGATATGCACTTTGCAATGATGTATTGCTATCGACCGTTTAAATTCCTCAAACTTTCCGGGCGCTTCTCGCTGGACAAAACATATTTATTACATTTTGTTCACTTTTTTGGCTGCCTGGAAGCCATATTTCGTAGTTTTACTTCATATTTTAGCATGAATTGTAAGAATTTTTCGCGCTTGCGCTTAAAGATTAGATAGACTTTGCTCCAAATGCACGAAACGAAGTAATTCGAATCTACAAACGTCTTTCTGTCGGAATTTCGCCTATTTTCTGGCGCTTAGCGCCATTTTTCGATTAAATTTAAAGAAATTTAGGCACTTTTGCGCAAAAATGTTTAAAGTTATGAAATTTTTCGCAAAACTTTCGCATGGAAAAATTTCTGGCTAAAATACTTAAATTAAAACGGCGAAAAAGGCTATTCTGCTCGTGAATAAGCGGGTTTTTGGACCTATTTTGACTGTTTTGTAAAAGGTTTGATTACCGTCCCCTTAAGAAAATCCTAGATCCGCCACTGGTTCGTTTGATTTACTTTTGAGGTTCTTTAAAAAATTTAGAGTGACCACAAAGGTGTTTCAAAATAATAAGTAAATGTGGTATTCTACAGTATGGCGAGTAATGCTGGGACGTATGCCGTTATTTAGTCGCGTAACTGCATCAAAATTTTTAGCCACGTTTGCAGCCGGATTCTTACGGGTAAATTTTAAAAAAACTGCAAAGTTGAATGAAATAGACTATAGTATGTCGCTAATCAAGAAAAAATTTTAATTTCTGCATGCATATGAAGACTGGGGAGGGGGTTAGATCCATGCATTAGCAGCAGGAAAATTCCGGGGGTTTGGTTGAGTGATTTCGCCAAAAATCTTATTAAAATAGAATTCTAAGGTCTACAGTAATCTGTGTGGGTTTTTCAACTTCTGCGGGGACGCCGATGTGTGGTTAGATCCATACGTGGGCAGCAAGAAAATTCTGGGGGGTGCAAGATTTTTTGAAGGTCAAAAAATGGCCTTAAAAATGGTGGTATAGCGATAAAAACACCATTTTTCGACGTTTCTCATCAAGCACTATCCATTGGCATCAAAAAATTGCGAAAGAAACGAAAAAAATTTTTAAAAATTGAATTCTGGGGGGGGTATTTTGGTTTCTGGGGGGTGCATACCCCCAAACCCCCCACGCCCAGGTGTGGCTAGATCCCCAGAAGGGCAAGAGGCAGAAATTTTTGCGAAAAAGAACTTGGCAAACAACAGGCGGAAACTATGAAAGCTATTTTTAAAAAATGCTTGAAACCGGCCAGAAACCGTCAATTATAGTATCTATCTAGTTTTTACTCTGTTTTAGCGTTTGTACCGATTTTAAAGACCATTTCAGCTCAGAAAAGTTCTTTGATTCATCCTCACAGGCCGGCGTTGTTGGGCGTGTTTTGGTATAGTAAAAGCTTTATTCTTATATTAATTTAAAAAATACTTGCTTCTAATCCTTGAACAGAAAGTTAGAATAACTAAGACATTTTGTCGTGATTCTTAGTGATTGCGAAATGGGGTACTATCTACCTACTTTTGGATTACGAATGATCCATGTACTCGTACTTGCGCGATAGAGAGTTCTCCGAGGTCTCTATTTACGAGCAGGTATGTATGTACAATGTAAATGTTTTTCTATTTTCTTTCATTTATTCACTTCCATTTCAAATAATTCTACGCTCTTTCGTAAATTGATTATTTGGCGATATAATTGATGCGTAAATTTGATGTATCTTTACTTTCTTTCATAATGTATTTTCGTGTAATAAAGCTATATGCATATGTGGGTAGCCGTTGTATCAAGATTAAACGATAATTCATCATGCCAAAACGGTTGGCGCCTCGTTCGATATCATAAAATAGTGATTGAATTATAGTCTGTTTCACACAAGTTTGGGCATAAATTTTAAAAACCCTGAGAATAAGCCGACAGATTGAGATTATAGCGTTGATTTGATATATAGTTATCGTAATCCGTCGGCTTACTTTCGAAAAAACTTAAAATGTTTGCCCCAACTTATGCGAAAGAAACTATAGTCATTCTCCAACAGATGCTGTTGCCTGATATACATAAATGAGTTGCATACGTAGCTTTAATGCTTCATTCTAGATGAAGTGGCGAGCACTGGTTCGGCTCGCTCAAGCGACCGAACACTATAGTCTGTTTCTGCATGAGTTTGAGCATACATTTAAGAATTTTTTGAAAGTAAATAGTCATCCTCCAGTAGATGCTGTTGCCTGATATAAAGGAGTTGCATATGTAGCTCTAATGCTTCATTCTAGATGAAGTGGCGCAATTTCTTTTTTTGCCGAGCACTAGTTCGGCTCGCTCAAGCGACTGAACACTGACTATAGTCTGTTTCGCATGAGTTTGGGTTTATATTTAGGAATTTTTTGACAGTAAGCCTGGTTTTGCAATAATTATATATCAAATCAATGCTATGATAGCAATCTGTCAGCTTATTGTCGGGCATGGTTTTTGAAATTTATGCCCAAACTTGTGTAAGACGGGCTTTAGTGGCAGCACTCAAGCTGCCAAGTAGGACTCTGCAGTACGGAGTGACCCGAGTCGTCTGTCAAGCAGTGAAAAATTTGAGTTATAGTAATAAGTACCTTTGATTGCCGATCGTTTTTCATGCATTAGATTGAAAAACGGACTAGGTATTCCTAAGCATTGTGAATTCTGTGAAGCTGTATTTCGTAGCCGGAGAACAACCTGAATTTGAGCAACTGCTACAGTGTTGTGCATCGCTATGAGACTTTTGAAATTTTATCTTGAATATTGAATTACTGTAGAGCGATCAAAAGCTAACTGCCGGCTATGTGCTTCCCAAGAATTTAAAAATGAACTCAAGTTTAATCTTTAATGCTATAAATAGTTTGTGCGTAATTTACTGTAACATTATGCGATGTGTTAGGCAAAATATTTGCCTGCTTATTGCCGATTGAGTTTAGCGTTGTTTTCTGCTGTAAAAACGTGCCGTTCGCTGGTTTTTGCCTTAATTGACCCATACTTTGTGCAAGGCTTCACCAATTCTCATAATTTGTTATTTAAATCTGCATTCTCCTCTTTTTTAATTTTATACCTATTTAAAACGGAAAAAGGTTGAATTTCTGTTGTTTGTGAATACGTAAATAGCACGGTTCGCAACACGTTGTGGCTCAATAAATCGATGTAAGGTTGTTAGGGAATTTTTTCCTCATGGCTTACTTTGCAATTTAAACCGTTTTAATGTGTATCGTTCCGATAGGATCAATCGAAAAGGTGGAGGTGTTTTCTATTCTTTCAAAAAGTACTTTAAAATCCTACTTGCCGAAAGTACCGGAAAATCTTTTCAGTGAAGAAATAGTTATTGTTGATTTCATTGGCGTAAGCTCCAAGATTCGTGTGCTACTTTTTTACAGGGCGCCGGATTATGATTTCTCCCACATGAGAATGCTTTGCCGTGTTATAGAATGGGCCTCTCAGATACAGTATCCTTTTGTCATATTAGGTGATTTAAATTTTCCTAATGTAGACTGGTCTAGTTTTATTTTACCTTCGAGTCCTATTAACCGATCTTTTTGCGAGTGTATGCTTTCTCTATCTTTTAGTCAAAAAGTTCCTGAACCAACACACGGTATGCATATTTTAGATGTTATTTTTGATGCCCATTCTATCGAAAACGTTGAAGTCAACCCACCTTTTTCTACTAGTGATCACTCGGTTGTTACTTTTCTCTTAAATGTTCTATCTTGGAAGAAAAAAGTTCAGCTAAACTTAATTTTCGCAGCGCAAATTATGATCAGATTGAATTATTTTTGTCCGCAATTTCGTGGCCTGACATTTTTTCGGATTGCGTTACTTGTGATGATTTCTACAACAAATTTTTGTCCGTTATAAATCCTTTAATTTCCCAGCATGTTCCAAAAATTGAAGCTAAACCTGCAACTGTGAAAAGATACCCAATGAACATAAGAAAGCTGGTTGCTAAAAAACTGAGGCTGTGGCATGTTTATAAACAGAGAAAAACGGCTGAATCTAAAGCTGTTTATAATAACTGTGCAAAGTTATTAAAGGCCGAAATCTATAAATTTCACTCTTCCAAAGAGGATAAACTTATTAAATCTGGAAATTTGAATTCTTTTTATAAATTTGTTAATTCTCGTATTAGTGGTGAAAGAACTATTCCAATTTTAACTGATGGCGATCGTGTGATTGCTTCTACTGACAAAGATAAGGCAAACGTTTTTAGCACACTTTTTGCTTCAGTCTTTAGTGTTCCTACGCAAACGAATTTTGGTCTTATTACTGTTTGTGCACAGCCAAAGTTATCAAACATTCGTTTTTCTGATGATGTCGTTTTTTCTGCTATACGGAAAATTAAACTATCATTATCGATTGGCCCTGACGGACTTTGCGCATTTTTTGTGAAAAACTTGCTTTTGTACTTACCCAGCCCTTAACCACTATTTTTGAAATATCTTTCAAAACCCATTGTATTCCTGCACTGTGGCGCACCGCTAATGTTGTTCCTGTGTATAAAAAGGGCGACCGGAGTGATGCTAAAAATTACAGGCCGATATCGTTATGTTGTATTACGTGTAAGATCATGGAATCTATAATTAACAGTACGATGCAAGCACATTTACGTGAGAATAATTTGATCTCCTCCGGTCAGTTTGGTTTCCAAAAGGGTAAATCGTGTGAATTGCAATTACTAAAGTGCAAAAATGAATGGACTAAATTAATTGATGAAAAAACACTGTTGATGTTATCTACATTGATTTTTCTAAAGCTTTCGACACTGTAGTTCACCGTAAATTAATTTATAAACTGGAAACTTTTGGATTTTCTGGAGATTTATTGAGTTGGTTACTTTGTTTTTTGAGCGATAGGACTCAAAGGGTTGTTATTAACGGTCAGTTTTCGAGCGAAAAATCTGTCACTAGCGGTGTTCCTCAGGGCAGTATACTTGGCCCGATTCTTTTATTTTATTCATAAATGACATTAGCGACCGCTTAAATAGCAAAGTTTGCCTTTTTGCCGATGACGTCAAGCTTTATAATTTATCTAGCAATCACACCTAACTTCAAGATGATATCGCTAAACTCGTAGTCTGGTCCAAGGATTGGCAGTTAAAAATTGCTACTGAAAAATGCTACGCGTTATATCTAGGTTTTGGAAATCCCAAGCATTCTATAGAATTTCTGACCTGACTGTAGAACAGAGTGTAAATTCTGTAAAGGATTTGGTGTTTACGTATCAAGTAAACTTGATTTTGATTTCCACTATAATGATATAACGCGTAGAGCTTATGCTAGGGCTATGCTTAATATCGAAATCATTTGCTTCTAAAAATAAACTAAATATGTCTAGGGCTTTTACTGTTTACGTCAGACCGCTTCTTGAGTATTGTAGCACTGTTTGGAATCCATACCGTAATACCCATGTTTCAATGATCGAAAATGTTCAAAGGAAATTTACACGTAAATTTATTGGATTTCGGGGACTTTCTTATGCTGAAAGACTCAGTTCCTTAGAATTGGATAGCCTGGAGATTCGCAGATTGCGTAGTGATCTGTGTATGATGTATCAGATATTGAGTGGTAGGTGCGTTTTGCAGCAAGCCGACTTTTTTACTTTTTGTAGAAAACAACACGCGTGCTCAAAATTCAATGAAATGTGAATGCACTCCTTTTCGGCTTGATGTTCGTGGTATGATTTATCCAATAGGTGGATTCACGTATGGAATTCTCTCCTGAAGCTGTTGTAAGATCTCATAGTGTTGCTTCCCTCCGTGAAAAGTTGAAAAAAGTTGATCTAACGGGGTATTTGCTAGGGGGCGTGTTCTAAGTGCATAATTTATTTAGCCTGCGCGCCTACCTTCGTCTTTTGCACTAATCTCGTATAAATGTACTTTAATTAATAATTTCTTGCTTTTAGAATATGTGATTTTGTATGATGATTCATGTCGAATGTTTATTTATAATTGTATTTCATTGTATATTAATGTTTCTTTTCTTATTGTGTTCTTTTTTTGTGCGACGAAAATAAAATATTTGTATTTGTATAATTATCAATTCAAGTGATTATGTTGCAAAGGGGAATTAATTCTCCCTCCCCGTGGGAAAAATTTGGAATTTTCTGAATGGATCTAGGTGGTTGCGAACGATGTTCTGCGACGATTTTTTGAGAATAAATTCAAATAATTCGGTCGCACCAGCTTCTTCTTGTCTCAGCTATTATTTTATCTTAATGACAACAAGGAGCTACAAAGCGTTGTCGCCATGAGAAGATTAGGTACCTATTTACTGCAAGGACTGCCATGTAAATAAATGTGCCTTGATCAATGCTAGAAGTTTAAAAACAAATTGGATTTTCTTAAGAAAATTGAAATTGATTATGATTTGATGTGTTTTTGTGAAACTTGGCTAAAAAGCGGAGTTTCCGATTGTAATATGTTTAACACAAATTATTTTAACGTTTTTAGAAAAGATCGAGAAAAACTTTGGGTGGTGGAGTATGTATTATAGTGAAAAAAGAAATAAATACAACAAAAATATTATTACCAGAGGAATTTAATAATTGCGAGGCTGTAGTTCTAGATTTTAGAAATACGACAAATTATTTCAGAATAGTTTTGATTTATAGACCTCCTAATACAGATTTGCAAGTAATGAAATTATATAATGATTTCATTATTTGGATTACTGATGTTTCATACCCAGTCGTTTTACTTGGTGATTTTAATCTTCCAAACATAAACTGGGCAAAAGGAGATATTCCTACTGATAAGTTAAGTCGAAAATTTTGGAATACAATAAGTAAGCTAGGTTTTAAACAGCTCATTACTGAGTCCACTCGAGATAATAATTTAATTGACCAAATTTTTACTAATTGTGAAAATATTTGCTTTAATATTAATGTTTTACCCCATTTACGGATTCATGTGATCCTAATCAGATTGATTTTTGTTTAATGCTCGATTCAAACAGGAAACAGGAATCTCCTGTCAGAAATTATTCATCTGGTAATTACAATGATTTTGCCTTATTTCTTGACAGCATTTTCTGGGAACAAGTATTTTTTGATTGTATTACAGTTGACGACTTCTATGATAAGTTTTTGTCCATAATTCATTTTGGTATTGAATGCTTTATACCCTTCAAAAAAATTATCGGTATGAGACGTTCTAAGGAGATCCGAAAATCACTCAAACACAAATATTACATGTGGCGAAAATACAAAAAACAAATCTATTGTCAACAAACTTAATTATCGCACTGCTTCTCATAAATATACTGCTGCTGTTCATAAAGAAATTGAACTTATGAAAAAAATCTCATTAAACATGGTAATTTGAAACAATCTTATTCGTATGTAAAGAGTAAAACTAAAACAATTAAGTCTGTTCCTCCTCTAAAAGATTGTAATAATATTTTTCAATTTGATTCCTATGCAAAAGCGGAATTACTTAATAAACATTTTTGCTCAGTTTTCACTATTGATAATGGTTTTTGTCCTGACACTATTGATATTAATGTATCTAGCAAATTAAATTTGACTTTTATCGATTATATTAATGATGAATCAGTTTTAAAATCTATTAAGAAATTGAAATCGTCTTTTTCAGTTGGACCTGACAATCTTCCACCAATTTTGTTTAAAAAACTGGCTTATTCTTTAGTAAATCCATTAAAAAAGATATTTTCAATATCTCTTTTAACTTCTAAGTTACCTAAAATCTGGAAACATGCTCTTGTAGTACCCATTTTTAAAAAAATGACCCCGCTTCACCTGATAACTATAGACCTGTTTCACTTACTTGTGTTTCATGCCGATTATTGGAGAATATAATTAAAGATAAAATCATGACGTACATCTTGCATTGCAATCTCTTATCAAAATACCAATTTGGCTTTTTACCGAAAAAATCATGTGAATCACAGCTACTTTGTTACACTGATTATATTATCAAAAATTTAGATAATACATATACAATCGATTCTATTTATTTGGACTTTGAGAAAGCTTTTGATTCCGTTTCAAGTTCAAAGTTAATTTCTAAATTATTTAAGTATGGACTGTGTGATAATCTCATAAAATGGATTCATGATTTTTTGACTAATCGTACTCAGAGTGTTAAGCTTGATAATACAGTCTCACCACCGGGAAATGTACTTAGTGGTGTTCCACAGGGAGTGTCCTGGGACCTGTTTTATTCTTACTTTACATTAATGATATTACAAACCTTTGCATTAGTGAGAAAAACAAAAATTATGCTTTTCGCGGATGATATTAAAATATATGCTAAATCAGTGGATTTTTTTCTTTTACAAAAACTTCTTACTGATATTATCAAATGGTCTAAGTTATGGCAATTACCCCTATCAGTATCTAAATGTCAAGTCCTTTACTTTGGTCATAATAATCCTCGCTTTGATTATTTTATAAATGATAAAAAACTTCTTCCTACTAATATTGGGGTTCGGGATTTAGGTATTACTTTAAATGAAACTTTGAATTTTTCTCCTCATATAAAAAATATAGTCAAAAACGCTTACTTTCCATTATCACTTATTTTTCGATCATTTCAGATTAAGAATACAGAAGCATTAATTTTAGCTTTCAAGCAATTTATTCGCCCCCTTTTAGAATTTAATACAATTATTTGGAATCCATATAAGAAATGTGATACAAAAAATACAGAAAAAGTTCAAAAATATTTTACCAAACGCATTCTTAAATTTAGTGATATACCATATGAACGTCGGCTTCAGATTTCAGAATTAGACTCTCTGGAATTTCGTAGAGTTGTTTTTCATTTATCCATGATATATAAAATTTTCAATGGATATATACAAATTGATCCTGATGATTTTTTCACACTTACACAGTCATCTAAAACTCGAGCTGTTAATAGTTTAAAACTTAAAGGTGAAAAATTTCGTTTAGATGTTAAAAAATACTCTTTTCCAAATAGAGTCCTATATCTATGTAATTCTCTCCCAGATGCGATTATTTGTTCTTCTTCGGCAAATATCTTTCAGACCAGGGTTAGAGATTACCTCAAATCAAAAATTTTGGCTCCAACCAGTATGCTTTAATGTATCATGGAGCTATTGCAGCCAGTGAAACTAGCGATGATTTTTTATTCTTCGTATTTTGCCGTGTTTATGCGTATTTTACCTGTTTCATTGACTTTGCAATAAAATTTGTATTTGTTGTATTGTATTTGTTACAAACATTTCTAGTCTATAGAAATTAAAAAGTATGCAAAAAATTCGTGCACTTTGTAAAGCTTGCGTATTTTTAAAGCTGCTCAGGATGACAATGCAAATCTACGAAAGATTTGCGCCTTTTGCGCTATAAGCGGTAATGATTAAGTTTAACCCCTATCAAATTTTTTCTATCTTTTTTAATATTAGGGCATACACAGGGTAAATTTTTTCTGTCTTGTTATATGGTATAACCATGGCTTTTTTAGATTAAAAAAATAATATTTAGTTGCTAGGTTCCGATCTTCCGACCTTTTGCTTTACAGCGCAGCACATTAACCAATCGGCTGAGCCCCTGCTCCTAAGAATTAGAAACGAAGTGATAAGAGAATCGTTTATTTCGTTCATATCTCAGGAACAACACAAAATACCTGAAAACGGGGTAGAAAATGCGGATTTAGTCCAATAAATGGTGAAAAGTATCGGTCGAATTTTTTTCATCTTTTTATCATTAGGGTATATACAGGGTAAATTTTTCCTATCTTTTTTGACATTAGGGTATAAACATGGCTTTTTCCGAGAGAGAAAATAACTTTCAGTTGCCAGATACAGATTTGATCCAATAAGTGGTGAAAAGCATCGTGCTTAAAGATCTTTCTCCAAGATCCGCTAATTTAAAGCCACGGATATCGAAATTTGAAGCCATCGTAAGTAAATCAAGCAGTACATGATATAATATATATATATATATATATATATATATATATATATATATATATATATATATATATATATATATATATATATATATATATATATATATATATATATATATATATATATATATATATATATATATATATATATATATATATATATATATATATTTACCGTAATGCTGTATATACCCTAATTTTGAAAAAGATGGAAAAAATTCGATCGGCGTTAAAGTAAAAAAGTGCCTTATAAGCTTTTTTAGTTATTGTGGCATAGAAATATAGACAAGAAGACAAGACAAGAAAATATTTAGAAGATTTTTGCGCTTCAAATTACAAATTACAAATTTTATTCGCTGATCCGACAACAAACCAAGTAACATTAATACATTGATAAGTAATGAGAGAAAAAAGATGAAATATAAACATACACAGAAAGACAAGTCAATAAAATACATAAATAGTCGAGGAAAGCGGGATAAGGTGAAGGCAGTACAATAACTGCGCTTATTTACGCCCCTTAATTGAATGATTAAGATCAACCCTTTTCAATCTATTAAGAAAAACATGTCTATTTGGAACAGTTATAACTTCCTCAGGTAGAGAATTCTAAACAAGGATTACTCGATTATAAAATTCAAATTTTCTGCAGTTTTTGTTTACCCGATTAACAAAAAAGCTTACAAGAATTCATTGCTCGATTTGAATTAGTATCAAATGTAAAGAAATCCTCAAAAGGAAGAATATTAAATCTAATAACAGAAAAAGCTAAACTGAGGTCATTATATGAACGCCCTAATTCAAATCTTTCTAATCCAAGTTGAACCAATCTCTGATCATATGAAAGACTTTTATCATTGAAAATTCGTTTTGTAAACCTACGTTGGACAGCCTCAACGGAATCTATGTCGCAATGTAGAAAAGGGTTCCAGACAACCGATCCGTATTCAAGTACTGTTCTCACATAAGTAACAAAGGCTTTACGAAGTAAAGATTTATCTTTAGAAACAAAACGGCGTAAGATTAAATGGCCTAATTGAAATCCTTTTTTCACAATATATTCACAGTGTGATCTAGAAGTAAGGTCATAGTTAAGAAAGACACCTAAATCTTTAACGCAGGTCGTATTGAGGGGCAAGATGAAATTACTTAAGTAATAAGAATGCTTAGGATTTGATTTACCTAAATATAAGACTGCACATTTATTAATTGAAATTTGTAGTTGCCAAGTACAGGCCCATTCCTGAACATAATTTAAGTCTGCTTTAAGAGTCAAAAAATTTGAGGAAAGATTCCATACTTTCACATCATCAGCAAAAAAAGCAAAATTACTACATTGTTGGATATCACCCAAATCATTAACAAAAATTATCTATTTATCAGCTTAATTTAGAACCAAAATTCGTATGATTTTTTGGAAATTTTAACCTAAAGACTCAAGATTCCAGTGCTTATTTTGCAAAATTTTACGGGCTCTGCTCCGAAGTCAGAAGAGGAGCCGTTTGAGCGCGTCACCTAAGACCCTCAGCCCCAAAAAAACACTTTTCGTTTCAGTCTCTCTTATCCTCGGTCCTAACCGAGTAGTAAAACTTGCACGATGTAGTGTGCAGCATTAATTGTGAAAAATTTTAGGCCTAGGCTTATTTATTGTTGCAGGACGATGGGAAAAGTCCGAAAAGGCATTAATAAACACCTAGGACGCATTTTTATACGTTTTTATCGACTTTTGAAATAAAATCTTTGGACTCTCCCCTGGAAAAATCCTGGCTACGCCTATTAAATGCTTTAACAAACGCAGAAAGAGGTGAACGGAAGTATAAAAGCGATAATTTTTGATGCTATTTCAGTTAATTTTCTCAAGAGCATCGTTTGTTCTGAACTCTATATCACTGAAACACGAAACTAATTCCCCTAAAATTTCTTTTAGATCAATCTAAAATTGACTATATAGACCAAATAGCATCAAAATGAAAAACCAAAAATTGAAAATTTTTCAATGTTGTTTTGAATGTTCAGTTGATAACCAGAAGTGCTAAAACGTATTATCAATTTTAAGTTTACGGAATTAGGTACTTGAAAATAGCTGCAAGTCTTTAAAAACTGCTTGTTACATCCTATTATTCAGGCTTAGTTTATGTACCGGTAGTATGATGAATGCATTAATTATGATGAATGTATTAGGCCTAATCCTATGCCTGAATTAGTGACAGAACAAAATGTTTCTATCACTTATTCCTGAAAACTCAAAAGGGTTTTTTATTTTGCTGGTTTAATATTCACTCCACCCATTATTACTTGTTGTAACTAATCTTATACTTATGTAGCAAAGTTCATCATTCTTATCAGTAGGTTATCACTGATTATGCTTACACTAATTAGCGGGGTACGTATACATATATTACTTTGAAGAGAGCGGCATGCTTGACACTGGTCTAGAAGCTTTATCAAATTCTGAACAAGATAATCAGTCGTTTCCATTGGGCGACTTGCTTCCAAAGAACGAAACACAGACGACTTATTTTTTAAGCAAATATCCCAAGTTTGATGGTAGAGATGTGCTTATTGCTATTCTCGATACAGGCATTGATCCGGGTGCACCTGGACTTCAGGTAGATTCGCAAGGACAGGATTGCCATAGAGAAGATCATTATACATCTTTTTTGCATCGCAATTGATTTTTATTAGGCAGAAATTTAGCATAGTAACTTGATTAGAGGTGAAGCTGAATCAATGTTTAATCAATAAGCCTAAAGATGTCTGAGCTTCCAAAATGAGACATTGCTATCGCATTCTTATTTATTGGCATGTTTCCATGGAATGACGGAGTGGCAGTATTGTATTCATAAGATTTAATGTCATTGTAGATTATTTTAATGGTCCATGTAGCTGACTTGATTCTAGAGGAATTTGTTGCTTTATCAATACTTGTTTTGATTTAACTTGACTTTTAGTCTGATCAATTCAGGTAACTTCAACGGGCTCCTGCAAGATAATCAACATTATGGATTGTACAGGGGCCGGTGATATTGATACCTCGACTATTCGTACTCTTGATGAGAAGGGCAAAATAGTTGGCCTGACGGGTCGTAAGTTAAAAGTGATTTATTTTGTCATTCCTTATCATAGTCTGGATTACTAGGTGTTTTTTGTGCCAATCGCAGTTTTTTTTGATTGTCGCTTAAGCTTTATGCCTTTGATTTTATTTATTCATTCTGGAAAAGTATATAAAGTGCCGACTGTTTTTTCAATTTATTTGCATTCTTTATTATGCTTTAACGAATACTTGATTCTCGATAGATATTTTAAAGTTTACTGTAAATTTTTATTATAGGAATTCAATGCTGTGCAATAGATAGTCTTTCTTTTGTATTCCAGATCCCTGAATCTTGGTCAAACCCTTCGGGAAAATATCACGTTGGCATGAAAAACTTATTTGAATTATATCCCAGCGATTTGAAGGATCGCGTCAAAGTGAGTTTGTCTAAGAATGAAAAAACTACTTCGAAAACCTATTAACGTGACAAAGCCTTGATGAGTTTTTGGTGCATGATGGTGTAAAGCTGGCTTAACAGAACACTTAGTCTGTCTTTGTGACGAATAATAGATTCAGTCAAACGTGGAGTTGGTTACTCTTAAAAATAATACTGTATGCGTATCATTTCAAAATTTTGGAAGAACGTCAAGAAGTTTTACCTTAGAGTGACTGCTATTTTAAAGTATTGACTATAATGGATAGCAACTAAATTCTAGGGAGGGTACAAAAATTTTCAAAGGTTGAAAGATTGACTAAAGTTGGTGGTAGGGGTAACAAGCACCTCTTTTGACATTCCTTATCGAGCTCTGTTCATTAGCATGACGGAATCGAGAAAAAATTAATTAATTTTTGAAAATATAATTTTTGAAGGTCTTTCGAACTCTAGGGATTTAGTCAAAACCAGACGTGAACGTAGGCGTTGGGGGTCTAGCTTGCGGAAATTCGTACCTCGTAATTCGTCCTCCTCAATTTGACCCCTAAATTCGTTCCTCTCAATTCATCACGCCTCAGTTTGCCCCCATAATTCCTCTCTGTCACAACTCGTCCCTCACAATTCGTCCAGGGTTGCCAAGTTGGGGGTTTTTCCCCTATTTTGGGGTTTTTGGAGGCCGTTGGAGGCATCTTTTAGTGATTAAGGTTTTTTCGCGCCTATGCATAACCATTATTTGGGGTTTTTTTCAGGCAGTTTCGAGGTAAAAATTGGGGGTTTTGACAAGAGCACTGGGCAACTCTGAATTCGTCCCCACAAAAATTCGTCCCCGCCACGATTCGTCCCCCACAATTGGTTTCTCTCCCTCCATAATTCGTTTTCGCCTTAATTTGTCCCTTCGCAACTCGTCGTCCCCTGGAACTGATTTCTTATTAAAATATTGAAAAATGCCTTATGAAGAATTTTTTCGTTTCTATAAATTACTTACCGTGTTTTCATAAGGTATTCGGGTTATTTTTTAACTGCATTATTAAACTTATCGTACCTATGCGTCGATAAAAGATTGCACGTATTGCTGATAAATGAGAGGCATCTGCTTATTGGAAATGTTCAGCTGATTGGTCAGTGTGAGTGAAGTATCTTATAGTCTCGGCGGTTAAGAATATCATTTACTAAGGAAATAAAGGCGTTTTAGCAGCAAAAGATATGAAGCTACTGCGAATCAAATTTGACAGATCGTAAAACGTGGCGCAAGAAATCTGATTGACTTTCTACGGGGCATTGTTTATAGTTTTGAATTCTATTTTCTAATTTAATATCGTTCTTGCTCGTTCTATTTTTCTTGAGCGATTTGTTGCAGCTGGTAACGTTTTTTTGCAGCAGCTAGCTTCATATCATTTTATTCGCCGAGACTGCCAAATATTTCATAACTGCAATCAATTAAACAAACATTGCTAATTAGCTGATTGTGTGTCATTTATCATCATACATTTCATCTGTGATCAGCACGTACCCGTATGTAAATATACAATGATTATAATAATATATGTAGACTGTAGTTATACGTAAGTCAAAATGATACGAGTATGTAAGTTACCTAATGAAAACGTAAGTAAGTTATAGAAAGACAAAATTCTTCATTAGGATTTGTTTCATAATTTCTATGAGGAATGCATTCCAGGGACGATTCGTGGAGGAACGAATTGTGGGTGGGACGAATCGCGGGGGCGAATCGCGGGGGGATTGTGGCGGGGATGAATTGTGATGGCGACAATTGTCGGAGACGCATAGTAGGGTATGAATTTTCCGTATCCCATGGGTCTGACCTTTGAATTTTTAGGAAAAATGAGGCGAATTGATGGTAAAAAACGGATGTAAATCGAAAATTATCTCCTTAAGTACCTGCTTGAAATTGGTCAGAAATAGTGAAATAAAAATATATATAAATAACCCGCGCCCATGTGTGGTGCTAATCTCGAGATCTTGTAAATAGCCGACTTTTGACTGTGCGAAGCTGTTGATTTTCCATCTATATGTTGCTTAGAATTAACTTAAGTTTACAAAAAAATTGCATTTTTCTGAAAAATGTAAGTTTTGACCACTCTTTTCTTTTTTGTACAAAAAATTTCGATTTTTTTTGCACAAGCGAAAATCGGTGAAAAACTGCCTATAATTTGTGTACGAAGATGTGCAAAGATCGCTCCAAAAATTTTTGGACGAGTTTCAAAATCTTTGATCCGTACAAAAATATAAAACAGTGGTTCCGACTAACCTCGTTACATTCTAGAAATTGAGAGGAATGAACCATGCATTGGCATATGGGTATGAGAGGGGGTTATTACCCCTACCTAAGGTTTTGAAAAATCATACTTCAGCTGAAAGACTAAAAATTCTACCTAAATTTCCGAGCGAGCGCCGTATTGATAAACTTTTGTACTTTTTATTGCTAGAAATTTTTGGATTGGCTAAACTTTATTATTAAGAGTCAAGAAACCCAGTTTATCGCACTTAGCCTACTGCTGTACCATTTTAAAATACCCTAAAGTCTACATATGCAGAATGTACAACGTTGACTTATGGGGACAGTATTTGTACTTTTGCAAGCAGACCCTGTACAAAAAAAATGACCACAATTAAATATCTGGACTTTTCTATCTTGCTCATGTAAAAAAATTATCAGACTTCTTATGATAAAGTCGTCCCCTTTCATATCAAACTCCTTATTTCACAATCAGGTCGGTCCATAAAAGCTTTTTAGGTGCCCTTTCTAACTCAATTGACTTTAATTTAAGAAAGAAAGACGCGAAAAGACGTGGGATTTGTTGCACAGATTATGCGTTTCCGATTTAAGTCGTCAGTTGGACTTGTTTGACGAGGAAATAGGTTCCGATTCAAAGGAATTGGTATGTAATTGTTAAAATTTGCAGCACTAAAGTGCCCACTAGAGTTCCGTGAAATTTCTCTTTTTCCAGGAAGACAAATGGAAAGGCGAGGATCTGCTACATCTGACGGATTGTCTAAAATCCTTAGACGAAAATTACGACGATTGCGGTCCTGTCATGGATTGCATCGTTTTTCACGATGGAAAGACATGGAGGTCGAGATTTTTACATCATTTATTGCGATGTGCATTGTCGAAAGCGTATCTCCGTGAATACTTTTCATTTCTTTTAACGATTATGTATATGTATCAATAATTAATTGTCTTAATGATAGCAATGTCAAGCACGCTCATTATTGTAAAACCCATCTCTTTGTAATACTCGTGTTTTGAAGAAGTTAAAACTTATTTGCAAACATTTTTCAGCGAATGGAAATGCGATAAAGCAAATTACTTCAAATAAGCTCAGCGTTTGAAGTTTAGTCATGTTGCACGTGAACAAGCTCACAAAAATGTGCTAAATTTATCTGCCCTCTGATAGATCTTGGATACGAGCTTGCAGCTTTGTTTTTTTAATTAGCATTCCCTCGTGTATAGCTGTTCTTTCGTATTCAAGGGCTTGTGTTGATACGTCTTTCAAAGGCAACTTGGACAAATGTCAGTTACTGGGCAGCTATGGAGAGACGAGGGAATTCGCTAGATTCACGGAACAAGGTTATTGACGAATAATATGTTAAACTGAATGCTTAACTATCGTTTGTTAGTTTTAGTAAAATTCAAATTTATTCCCTATTCTTTTGAACATTTTTTATCTAATCTTTGAACCATTTATGCTTATCTTTTAAAATTTTAGTTGAACAAAGTATAAATTGACTTATGTCTCTGCAAAACCGATTTATTTAATTTTCGTTTCTTATTCACATGATACATTTCTGCTTTATTCTCCTGCTAAAAAGTGGCTAGATTTATTTTTAATTCTTCTCATCTATTTTTTAATTGATCTAAGTAAGGTTGGGCTCATGCATGAGTAAGATAGAGGTGGCCACAGAGGGGAGGTGAAATCCAGAAATGATCATACAGTAAATTGTGGTCATTATTTTTTGCACAAGGGCTCATTCTGCATAGGTACATATAATGAATTTTAGTGTTTTTACTATAATATATACCTAAACGCGTTTTGTGTGCTTAAATTGCCTTTTTGATCTTTACTACTGTATATTTGTCAATTTATGCATATCTAATAACTATAAAACATTAAAGAGATTATCAATACGGCGCGAAGCGCCTGAAAATTTTGATAGTTTTACCGTTTTTCAAGAGCGATTTGCGGCCTTTTTACCACACCAAGCTTAAAAAATTGTCTTGCTGCACCTTTCGTTTTCTCAAAATCGCCTGATTACCTGATTTTCAAAAACCTCAGTTAGGGTTAATACCCCCTCACCCCTCCCCCTGTGCCCATGTGTGGTCGGGCTTACTTAACGCAGGTCGTCTACATTGTTTCTGTTGTCTGCAAAAAAATTTTTCGTTGATACGAACACTTTGAGGAATCGCCTTTGTACGAGAGCTATGATTTTTCGACTGAATACAGTAAGGCTGCCGAAATTTTCTGATGCTTCGCGTCAGATTCAGCAACTGTTTTCAACTATTCGTCTTTTAAAATTCGAATTTTAATCGAAATATTAAAGATGTGAAAATTATTCTGTGCTGCTTTAGTAATTTTATGATTCACTTTGACTCAAAACTAGATTTAAAGGGGAAGGAATGAATGATTCTCGGCGCCGATTCTTTTTTTAGAAATATTTTCCAATATTCTTAGAGCCGCTCATTTGGCTGTGAAAATGGTATAAGTATCAAAATTAGCTTCTTTAATAATATTTCTAGCCAAACCTCTCATAAATTTTTTTCAATTTTTTCACCTCCCCCAGAATTTGCTATTTTTTGAAAGTTTCCAGAACATTTGTAGAAGAGGTGCTTCTTTAAGCGTTTTTAAGTGTCTACTTGCCCCATGATAAGAAAGCCTGTTAAGAACATAATTTACTTTACGACTATTCCCACATTAAACTTCCTTCAGACCATCCCTACCTTGCTCAACTATGGCCAAAGACCACAACTAAAGCTCGAAAATTCAGTTTTGCTCGCGGAATGCATTATTTACCAAATTATATTGCGACTTAAGTAACATTTGAGCATATATGTAACAGGGGATTATGGATTTCTTCCACCTAAAGTCGGACGCCTCCCGCCCCCCCCCCCGCCATCTCCCCAAAGCCAGAAAATTTTTGACCCCTCCCCTGATTTTTGGAAAAGTCGAATTTTTTGGCAGTTCTTGGCCAAAAATTGGAGGTCATTCACCCCCCTCCCTAAAATGGCCGATACCCCCTTCGAATTTCAAGCCGTTACATGTAAGCATCTGAGGTCTTGTACTCTACTCAGGACCATACATGTATAGCATGAAAATTCAGGGTGGTTAGGCCCAAAATTTTCTAAAAAGTGCCCTTTTTGGGCTAAAAAACGGAGGATACGCGTCAAAAACACCGTTTTTTGTCGTTTTAGACAATGGTCGTCCTTTCTAGAACATAAGAAGGTAAAAAGATTTTCAGAAAAATTTTGAAAAAAATTGAGTAAATTGAACAAAATATAGTCACAAAATGTGTATATGGCGCGAAGCGCTGAAAATTTGAGATGCTTGGGCTAAAAATTGGCTAAAACGCTTAAAAGGGCACACTTTTACCAACTTTTACGAAAAATCGACAATTCTAAGGGGTCGCAGCCATTTTGCGGGGGTCAGTTGTTATTCTGGGGGTCAACCTCCCAGAGCAAGTCTGCTCGGGACCTTGCCGTAAAACATTGATCGATTGAATGATTCGTCATTTTTTATCATTGCATCCATTTTTCATTCACCATTCATTCATTTTTCATTTATTCAATGATACATATGTACATATATGGTCATTTCGTACATTTTTGCTATTACTTCCGTTCTAAAGCTCGATTCTGAGTAATAAGCAAAGAAATAATTTCATATTTTTTTAGATTTGTTATCTTATTCGGTCAATTTTCACGATAACGGCAACATCCTGGAAATAGCGTGTACAAGTGGTAAGCTAAATAAGTTATATACTACCTCCGCAGACATTCTTGATAAATTGATTTAAGACTAGTGATGAAACGGGTACCTACCCGAATCCGGGATCCGGTATTACCTTTGATATTTGCAGGATCCGGATCCGAAAGTCTGAATTTTTACTATTCGGATCCGGATCCGGAAGTTAAAATTTTCTTTATACGGATCTGGATCCGGAAACGACTCTTTAGGCATTCCATCAAACAAACATGCAAATACATATCTGGAATCTCTTACTTTGATCTGCTAAAATGTGACAGTCATGAAGTTATATTTAGAATTAAAGCAATTTCTCATAGCAAAAAGTTTTAGTTTTCTACAAGCATTAAGACATAAATATTGATGCTCATCAGTAAAGTTAACCTCTGGCCAATAATACTTCAAAAATTTTTTTAAACTTTCACTATACAAATGATTACGCTTTGCTTGATATACTATTCTAGTCCCATTCCACTTATAAGCAGTTTGAACAGAATACTAGTCGCGGCAGCTGAAAGGTATTTTAATGCATGCAGATAAATCACGGAAAACCCAGATATGCTTTTTTTACTATATACGCTGATTCTCTGAGCGCGATTCTTTTTGCATTTGGCAGATTTTTCCAGTGCACATATGTACGAAAACTTTTCGAGACTCTTTTTCACATGTACAAATATTTTTGGGAGGACAAGAACGGTAAAAATATCTTAAATTTCCAAGAATTTTCGACGCTTCCCACTGGAATATGTATTCTGTTCAAAGTCTTTATAATGGTAAAAATTGTGTTTGAAAAGACTAAGACGCAAAATTTCCTAGCGTTTGGCGCTGGTAATGATGCTATTCTTCTCAATGAACCTCCATTGTTGAGCTTAGCTTCAATTAGTCAGAATATTCTAGTGCTTCATACAGTTGAGCAATTTGCCCTGTTTGTCTGTTAAAAGCCTAAGCTTGAATTGAGTTTAAGGTAAGTAAGTATGTCAAAATTGTTTTGTAAACATTTGATAATTTTCTGGTATGTTTCCCTTCCCAAAGCTTCAAAATTTTGTTTAAAACTGCAAAAATAATAAATTTTTTGATGCTCGCAAATTAAGTTTTGGGGTCTTATCAATGAAAAGGCCGCAAAATTCATCTTGTAAATGGTAAAAATGTTAAAACTTTTCTATTGATAGCTTTTTCTATTATTTTTTATTGTCAGAAACCCAGAAATATGTAGGCTAAACTACACGAACAAAACTCGAAAAACCTAGTGTTACCATACAAAAAGCCTTACTGTTCTATATTACATAAGGTATAACCAAAAATTTACATGTACAAAATGGACAAATGCTTGGGGACCGTCTTTGTACGTGTAATTGACCTTGTACAAAAAATACTTGCCCCTTAGGCACATACCTGGGCAATGGCTGACGGGTCGCCCCGTCCAACTTCCAGCCAAAAGGGTGGGTGGGTCCCTTAGACCCATTATGCCTTTTTACGGTGCAAAATTTCACTAAAATACGTACCTAGCCAGTTAATTTTTGTAAAAGTCTGCTCGCTGCCTGCCATCTTCTTAATTTATTAAAATATTAACATATCAAAAATGATAAATATATAAAAAATTAATAAAATAAAAATAAACTTAATATATTTAAAATTATGAATGTGAAAATTTTGTAAAATTAGAATATGAAAAGGCGAGGTGGCTGAAACTCTTAAATAAGCACTTCACGATTTGATGGGGAGCATCAGCAAATTTGTTAATGTTAAAGTTTTCCATGCAACTGCTTCTCGTAATTGGTGCATTGTCGTACGGACCTACTGTTTAAAGGTGACAATTATTTTATGCAAATAAAATGGACAATAACTAGGTCAATACAGGGTGGCCACTGACTTCGCAAAATAAAATTCCCAGGTTTTTCCCGGGTTTCCCGGGAGATTTATGGACCATTCCCCGTTTTAAATCATGCTTTAAACGCACACTATATACGCAGAAGTGTCATGATAAGAACATGAAAAAGGATAAGGCACAAGCAACTTTTAATCAAACAAATGCAAACACTACACGAAACGTTTTGGAACAATCATAATTTCTTTTTCAATGATGCTAACGAGTTGTCGATAGCAGTTCTCGCAGCCTATAATATAGTACAGTAGCGATTTTGGTGTGGTAAAACAGGGTTTTCGATATTTGTTAGTGTATTTCAGCTAATTTATGGGTTTCTCACGCCAAAAATTACTAAAAATTGTCTCAAAACGGCGCGAAGCGCCTAAAAATTTGACATTTTTCCATTCTAAATGCAAATTCTGCCATTTTAAAGATATATAGGACCAGTGGCGGATCTAGGATTTTCCTAAGGGGGGCGGTATCCAAACTTTTCCAAAAACTGTCAAAAATAGGTCCAAAAATTTGCCCTTAACGCGCAAAATAGCGTTTTTTCGGTGTTTTACATTGTATAATTTTACATAAAATCACTTGACGCAATATTTTTTCTAAAAATTTTAAAATGTTAGACAATTTTGTGCGAAAAAATCATTAAAATTCTTTGACTTTAACAAAAATCTGGCGCGAAGCGCCGAAAAATTTGTGAAATTAAGGCGGATAGACGTCTAGAAGCATGATTTACTGCTTAATTTCCTGTATTTATAGCATTTGAGCGAAACATCGAAATTTTTAATTGAAAATAGAAGAAAACTATGCAAAAATAGCTGTTAAAATTGTTTTGAAACCTACATGAACAGAAAATGGCTTCCAGGCAGTGGTTTTTTGTACAAGGTCCTTTTGTACATATACAAAGATGGTCCCTAAAAGTCTTTGTACATTTTGTACACACAAATTTTTGGGTACTATGATATAGTACGGTAGCGACTTTAATGTGGTAAAGACAGAGTTGTTCGACCTTTGGTAGTATATTTTGGCTAATTCCTGGTTTTATGAAAGCAAAAATCATTAAGTATCGTCTTAAAACGGCGCGAAGCGCCGAAAAATTTGACATTTTTCATTTCGAAATGCGATTTCTGCTATAATAAAGATATATATGACACACAATTACTCATTTCGGCGCGAAGCGCCGAAAACTTTCGCGAATTTCAGACCTTTTTTGCAGTTTTTGTCTTCCCGAAAATCTTTGTACATCTACAAAGACGGTCCCGAAAAGTCTTTGTACATCGGGTAAAATCTTTGCCGAATACAAAAAAACGTGCTTCCATGTCGCCAAGAAAGTGAATAAATGTCATTAATAGGTATCATCCGGCGCGCAGCGCCGAAAAATTTGAGAAGTTGTGGTTACTGACGGCCAAAAATCATTGCAAATTGCTTATCCATTCTTTATCTCGCCAAATATTTTTGACCAATGGGGGGGGCCGCCCCCTTGCCTCCCTTAAATCCGCCCCTGTATAGGACAAACAATTACTCATTTCGGCGCAAAGCGCCGAAAATTTTTGGGAATTTTACACCTTTTTACAGGTTTTGTCTTCCCAAAAATCTTTGAACATTTTGTACACAGAAATTTTTGGGTACTATAATATGGTAGAGTAGCGACTTTAGTGTGGTAAAAACAGAGTTGTTCGACTTTTGATTACCTAATTTCTGGGTCTCTAAGGGCAAAAATCACTAAGAATCGTCTTAAAACGGCGCGAAGCGCCATAAAATTTGAAATTTTTCCTCTTAAAATGCAATCTCTGCCATTATAAAGATATGTAGAACACCCAATTACTCATTTCGGCGCTAAGCGCCGAAAATTTTGCGAATTTCAGACCTTTTTTCAATTTTAGTCTTCCCAAAAATCTTTGTACATGTACAAAGACGGTCCCGAAAAGTCTTTGTACATCGGGAAAAATCTTTGCCGAGTACAAAAAAACACTGTTGCACAAACGTCTTAACGAACAATAGTACAAATCACCGTTTTTTTGTACGAGACAAAGATTTTGAGGCTCGTACAAAGATTTTTGGAGCGATCTTTGTACAACTTTGTACACAAAGTATAGGCACTTTTTGGCCGATTTTTCATTGTACAAAAAAATCGCTAAGTTTTCGTACAAAAAAACAGTGGTACAAATAGCTACTAGATATATCAAACAAAGAGAATACACAAATATCAATCAACGATGTGACAATGGGCGAGATGAAAAACGGAAATAAATGCTACATGATAAAATATAAAAACACGTAAACTAGCATGATACTAAAAGCGATAAAAAATATAACATTGTACTATTAATTCAATATTTTTGGCCTCCGAAAACTGAGTTCAAACTAAATTTCTTGACGAAAATCCCGGGTTTGTCCCGGGTGCCAAAAAAATCCTCGGGCTTTTCCCGGAGTTTCCCGGATTCCGGGTGAGTGCCACCCTGTCAATATATCGATGCGTATGTTATAGCATACGCACATGCAAATGCATAGCTATTTTCGAATTTCGAAGATAACGCATAGTTCATGGGTTAATGGAATTTTCATGGAATCTTTAGGTTAGCAAAATCATGTTGATTGAATCTTATTTTTAATTCTGATTTTAATAACTTCCGAGAATTTCTTTAGCACTGCTTATCTTGAGAAAGTAGCAAAATGAGTTGAAAAGAAGACAAATGTCAAAAATATTCAACTATGTGCGCTGCTTATAATTCGCGCATTGCTTACCATTAAAAATAAGTAAAAGTAAGGTAAAACAAAAAATTGAAAAGAAAGTTTTGGCGCTTCGCGCCAGATAAAATTTCTGTGTTGCTATTATTGTTTATCTTAATAAAGTGAATCACTATAGAATTTATATTTTCATTACTAACTTCAATACACATGCAGCACAAACTTGTACAAAAGGGTTGCATGGGTGAGTTTAACTGACACATATACTTCTCTAACTATTAAGCTCCAGAAAAAGGTGGGTCTGTCCCTGAAAAAGGTGTGTCCGTGCCTGAAAAAGGTGAGTCCGTGCCTGAAAAAGGTGGGTCCGTGCCTGAAAAGGGTGGGTCCGTCCCTGAAAAAAGTGGGTCGTTCAGCTTAATCAGTGGGAGAGTCCCAGAAAAAAGTGGGTCTGTCCCTGAAAAAGGTGGGTCTGTCCCTGAAATAGGTGGGTCCATGCCTGAAAAGGGTGGGTCCGTCCCTGAAAAAAGTGGGTCGTTCAGCTTAATCAGTGGGTCAGTCCCAGAAAAAAGTGGGTCTGTCCCTGAAAAAGGTGGGTCCATGCCTGAAGAGGGTGGGTCCATGCCTGAAAAGGGTGGGTCCATTTCTGAAAAAGGTGGGTCCGTCCCTGAAAAAAGTGGGTCGTTCAGCTTAATCAGTAGGTCAGTCCCAGAAAAAGTGGGTCTGTCCCTGAAAAAGGTGGGTCCATGCCTGAAAAGGGTGGGTCCATGCCTGAAAAGGGTGGGTCCATTTCTGAAAAAGGTGGGTCCGTGCCTGAAAAAGGTGGGTCTGCCCCGAAAAAGTGGGTCTGCCCCGAAAAAGGTGGGTCCATGCCTGAAAGAAGGTGGGTGTCCCTGAAAAAGGTGGGTCGGTGCCTGAAAAAGGTGGGGTCTGTCCCTGAAAAAGGTGGGTCTGTCCCTAAAAGGGTGGGTCCGTCCCTGAAAAAAGTGGGTCGTTCAGCTTAATCAGTGGGTCAGTCCCAGAAAAAAGTGGGTGTCCCTGAAAAAGGTGGGTCTCTGCCTGAAAAAAGTAGGTCCGTGCCTGAAAAAAGGTGGGTCGTTTAGCTTAATCCGTGGGTCAGTCACTGAAAAAAAGGTGGGTTTATCCGTGAAAAAGGTGTCAAACAGTATAATAAGATGGTTCCTGTGCATGTTTTGCAAACTGGTCACGATGTACTGTATCTAGCATTTCCTTAAATCATCTCCAAAAATTTTCTCCCTGTACAAAACATAGCCCCGTCCAAGTTACCCCTTCGCCCCGTCCAACTTTTGGTTCGGCCCGTGCAGGTGATGGGCCGATATGGGGCATTGCCCAGGTGTGCTTAGGCATCAATAAGCAGACAGGACAATTACGATAGTGCATAACAATAAATCAACAACAGATGATATATTAAACCAGCAAGGATTAATTATGTTTATTGGATCCGGATCCGGAAGTTTTAATTTTAATTACCCGGATCCGGAAGTTGTGAAAAATTAAGATTCGGATCTGGAAGATGTGAAAACTAGGATCCGGATCCGGAAGTTGCGAATACTAGGATCCGGATAAATTGAAATCTAGGATCCCGTTTCATCACTATTTAAGATTAGGCGTACATGCACAGCATGGGAAATCGGGGGGGGGTGAAATTTTAAAAGTGCCTTTTTTGGGCCTAAAATAGTAGGAACGCGTCAAAAACATCGTTTTTTGACATTTCTGACGATGCTCTATCTTCCTTGATCATAAAAACAAAAAATTTTAAACATCAGTTCATGGCGCGAAGCACCAAAAATGTGAACTTTTGAGCAAATAGATAGCTAAAAACGCTTAAAAAGCACCTTTTCTGCGAATTTTTAGAAAATGTTTGGAAATTTTTCGAAAATCGCGAATGCCAGGGGGGTTAAAAAAATTTCTGGGGTGTTAAACCCCCCCAAACCCCCTATGATCATGTCTGGGCGGAACTATATATGTATTTAGTCGTATACAATATGTACTTAATTTAAGAAATATGTTTCCAGGCTATAAGTTTAATGTATAAAATTTTCTTTTTTGACATTTGTTAAAAAAATGATTCAAGGGCTCTTATATGAATTGCATTGTATGATTTTTATCCTTCATGATCATTTCATTCTCTTATATGAAGTCAGCTAGGTCACCTAATTTTAACTTTTTTGGCGGCCAATTTGAATCGTCCGCTCTGAAAGCTACGTTTAAAGCTTCAACTTTTACTTATTTCGAGGTTCTCATGGTACACACGTCGCGAGCATAGCTGCTGCTAATTTTCCGGATAATCTGGAACGAAACGGTTTGGCTCCGGGTGCCCAAATTGTGTCTCTTTGCATAGGCGACAGCCGCTTGAATAAAATGGAGACGGGAGCAGCTCTAACTCGTGCGGTATATTTTACTATGTATGCATTTGTACATTGGATTATGATTGTATAAGCAGGGCAGACTCATATCCAGGATTCACCTAAAGGGGATCCAAGATATCATTTTATATTTCATAAATTATACCGGACAGCCTAAAAAATTGCAGTATTTTTGACTTGCTTTATCATGCTCTTATCCATTTGGATAACAAAAGCTCAAAAAAATTGTGCCTTTTTAATAGAGCAATAATTAATTAATGACAGCATGGCGCTACGCTCAGACTATGCTTAGTTTAAGTATAACTCGTTATACTTCTTTCTCAATAGTCTGTGAATAGTTTTTTGGTCGCGCTTGAGGCAGAATTAAGGAGAATATTTTGCATAATTCACATACGTGGGACTCGAAGCACCGAAAATTTGAAGCTTTTCTAACAAGGATGCTATTTCTCCATTTTTCCATAGATTAAAAAAAATTTCGATGGCCAAGTGGGTGGCCTGGCCGCCCCCGCCCCTTCCTGAATAAGACCTTGGCTCTAGTGATCGACCGGAGCGGCCAAAGTGGCCGGAGCCGGAGATCCGGCCGGAGCCGGATTGAACCATGTTGCTCCGGCCGGAGCCGGAGCCGGAGGCCGGAGCCGGAGAAATATAATTTTACACGTGCGGATAGATAGGACATCTTTGTGACCAAGACCTAGACCATAGTGCACATGCATCTTAACTGCATATCAGCTAGTTAGTTATATGAAATACAGGGGCGGATTCAAGGGGGACGGCGGGGGGGGGGCGGCTGGCCCCCTTATTGGCCAAAAATATTTAGCGAGATAAAGAATGCAGGGGCGGATTTAAGGGAAGGGCGGGGGTGGCCGCCACCACCCTTGGCCAAAAATATTTGGCGAGATAAAGAATGGATATGCAATTTGCAATGATTTTTGGCCGTCAGTGACCATAATTTCTCAAAATTTTTCTGGCGCTATGCGTCGGATGATATGTACCTATTAATGAGATTTATTTACTTACTTTGGTGACCTGGAAGCCATTATCTGTTCATGTAGGTTTCAAAACAATTTTTACAGCAGAAACAGCTATTTTTGCATAGTTTTCTTCTATTTTCGATTAAAAATTTCGATGTTTCGCATCAAATGCTGTAAATACAAGAAATCTAGCAGTAAATCATGCTTCTAGACACGATTTTTTTCGTATTCGGCAAAAATTTTTCCCGATGTACAAAGATTTATTGGGACCGTCTTTGTACATGTACAAAGATTTTTGGGAAGAACGAAATTGCAAAAAAGGTCTGTAATTCAAAAATATTCTCGGCGCTTCGCGCCGAAATGAGTGATTGTGTGTTCTATATATCTTTATAATGGCAGAAATTGCATTTCAAAAGGGAAAATGTCAAATTTTTCGGCTCTTCGCGCCGTTTTACGATTCTTAGTGATTTTTGCCCTAAGAGACCCAGAAATTACCTAAAACACACTACCAAAATTCGAACAACTCTATTTTTACCACACTAAAATCGCTACTGTACCATATAATACTACCTAAAAATTTGTGTGTGCAAAATGTACAACGACTTTTGGGGACGACTCTTTGTACATGTACAAACGGACCTTGTACAAAAGACACTGACTGCTTCTAGACGTCTATCCGCCTGGATTTCAGTGGCGGATCCAGGATTTTTCTAAGCGAGGGGCGGTACCCCTAAGGGGGGGCGGAACCCTGACTTGGGCGAAAAAATCAGCCATTTTAACACGAAAATCGCTGAAAATCACTCAAAAATCCTTAATTTTGCGCACTATTTTGGTCCAATGGGGGGCGGCCGCCCCCGCCCCCTCCCTAAATCCGCCCCTGCTTGATTTCACAAGTTTTCCAGCGCTTCGCGCCAGATTTTTATAAAGTCAAAGAAAGTTGATGATTTTCTCGCACAAAATTGTCGAAAATTTCAAAATTTTTAGAAAAAATATTGCATTAAAAGTGATTTTATGTAAAAGTACACAATGTATAACACCGAAAAAACGCTATTTCGCGCGTTAAGGGCAAATTTTTGTACCTATTTTTGACTGTTTTAGGAAAAGTTGGGATACCGCAGCCCCCCCCCTTAGGAAAATCCTAAAGAATGGATATGCAATTTGCAATGATTTCTGGCCGTCAGTGACCATAATTTCTCAAATTTTTCTGGCGCGACGCGCCGGATGATACCTGTTAATGACATTTATTTACTTTTTTGGCGACCTAGAAGCACGGTTTTTTTATGTTCGGCAAAGATTATTCCCGATGTACAAAGACTTTTCGGGGCCGTCTTTGTACATGTACAAAGATTATTGGGAAGATAAAAACTGCTAAAAAGGTCTAAAATTCGCATCAAGCAATAAATCATGTTTCTTGACATCTATCCGCTTTAATTTCACAAATTTTCCGGCGCTTCGCGTCAGGTTTTTGTTGAAGTCAAAGAAATTCAATGATTTTTTTCACACAAAATTGTTTGAAATTTTAAAATTTTAAGAAAAAATATTGCGTCAAAAGTGATTTTATGTGAAAGTATACAATGTAAAACACTGAAAAAACGCTATGTCGCGCTTTGAGGGCAAATTTTCGGACCTATTTTTGGCTGTTTTTGGATAAGTAGGGATACCGCCCCCTTAGGAAAATTCTAGATCCGCAACTGGTAAAATAGACTACATTCAACAAAATTTTATTCAAGGCTTTTATTAAGAAAAAAGCTGTCGTCTCCTTAGCCTGCCCTAAATAAAGCGTCAATAGGCAATATTTGATGTTAAAGCATGATTATGTGTGACCGTATATACATAGGTACGTTACATACTATATTTGTATGTTCAGTGAACCGCGAATATGACGTACAGAATGGACAGCAACATTATCTGGAAAATCAGTATAGCATGTGCAGTGCAGGCCAGACTGCATCTTATGCTACCCTATGACTTTCAGTGTTAACCGGAATTTACTGCAGCGATTTTCACAATTTTTGTTTCATTTTCATGTTCCTTTTTTTCCTAAAAATAAAAATTTTACGATTGTAATGGTGATAGACACTTTATTTGGTGTTATTTCCTTTTTCTGCTATTACATTGTGCTCCGACTAAATTTAATAAGCACAATGTCAGCAATTAGTACGTTCGGTCACTATGCTAAAAAAGGAAAAAATTCTCCGGCCTCCGGCCAATTTTTGGATGTCCTCCGGCCGGAGCACCGGAGTGGAAAAAATGGCCGGATTTGCCGGAGGCCGGAGCCGGATCTCCGGTCGATCACTACTTGGCTCCTGATATAAAATGAATATCCTTAAGAATTATTGATCCGTTATTTATGCCAGTCTCTTCAGTATCATGAATAAGAATCGTTACTTTATTCCAGATCAACACTTGCATTGAAATGAAAGTTGATGTGATCAATTATAGCTATTCCGAAGGTGCGCACTTCAAGGAATTTGGGTACAGTTCAGCTTATTTTATACATTTTGTTTTAAATGTGTAAACTGGTTTAAAGATCGTCAAAACTTGTGAAGTAAGGATTATTATGAAAACTGTCCTAAGTTATCAAAAGTTTCATTATTCGCGAAACATTGCTCCCTAACTTAGTCAGAAATTCCACCTTTTTGTTATTATAATCCCTTACCGACCTCTTGTAATACCTTTTTAGGAATCTACTTCTCCTAAATTTTAGACAAAGAGATGATTTGTCGTAGTATCTTTGAATCGAAAAGGCCTAAAGTTACTATGATTTTAGACTATTAATGCATGCAAAGCGACTGCACAACCTCGTAGATGTATTTATGAGCGGAATCAGGATCGTATTTTTGGGAGGTAAAATTTTTGAAGTCACATATGTATGTGTTCCAAGAGCAGTTAGGAGCTACATATACATAGATCAACATTTTAAAGGAATTCTCGACCAGATCTATACCATCTTGAAGCAAACATATTATATACATACATATAATCGAAAAATTCTTTGCTGCATTTAAAATTTGTATACAAAAATCTATCGTTTAAGCTGTGTGCATAAATATGTATAATTTCTTAATATCGGGTTTAGGGTCGGCTCCAGAAAATTTGGAAATTTTTGCCTTCATGTTAAATTTTGGGGCTTTTCAAAGGAAAATAATGCATATAACTAGTAAATCAGTGCGAAACGTCTGAAAATTTTGACAAGTTTACCATGTCTAAGTCATGCATAGACTTTTTAGATAGCATATATATATATATATATATATATATATATATATATATACATATATATTTTGCATATATATATATATATATATATATATATATATATATATATATATATATATATATATATATATATATATATATATATATATATATATATATAAAGAGAAATAAGAAAACGAATCGAATCGTCGAAAAATTTTGAGTTCACTAGCTCAATGTTCCGCTAAGAATCTGTTTTGGTGGTTTTGTAGTAGATTTCCAAATTTTTAAATGTTCTTTATAAGACTCTTCGTAAAAAAATTAAAAAATCTACATTTCACTGGGCCCTTCCTCCGCGCTCTCGGGCTGGTTACATCTAAACGTGTGTATTTAGCTAGATTTAGTTGCTTGAGATCAAACATTGGCATGGGGTGAGGGGGTTTACGTATTATTTTCCCCTTGAGCTTTAGAAAACTGATGGCTAATTGTATGTATAGCCATTTTCAGTGAAAAATCATTGCCATATTGCCTTTTTTGGACTCAGAAATGTGTGTGTTCAGAAATCATATAATTTTTTCTCTTAGTTTCAAAAGAATTTATTGGCTATTTTTCCGACGCTAAAAAGGGCTAAAAAGCTATTTTTAGTTCAAAAATGCTATATATCTGAGCTAATTATGAGCTTTAAGATGATTTTTCAGAATTGCTAAAATGGCATGAATTTAAAACGATGCCATCGTTTTTTGCTGTAGAATCGTTTTTCACTTATAGCTATCTCGAAGTTTTTGATTTTCACCCATCTTTAAAAGTTTGACCTTGTGTACCGACGCTTGAGATGCGATCATGATGCAGAGGCATGCAAAAATGTATTGATGGATTGGTGAATTTCTCTACTGATTTCAACATTTCTTTCATCCTACAACTATTTTTGGACCGATATGTAAAGCGATAGAAAAAGCGGTCTACGAGCATAATATAATATTTATTGCTGCTGCGAGTAATGATGGACCGGCTTTGAGCACTGTTCGGTGTCCCGGAGGTAGCCTCGACGCTTGTGTAAGTAAGTGTGAAGTACAGTGCTCGCCACGAATGTTTACGTTTTAATATGCTCCATAGGATGTTAGAGCTTGTTAAGGGATATACATATGTATGTTTAACACGTCGGTCGTGCATGGGCGGAAATAGGACCGACGTGTTAAAGATATAACCCTAACAAGCTCTAGAAGCTTATTAAAGCGTAAACATTCATGGCGAGTAGTGTATGTATTTAGTATTCCTAATCGTAATTACTCAATTATTCCGCCTATGAGATTTTTTGTTATGGTGACATTTGCCATAATGCTATGGATATTCCTCCTACAAAGTAAATACATACTTTTCACTACTTACAGAAATCCTTTGAATGTCATGCCAACTTTAGTACGCGAGACTGGTCCCAAATAAAGTCTAGCGTTCTTGCAATATTTTTCGAGACATTCTTTTTAACACTTATTTTGCCTGAAAAATTATTCTCTTTTGTCCTGGAGGTATACGAAGATGTCGTGAAGCGTGACTTTCTATAGTCGTATGCACACAAATGTGTATTATTATCTGTATAGCTGAAATGAGGAATGAAAGAAGGCTATGTATTATTAGTAGTGATGAAACGAGTACCCGGGATCCGGATCCGGTATTATGTCGATGTTTTTAGGATCCTGATCCGGATGAATTTTTACTAGTTCCGGAAACGACTCTTGATGCATTCATTCAGACGGATACAGATCTACATAATCACTCACATTTGTACATACATATCCGAAAATGTGACACCTATACATTTTAAAGGGTATACTCAAATAGAACGATTTCCACAAGAGAAAGTTCTGCTCTAAGGGCGATTATGATAATGACGATGAAGATTATGATTAATTCGATGATGATAATGACAATCAGGCCCGTATTCAGGGGACGAGAGAGAACGCCCCTCCCACCCTAAAAGTGGAAAAAAATTTTTTATCTCTCCTAAAGGCCCCCAAAGGAAAACATGGTAAATTTGCGGAGTGCGTCTAAAACACCACTAAACCAGGTATTCAGCGTACCTTTTGAGCTATTAAACTCAAAATTTTCGCGCCGGATTTGTTGTTTATGTATAGTTTTGTCCTTTTAAACCGGTCTAAATCGCTCAAATTTGAGTTAGGCTTGTAGAGAATGTCAAATTCGTTCCATTATTCAGCCATAGTTTTTGCCTTCTAGCCCACTCAAAACAGCTCAAATTTGAGTTATGAGATAAAGTGCATGAAATTTTTTCCGGCGCTCCGCGCCGGATTTGTTGTTTGTCTGTTTTTTATCTTCTATTTAGCCCGCTCCTAACCGCTTTAATTTGAGCGATACAAGTGGAATATGCCAAATTTTTTCGGTTGTATTGGTTCTTTCTGTAAAACAGAATGATTAAATACAAAGACAGGAGATAAGAAATAATTCGTCGATTGAATGATGGTATCCATGTCCGGATTTGAATAAAGTGAAATTGAGTATCTTTTCGCCAGTCATTAGTGTCATATGTACATGCACATTAGGGTTGTGCCGGGCAGTGATCGACCGGGCTCAAAAAATACCGGGCCCGGATCCGGGCCCGGGCCGGTTTGCTGCCGGGCTTGGTACCGGGCCCGGGCTTATATACTAACAACATGCCTTGCTTCCAATATAATGTTATGCATAAGATACATATTTAGACCGATTTTACATTTGTTATTTGTCAAACGCAAGGCTTACTGCTGTATCAAGAAGATTTTTGAATTCTAAGCTCTGTTAATTATTCAATCTTTCTAAAAATAAATTAAGTAGTTAGCAAGGATTTTGGTAGCATTATTCAAGCAAGAACAAAGTTTTTAATACAATAGCGCGCAATTCCATTATTAAAATGCACGTGCAACTAAACACGGTTTGAAAAAGCACAAGGTTTCATGTAGATATTTAAAGGAAATTGAGCATTAAATTTATGCATTCAGACATAACAGCGACTATGATATGGTCGGATAGAAGATATGCTGTTTGGATTTTAGAACTCAAACTATAGCGTACATTGACGTCAATTGAAATTGTGTAGTGTATAGGATAGGACACGTATTGAAGCCATAGGCGTAGCCAGGGGGCATTGGGGGCACATGCCCCCCCCGAAATTTTTCAGAAATTTTGTTGATTTTTCGAGTGTAATAATTGTGTCCAGAAAATTGAGTTCAAAAAGGCAAAAACGTCAAAAATTTTCCGGCGCTTCGCGCCGAGTCTTTATTATATTTATTGTTATATAGATCCAATGAGTTCAAAAGCTTAAATTAGCTAAAATAATCGATCAATTCACATCACTTTAGTGATTTATTGCTCTATTTGTTCGTTGAATGAAACTGCGCATGCTTGTTGAGCATAACAGTAAATGTGCGAAAATGATTGTGTACCAGTTTGTCTATTCTTTGCTTTGTTTGTCTTTCTTTACAAGGACAGGACACATAATCCTATTTTAAATGAAAGGAATGGCCAAATTTTCTTATGTTTTTGCGCATTTTCTGTTTTCTGAATTATATCTTGTTAATAAGAAGGCCACAAATGGGCCTGAAAACGATAAGAACAAAATTGTCATTGATACATCTTTTTTATATCTTATTGGCAGCACCCTTTGCTGCGCTTTATACTTAGCAGAGGTCGAAAAGCGCATTTCAGCTCAGAAATCTTGTACAATGTAGGACTTCATCAATTTTAAGTGTTTTGGGCTTAATTTAGAACCGAGATTTGGCCGATTTTGCGAAAATTTTAGCGATAGTATTTAACATTAAAGTGCTTTTTTTACAAAATTTTCTAGGGGGCGATTGAGCGCGCCACCGCAGCCCCCCCCGCCGTAAAATCTCGTTGTACATGTGCAGCGAGATTTTTGGGAGGACGAAAAGGAAAAAGGGTTCGCCGAAATTAATTTGTCTGTTCTGTATGATTTAAGCGGTATAAATTGTGTTTAAAGAGCTAAAACGTCAAAATTTTCCGGCGCATGGCGCTGCTGGTTATTGTTCTTTCTTTTTGTAAAGCTTCAGCATTGCGTTTAATAGCCTAAATCAGGCAAAATATCACAGAATATTAGTATTCACAGGCTACAAAATGTTAAGGACAGTAAAAGATTACTAAATTCCTTGGTGCTTTGCGCCTCTTATGATTTCCGAACTGTTTGTCAATTAAAAGACCGTAAATTCTACATGAAAACGGTAAAAATTTCAAAAATTTCCGGCGTTTCGCGCTGATTAACATTTTTGTATTTCTGATTGTCAGAAACCCATAAATTAGCTAGGCTACACTACTAAAGGTCGAAAAACTCAGTTTTATTATAGGTACATAACGTTACTAACATTCAATGCAAAATTAGTCTTAAAAAATTTTTTGTGTATGCCCCCCGAACCAAAATCCTGGCTACGCCTCTGATTGAAGCGTTGTATAGAAGATGAATGCACATATGAAGTTGACAAGTATATGATAATGAGCAGGTGGGCAGAAGTAAGGCAAATGGATTTAAATAGAATCACAGGCTAGCAAATTCATAAGAAATACGGACAACAGCTGAAATAGTAAACGTCTAAAATATTAACGATAATTATTTGAGGCCCGGTTGAGGCCCGGTGGTTTTCAGCCGGGCCCGGGCCCGGGCCTGCTATGACCGGCCGGGCCCGGCCCGGTACCCGGTCGATCACTGGTGCCGGGTCCACTTTATTCGAAAATTCGGGTCCGGGTCCGGGTCCAACATTTTAGGAAAGTCGGGTACGGGTCCGGGTCCAAGAATTTTTATCAACCTTGGGTCCGGGTCCAAAAAAGTCGAACCCGGCGGGTCCGGGTCCGTTAACATAACATTATGTTGCACATACCAAAGCACCATATCCTATCAATTTTCCCACATGTCCATATGATTGCACATTTATTTCTTAGTTTCTTTGTTCCAGGATAGGTCAAGTTCAGGAATGGTGCAACAAAGGAATAAGCAAACAAACAGCAGTGCACTAAGTGGCGACTGTGTGTCTGATGCCTGTTGGTGTGTGCAGCACGACCCCAAAAGAACGTCTCCATAAACGCTTGTAATATGCTAACGCGCAGTGGCGGATCTAGGATTTTCCTAAGGGAGGGCGGTACCCCAACCAGGCACGTATCTCTGGGGGAAATGAGGGGCCGGACCCCCCTCAAAATTCAGAAAAATCGGAAAAATAGGACTTTTTAAACATTATTCTGTGCTATTTTTGGCCCTTTTGGGCTTAGTCCCCCCAAAATTGGTGTTGGCCCCCGAAAATTGGACGGCCAGCTACGTGCCTGATTCCAACTTTTCCAAAAATAGCCAAAGATAGGTCCAGAAATTTGCTCTTAATGCGTGCGTGAAATAGCGTTTTTTCGGTATTTTGCATCGTATACTTTTACATAAAATCACTTTTGGCGCAATATTTTTCCTGAAAATTTTGAAATTTGCGACAATTTTGTGCGAAAAAATAATTAGATTTCTTAGACTTTAACAAAAATCTGGCGCGACGCGCCGGAAAAATTTGTGAAATTGAGGTGGATAGACGTCTAGAAGCATGATTTACTGCTTGATTTCCTGTATTTATAGTATTAGATGCGAAACATCGAAATTTTTAATTGAAATTAGAAGAAAACTATGCAAAAACACTTGTTTATGCAGTTAAAATTGATTTGAAACCTACATGAACAGAAAATGGCGTCCAAGCAGTGTTTTTTGTACAAGGTCCGTTTGTACATGTACAAAGATGGTCCCTAAAAGTCTTTGTACATTTTGTACACACAAATTTTTGGGTGTAATGATATAGTACGGTAGCGGCTTTAGTGTGGTAGAGTTGTTCGACCTTTAGTAGCGTATTATAGCTAATTCCAGGGTCAACGAGGGCGAAAATCCTTAAGAATCGTCTTAAAATGGCGCGAAGCACCGAAAAATTTGACATTTTTCCTTTCGAAATTCGATTTCTGACATATATAGGACACACAATTAGTCATTTCGGCGCGAAGCGCCAAAAATTTCTGCGAAGTTTAGACTTTTTTGCGGGTTTTGACCTTCCCAAAAATCTTTGTACATGTACAAAGATGGTCCCGAAAAGTCTTTGTACATCGGGAAAAATTTTCGCCGAATACAAAAAAAACCGTGCCTCCAGATCGCCAAGAAAGTAAATAAATGTCATTAGGTATCATCCGGCGCGTAGCGTCGGATAAATTTGAGAAATTATGGTCACTGACGGCCAAAAATCATTGCAATTGCATATCCATTTCTTTATCTCGCCAAGTATTTTTGGCCAATTGGGGGCGGTCGCACTTCGCCCCTGCTAACGCGCTATTGTTACTAAAAGTGCATCTATAAATAACTTAAACCATGCTTTATATTGCTATTGTGTCACGCCCAAGAGACATGGCTTCAGCTTTAATGTAGCGCCAATATTTGTCACATTATTACTATTTGTCACCTTCAATTTTAATCTTTGATGAGGCCATTAGTTTGTTGCTGAGTTGATTAAAATGTTGAAAACGATCCATTTGCCTGTTTTTAAGCCTACTTAATTTTTTTCTTCAATATTTCTGCAATGCAATATGCGTGCATTATATATTTGGACCCGGACCCGGCACCATATTGAAGGCGGGTCCGGGTCCGGGTCCAAGTTTGTGGATACAGCCGGGTACGGGTCCGGGTCCAGAAATTTAGGATTGTCGGGTCCGGGTCCAAAATTTTAGCCAGGTACCCGGCTATTCGGGTCCGGGTACCCGGCACAACCCTAATGCACATATAGGGAGGGGTGAAATGGAAATTGTTCCATTCACCGCTGAACGGTCCTTAAGCTATTTATGTAATGTCGAGCAGTTTACGACCAACACGGTGTATCTTTAAGCAAGTTTTATTTAATAATCGCTGATTATGCGATTCACTGTAATTAAAATCTTTGATTTTATTTTCCCTGACCATAAATTCTAGATTTCACTTCTTCCTGGCGAGCGTGGCCGTATGCGATCCGTAGATCTTTACGTATTTTTTCCAGTTGATACATTTTCACTGTAATCTAGTTGAAGAAAATACTCCGTTTGCTGAGCAGGTGTGGGCGCATATGCCTCTGCAGATATGTTGAACGCTATTTACACTGTGCGCGACCATTTGGGCTCTTCGGAAATGACTTACTCGTGGACGTCGCGCGGACCTGCTCCCGACGGTGGTCTCGGAGTCAGTGTTTGTGCTCCGGGAGCTGCGTTTACCAGCGTTCCTAATTGGACTTTACAGCGCAGTCAGCTGCAGCATGGCACATCAATGAGCACGCCCAACGCTACTGGATGTACAGGTTAACCATTTGAGCCATGCTATCGTATCTTAGGCCTGAATTTAAGTTTAGGTCATTTGCTTGTGTTTAGTTGAGGACTGGTTTTAATAATGCTAGTTTTTGTTAAATAACCGATCCACGCATTATGTTTTTCAATTCACCCGACATAAATTGGTCTATGTTTCGGAAAATTCGTCGGGTTAGCTCGTAAAAACCGCATTTTTTACGTTTTCGACGTGCTCTATCCATTAAGATCATAAAATCTCTTCGAACAAATTTTGTTTTTAATTTAAAGGCTATAAAAATTGTGTCGATTTTGGTAGCGCTTGAGCCTGCACGTCTGGCGCGAAGCGTTGAAAATTTGATCATTTTACGTCAAAGGCATGCAATTTCTCCATACTTTCGTGCAGTATCTTATCTTTAAAAATTTTTTCGACGAAGAGGGTGGTGCGGTCGCCGCCCCTTTAAATATGGTCCTGATATGTACATATGTACAAATATTTCATTGATTTATCAGAAAATCTGTCTGCAAAAAGTGAAATAATCCTTGCTATTTTATTTCTTGAACATTCTCCTTCAGTTTCTGCTATGAAGTTTTATACATGTGCATGCACCACGATCTCTTTCGTATTCGACAAAGATTTTTCCCGATGTTAAGACTTCGGGATTATCGTTTGTACAAGTGTTATGTACAAAGATTTTCGGAAAGACAAAAGTGTAAAAAAGGTAATCATAAAAACTGCGTTTAAAAAGGCTGAATCGTCACATTTTTTGGCGCTTTGCTTTGGTAACTGTGCTATTTCGCTTTGAAAACCTTTAGCACTTGGTTTAAATGCTTGAATCAAAAATATGCTAGTGCGTCATACAAACTAGTAATTTTTACTGTTTTTCCGTTAAAAGTTTGACCCTGTTTCGAAGTATCATAGATATCTGTATTGGTCAAAATTTTGTTTGAGACGGTGAAAATGACTAAATCATTTGATGCTTAGCGCATCACTTGGACTGTTTATCAATACAAAAAATCCGCAATTTCTGCTTGAAAACGGTAAAATATCAGAAAAATTTGGCACTTCGCGCCGTGTTTTGTGATATTCATTCGACAGATACCGAGAAATTGGCTTACACTACCAAACGTAAAAAACCCGGTTTTATGATCGAAAAGTATTACTTAACATATTATAGTACACTAGAATGTACATTTACATACATGCACACTGAGGGTATCTCCCTACTAGGACTTGAGGAGCACACACCCCAGGCCATTTTGGACCGAAAGCTTTTGCTCAAATCATAAGAAAGCGTCAAATGACGTCTAACAGTATAATTTCAGGTACAAATACTTGTTTTTTCGAGCAGTAGACTGTCCAATTCATTCATACGGACACTTTTTTCACATTATTTTGTAAATATTTGACGTTACAGGTCATTCAGTCGCCCTCATTGTTGTTTAATGTATATGCAAGTTTAACCATAAATATTCATCAAGAATGAAATATGACGAACTAAGCACGGTTTTTTGTATTCGGCAAAGATTTTTCCCGATGTGCAAAGACTTTTCAGGACCGTCTTTGTACATATACAAAGATTTTTTGGGAGACAAAAACTGTACAAAGGTATAAAATTCCCAAAAAAATTTTGGCTTTTCGCACCGAAAGGAGTAATTGTTTGTCATATATATCTTTAAAATGGCAGAATTTGCATTTAGAATCAAAAAATGTCAAATTTTTCGGCGTCAGAAACCCAGAAATTAGATAAAGTACCCTACCGAAGGTCGGAAAACCCTGTTTTAATACAGTACACAAAAATTTGCGTGTACAAAATGTACTAAGGCTTTTGGGGACCATCTTTGTATATGTTCAAACGGACCTTGTACAAAAAAACACTGGAAGTAAGTTGCAAAATTTGCAAAATTTCACATTAAATAAAGAAGAAAATTGCTCATTTACTCCCCTCGTTTAAAGTAGTTCGGTTTACCCTTTCCCACAACTTTGGACCGCGTGCATGCATGTATATGTACAAAATGTACGCACTCTTTTGGGATCGTCTTTGTACTTATGCAAATGAACCTTGTACAAAAACACTGATATGCGCCGGTCCTTATCTAAGATTCGCTCAAAGGAAACCGAACAACCCAATGTGCATTGGTCTTTAAACAAATCTCTTAAATTCAGTTGGTATAGCTAGTAAAAACCGCATCTTCCGACGTTGTTCAACATGCTCTATCCATCAAGATGACTAAACTAGAGCTTTTCAACAAAAAAAAGATTTTCTCTTCTTACGGTCATGTTTGTGCAATGTAGACTCGTATATACAGTCGCGAGCAAAAGTTTAGAGCACCCCTGCAAAAAGTCATATAATCGACATATTGTAAAGAGCAGCCCTGTTACACATAAAATTGAGATTAGCTTTACACTGCCTAGAAGTTTTTTTTGCGCTGAATTTAAATATGAAGTCAGTTTTTGCCTAGCATTCCTTCTTAACTATCAATTATGGACCGAAAAAGGTCTATTTAACCCACATGTCGAGCAAAAATTGTTAGTTTGATTAATGATGCGAAATTGTCACAAGTGGAAGTATCAAAACTTTTAAATATTAGCCGACATTTGGTAAATTTAGTATTTTTAATTCAGTTTACCGCAGTTTTTGTTATAAAAACTCGCAGGAAGGTGCTAAAATGAGATAAAACACATGTAACCAAGGGTGCTCTAAACTTTTGCTCGCGACTGTATCTACTTTCATATTTAAGCATGCAAATAATCTCCTTGAGTAGTGCATGACTGTTAGTATCATATTTTCTTTTAGCTTGTCTGCTCTCGGGTCTAAAATATCAAAATGTCCTCTACTCGCCAATATCCGTCAAGCGTACATTGGAAAATACGGCTAGGAAACAGAGTGATCACGAATATTTTGCTGCCGGGCATGGCGTAATTCAGGTAGATATGTATGTACCTAAATATTCATTTGCGTATAGTATTGATATAGCTTTTGTACATGGTCTCTTAGTGCATGTGGAAAGGTGGTTTTTTATTGGTTGCCCTTTAACAAAGTGCTTGTTCCGTTGGCTTATTGGTTGCTTAGTGGTTGATTGGTTAATTTGTAATTGATTGATTAATTACTTACTGGTTGTCTGATTGGTTATTGATTATTCGTGCGATAGTCATTGGTTGATTGATTTTGATTGATTGACCGATTGATCGGTTACTTCATTTTCAAATCAATTTTTATGTGTTTTCCTAGACTCGTCTTTCTTTTCCTAATTGATTTACTGATTAGTTGGTTATAAAATCACTTTTGTGTATTTTCATCATTTGTCTTCGACTTGTTTTGCAGTTTGCAAAATTTTCCTTGGATATGCTGTAGGTCTTCCCATTGATTCGATTCGGCCCTCATTAATACCGGGTTGAATAAAGTTGTTGGATTCAATTTTCCGAAAAATTCGTAGAACAAGGTGCTGGATGTTCCAATCGTCTTTTACTATGCTTGCTCACAAGTCAAATTTTCGGCCTTTCACGCCATATACCCATTTTTTTGACTATACGTATTCTGTTCAGCAGCACACCTGGGCAATGCCCCATATCGACCCATCACCGGGACGGGCCGAACCAAAAGTTGGACGGGGCGAAGGGGTAACTTGGACGGGGCTATGTTTTGTACAGGGAGAAAATTTTTGGAGATAATTTAAGGAAATGCTAGATACAGTATATCATGATCAGTTTGCAAAACATGCACAGGCACCATCTTATTACACTGTTCGACACCTTTTTCATGGATGGACCCACCTTTTTTCAGTGACTGACCCACTGATTAAGCTGAACGCACGGATTTACCTTTTTTCAGGGACAGACCTCATCTTTTCAGGGTCTAGGACCCACCCACCCTTTGGCTGGAAGTTGGACGGGGCGGAACCGTCAGCCATTGCCCAGGTATGTTCAGCAGTCTAATTTTGTTCAAGCAATCGATACTCTGAGCCATAAATGGGCATGGGGAGGGGTGAGAGGGGTATTACTCCCTCGTGAGCTTGGAAACTGATAGCTATATAGCCATTTTGGCCAAAAAGACATTGCTCTCTAGCCTTTTTGGGCTCAGAAAACTAGCTACGTAGCCTTTTTGTACTCGGAAACATACCTTGTGAGTTTGGAAATGCTACATATAGATATTTTTTCTGAGTCTCAAAAGGATATTTAGCTCTTGTCCTCGCTTCGAAAAGGACTAAATAGCTATTTTCAGGGAATATAACTACATATGTTTGTGAGTGTTCAAAAAGACTATACATTTTCCATAAATGTTCGAAAACGATGTCTTTAAAGCGATATTATCGTTTTGTTTGCTGTAGAATCGTTTTTTACGAGGCACTCAGCTATTCCCAAATTTTTTATTCTCACCCCTCCCTGAAAGTTTGACCTTGTTCATCTCTGCCTTGAAGCCGTTCATTTTTACTTTCTGCATTTATTGTTATGTGCGTGGATTATAATCACGTGCATTATCTAAGAGCCACTTGTCTCGTAATTCAGGTTGAAGCTGCTTACGAATATTTACTGGCTAACTATAGGCATCTGGATAGCGAAATCGTATATAAGGTTACGGTGGACGGCTTTCGAGGTGTTTATCTCAGAGAGCAGTATCAGTTGGACGATGTAAGGGAAATGATGGTCGAGGTCAAACCAGTATTCAAGGATGAAACGGGTGATTCTTTTGGACATCATTTCTTCCATCAAGATTTGTCATCATTGTCCTTGATAGGAAACGCATTAGACAATGCTGAGCCTGTGTCACATAGAATAGTTTAATTGCTTGTCAAAAGATACGTATATTACTGGAAAGATAAAATCAGCGAAGCATTATAAAGATTATACTTGAGCTGTTTCTGTTTATAAAAAATCGTTTTGAGGGGTCATAGTCTTAAGTAATTAAAAGTGAGAACGTTCTGCAGTTACTCACTGAGGCAAAATGACTTCTGCGCAGCTTTTGTGCCTAATTAACACTTGATGCATTTTAGCATTGTATGTATTCGCTGGGGATGTAAAGCTGCTTAAAAGTAAAGTAATTTAGAAACCTCTAACTTTAAAAGTCTTCTTTACCGAAAACGATCAAAAACATCATCTATAGAGAAAATTAGATGTACATAACAACGATAAAAATCAAGGAAAATTAGGCAATTTTTTTAACGTTGATTTATGTTCATATACTATCGCTCGGCGATTCTGATTTTCAAAAAAGTGCATTAATTGTGGAATGATCATGAATACCACAAGCTACCTAACATGCGTTATTCTTAGATACATCATACATTTAAAAATTTTTTTACCTTTTGTAAAGTTGATCGACTCTTCCAGACATTGAATCTTAAGTAGGAATTTCTCTCTTATCAGCGACAATGGAGTCAAATAAATGTAATATTGAAGTCTTGGTTTTTTAATCAAAACAGACTGTTTAGTCCTGTAATCTAAAAGTAATATTTCAAACTCACTTCCGCTAGATGATTTGAAGTATCAATTGCCGACTGCTTTACAATGGCCAAAGTCGTTTTTTACGGTTTGCCTGTCGTGTATTTATGCATTTCTACTTATAATTATTATTATTCAAGCTTGAGATTTAAATACCAGTCTCATGCATACCTAGCAATGACTAGTTTACCGTTCCGTACAACTTTTTAATGTAAAAGTTATTTTTCCTGGTTCCAATAGTGCTCATTAAATGTTAAGATTGAATGTGTTTGTTCAGGTTGGAAAATTGGCTGCCTATTTCGGAAAGAGGTTAAAATGGTTTTCAGCTGTGAAAGTGGTTGTTTTGATCAAAAAGGTTTTATAGGTCAAAAACGGGTTGTCTTGGCCCAAAAAATGGTAGTTCAGTTATAAAAAGTTGTAATCTGGGTCAAATGTGAGATTTTCTGGTTTGACTGTACAAAACACATTTCCTCCTAACAGTCCGTTCGCTCCGTAAAACTTTTGGCTTGGCCCGGGCCGAAATGAGATATTGCCCAGGTTTAGTGCTACGTTGATTATCATCTTTTACAATGCCATCTTAATTTGCATTTTTTGCAATGATTATGAACATTATTCGCTCCGTCGTTATCTGACATGCTTAGCATGGGAATTATGGGAAGTAAAACAAGAATTTTGTTTAAAGTGCCCTTTTTAGGTTCAAAAAGATGGTTATTCGTTAAAAACGCCATTTTTTGCTTTTCTGACAATGCTTTTTCTTATAAGAAAATATAAAATTAGAATATTTCTAGAGAGAAAATTTCAAAAAATCGAGTAAATTTAACAATATGTAGTCGAAAAATGAGTACATGGCGCGAAGGGCCGAGAGTTCGATTTTTTTAGCTGAGAGATTGCTCAAAGCAGTATCTGTTCTACGAATTTTTCGAAAAATTGCGAATTCGGGGGAGGTGAAAAAATTTCTGAAATGCAAACTGCAACCCCTTGCCTTAACCCCTTAGGTCATGTATGGTCGTTATCATACATGATCTTGGGGTTTCACCCCCACTCCAGAAAAATTTTAATCCCCCCCTGCAGAAATTTTTAAACCTCTCCCCCTGCAGAAATTTTTAAACCTCTCCCAGAATTCGCGATTTTTTATAATCTGCCCAAAATCTCCTTAAAATTCGTAGAGAAAATGCTTTTTCAAGCGTTTTAGTTATCTATTTGCCAAAAAAAGTCAGATTTTCGGCACTTCGCGACATGTACTCATGTTTTTAATAAATTTTGTTCAATTTGTTCGACTTTTTTATTTTTTTCTAAATTTTTTAGGTTTTTATCTCTGTCTTTGGAAAGAAAGAAAGAGCATTGTCAGAAACGCTGAAAAACGATGTTTTTAACGTGTACCCGCCATTTTTAGCCCCAGTAGGTCACTTGAAAATTTTAGCCCTTTCCTTAACTCCCACCGTCCCTGAATTCCCATGCTGTGCATACTGGTCGTTATGTATTTCGAATAAGATCTCTTTTATGAACATTACACAAATACATACCTACATGTAACAGGGGGAATAGGCTGTTTCACATCTTCCAAAGACAGATTTTTTTAACCCTCCCGATTTTTAACAAAAACTATCGAATTTATGCCATTTTTAGGTGGTTTTTTGCTATTTACATATTTTTGGTCAAAAATAAAGGCCATTAGCACCCTTAAAATTGACCGATTCCCCCTTTTAAAATGTTGAACTAATAAATGCCTGATTATACTCGCACTCGCACATATTAGATAATTCGACGAAGGCGAATTTCGAAAAACATTTCCTGCTCAATTGTCAATGCAGTTGGGTCGAATGTCCAGCTTACTTCACACTCTCTAATCATCAGCGAAAATTCGGCATAAAGATTCATCCTGGTAAACTGAAAACAGGCACCGCGAATTACGTTGAAGTAAGAGTTGCATTTTTCCTGCCATTTTAGCGAAGTCAGATTTTGTAATCTATCGTTAGATTCTTGCCAGCGATTTCTGTCATCCAGATATTGGCCCTCTTTGGCGATTGCCTATTACCGTCATTAAGCCTCATATTTTGGACGCCTCTTCGCGGTTTGTTTTTAAAGTAACGCAGACATTGTTCAAGGCAACTCAGAATCATCGTTATTATATTCAGGCCCCTAACGGAGCAGAATGGGCAGGTACATCCAAACTTTATCTATGTGGGGATTCTGGCGCATACGCACAAATAGGCATTTTCAGGCCACTAATTTTTACCTAAGAGCATATTATGGAATTTACTGCATTAGTATTTATTCCATTTATTACATACTCGTATATCAGTGAATCATGAATGTTTGTTTTTACGCTTTATATTGCTTGCTATTTATTTCTGAAACATTTGAAGAAAAGGTGCCGTTTTAAGCTTTTTTCAGTTTTCTGCTAGCTCAAAAAAGTCAAATTTTAGACGCTTTGCACCATATATACTCGCTTTTGACTAATTTTGCGCGATTCATTTGAATTTTTTTGATATTTTTTTGAATTTTTCTAGTATTTTCTCGAATTTCTTTATGTTTTAACGTTTTTAAAGACAGACGCCGAAGAATTATATATGTTTATGACGCGTACCTATCCAACATTTTTGAGCTTAAAAGCAATTTAGAATTGTTTTTTGTTTCGTCCTCCCCAGAATTCCCACGCTATGTATGTCTGTAAGACTATCGATATTCTCTTGTTTTTATTTAATGTTTAAGCCTGTTTATACATACCATTTCATGCATACGGTCAAAACTTCTGGGTGGGGTGTAAACTGAGATTCCTGGGGGAGGGAGTAAATGATTAATTTTCATGCTAATTTATGGCGCTAAAATGATGAGTATATTGATTTTTTAGATATTTATGTCGTTCCTCACCCCCTCCCGTCACAACCCTTAAAAATGCTTCAATTTGTTGTAGTTTACTCTTCTTGAATATTCGTGATTAAGTTTGCATGAAAATAAATGATAATAAGAACGATGGAGTGAATTGGACTATCAAATATGGACAGAATAGTGGGCAAAAAGTGACTGAATGAATGAATGGACTGAGTATTACTCGAAAAATACTCCAGATTATACTGCTGGGCATAGTTTGGCGCTCTTTCACAATTCTAACAAATGGTTTCGGTCCGCAAATGGCCTGAGGGGCACACATTTCTATAGGGTGGGGGTGAGGGGGTATTACCCCCACCTCAGGGTCCGAGACTTGAATCACTGTCGGACGATTTTGAGCTATCAAGTATTTTCTGCATGATTTTTGGGTACAAAAGCAGCGAAGATATTAAAAATTTTTCGGCGCTTCGCGCCGACTGATACATTTCTGTTTTATTTACTTATAAAATACCTAGAATGAACTTAAAATGATCTGAAAAGTCAAAATTTTCGATGAATTCTCATATTTTTTACTTACAAGAGTGACGAAACTAGTCAGAATGGGACAAAAGTAGTTGAAAATGCAGTTTTTTACATTAAAACATGCTATATATGATGTTTTAGCCATTTTTCATATTTGACCTGCAAAAAAAGCTAAACTCTAAATTTAGTGGTCCTAAATTTTGGGATTTCACCCCCCCTGAACTTTCGACCTTGGGAAACTATGCTGAGGGGGTATGCCTTCTAAAAGTTGTGATAAGAGGATACCCTCCCCACACCCCCCAGTGTGCATGTGTTATACAAACCTACACTTATGCTAGCTTATTTTTAGATTTTAAGTTAACTGCTGATAACATTGATCAATGCCATCGCTTTGTATTGCATACTCTGCAGTTAATGCCAGATAAAAGCTCTACTGACACCGAACACAGCACAGTGAGTTCAAACACCATATCTGAATGTATTATGGTGATTTTTTTACCTTCCACAGTAAGTGTGATAAATTTTTAGCAATAACATTAAAGCTAAATATGTATTCATTCGGTTGTTCTGCTTCGATGGGTAAAATAGTGAGTTGAGTCGATTGGTGTGAATAGCACATCTTTAGTGTCAATACATACGTAAAAGCTAAGGCGTTTCTACTGTGAAGCAAAATACAGACTCATATCGCATTCATTAAATGAGTTCAGCTTTCATTTGGTTTTTCATTCCGTTTTCCTGTTTTTGCTTTTTCGAGCAAGTTTTTGGACCCAGGTGAACTTCCATACGCCTGAAATGATAAAAATTGTATGAAGAATATAAAAATTCGCTTATTTCACGCGTTGTCTGTTCGTTGTTACCGGTATGGTGACACGTCAAGATATGTCAATGTAGGTCCGTATTCAGGTCTCATCCAAACGGACCTAAGATGGCGTGTATTTTAGAAACTACATTTGAGTATTTAGTAAAAACCTTGTTTTTTCTACAAACATTCGAACTTTTTAAAAAAATATGCTTCTTCTGCAATAGGCTGCGAATATTGTCGTTTTTTGGTCACGCTTGAAGCAAAATTAAGGAAAATCCTACAATTTTTGCGCTAAAGACGGAGAATTTTAAGTTTTTCTAACAAAACGATTCGATTTCTTCCTCTTCCCATGCATTATCTTACATTTCGAAAAGATTTTGCGGCCAAGGGCAGGGTGCTTCCCTTTAATGTGGCCCTGGCAAGACACTAAACTGCTGTTTTTCTTTTTGTGTAGTATGTGTGTCATGATGATACATATTTTTAGTATTTCACTCGTGTGATGTTTCACTCTTTCTTACAAATGTATGTAGTCTAAGTGTACATATTCTTGATCGTTGTCTTTATCCACCATTTTATTATTTTTTGAGACTATTTTATTATCAAACAGTGGTGAGGTTAACCACCGATTCCCTGTTTGTTCTGGCCGTACGCTCGAAGTATGTATTACGAAATGGTGGACTGGAGTTAATGCCTCGGATTCAAAATGTTGGGCAAGTCCCGATGATATTATTTGCGACTTGGAAATTTCATTTAGAGGCTTGACGCCTTGTTTACGTACTATATGCATGGTAGGTCTATTTGGTTGACTTATTTTTATAAAATTTTCTCAATCATGAACATGCATAACCATGCATGTAAGAGGGGGTCCCCACCCAAAGACGGTTGTCCCCGCTCCCACCCTCTCAAAGCCAGAGAATTTTTGATCCCCTGTAATTTTTGAAAATACTAAATTTTTTGGCCGTTTTGGCTAAAAATTTGAGGTCATTTACCCCCTTCCTCCTCTCATCCTCTCAAAATGGCCGGGGACCCCCACCTCTAATTTCGAGCCGTTGCATTTATGTACACAACTAAGACACACCGACGTGTATATGCACGTTTAGCAGCCTAGATGCTCATGATGGTGTCTTGATTTGCCATATTCTGCTGTGTTTCTCAATCTATGTATTAGATTTCTAAGCTTTTATCAACATAATACAAAAACCTGTTTTTCTATTGAAATTACCTCATTTTTGATAATGATCAGAGAGAAAGTCTCGCTCTTGGTTGAAACTGAAAGCGAGTGTGCTCAAGAAGGTATTGTGCTGATGCTGTGGATTTCGTTACTTATATACGTATTTTCACGCAAAATTCGGTATAAAATCGCTTAACAATTCACAAATTTAAAACTTAACAGTACTATTTTTTGCACAGCGCAAATAATAATTTTTTTTCTGTTTTTTATCTTTAAATGAAACTTCGTGAATGTTTTTAGAAATTCTGAAACATTGTTTTAAACAAGTTGAATCGCTTAAAAATTTCTACAGCATCACCTTCAAGTTAGGTCAGACTGATGGTTGACCTATTAAGGGTTCTTATTTCTGTTCATTTATTCGCCTGTCTCAGGTGTCATTTAGTGTTTAAACTTAATGCTTATTCATCGTCAAGTAAGCAAACACTATAAAAAACAAAGAGAACACGCTATATATGTACATACTTTACTCTGCACATATATATTTCGAAAATTGTTTCGTGTTTGCTAAAAACTGCTTTTCAGGACATTTTCTGTGCTATATACGTCCTTTGAGACCATAGTGTATATTTTTTTAGAAATGTTTTCCACCGTTGTCCTACCTGCAGGGATCGATCGGGTATCCGGGCCCGGCCGGTTTTTAGGCGTCCGGGTCCGGTTTTTAGAGGCCGGGCCCGGGCCCGAGCCTGAATTATTATTTCTATTTAGCTTTTTTTGAGAACTTGTGCGCGCTCTGTTGTCGATAGAATTAATTCACTTAAAAATGCAGAGAACGTAATTGAAATAAGCTAGAATGAGCATAGCAGCGAGTGACCGATTATTTGTAGATTATATTATATAATATATTCTTTTTAATTACTCGCTACTCGCTCTCTGTGTCATTCCTTCTCTATGCATTTTATTTATTCCCTTAATGTTTATTTGTGCGCACTAAACTCAAGTCTTCTCACTTACTTGTACGTTTATTTCCACCTTTTATCTCAGCATGATATCATAATCAGGTTTCAAATTATTATTTTTTAGAAGTTCTAAAAGATTTTACAGTTTCATGCATTATTTTCAAAGTTTTGGTCGCATTTTAAAGTATTTCAGTCATAATCTCAAACCTGCTTTTCTAATTCCCCCCAAATATAGGCTAAACTTGTCGAAGGTTTGTGCTCAGCATAATGCAGCTTATTAAGATCAGGTTGAACGACACATTTTTGCCGTAGTTTCAAAAGCTTGATTACTTGCTATTTTTTCATAACGGATAAAAATGTCCGATTGTACACAAAATGAATACTCTTTTATCCAAGAACTACGCACATTTGAAAAGTTTTTATTTTCAAACAATATGCTATATAATGAACGGAGTTCACAATATAAAATGCTTAATTTCTAATTAATTTCTTGATTTCTGACTAATCTTTAATTTCTAATTTCTTATCTCAATTTCGTAATTTCTTAATTAACTAATGATCTTGCTTTGCTCCTTATGTTCTTTCCTTTGAAAATAATGAAAGCAGCGAATTTTCTGCACAAAAGGAACAACATTTGAATTGCGTGTACTGAAACATGTAGAACACTGGGAGTTAAGGGGATCGAAAACAAAAATGAGTTAGGCAGGAAATTTGAAATAATTTATTTACTTCGATTTTCGCCTATTCTATTTCATTTATACTACGAACCAATTTAGGTGGTTAAGTAGATTTTTGGAGCTTCTTTCAGTTTTTCTTGCGGCAGGAACTGTCGTCGTGCACAATATCTAGATCAGTTCAGATATTTCAATAAAGATGAATAAATGATTGACTTATTAGAAGCAAGAAAGAGCTTTTTCAGTTTTCAGGTTAAAGGCTGATCTAGTAAACTGACGTTATCACGAAATATCAACTTTGCTCCTAGAGTAAGTAGAAATTAAGATACCAGAATTTTCAATTAACATGCTGTGAAATACAATTTTCTGAAAATCTTGAAAAAGAGTCAATGTAGAACTTTTTAATACTTATCTTCATATATTTTTAAAACGTCACTGTAATCCGGTCAAAAAACGCGTAATTCAGCACTAATGCAGAAAGCTTCTTATGATATTAATTAAAAATTAGAGAGATCATTTCCCTTATGTAAGCTGATATATCTTAAGATAGTATCTTGATAAGCTAAGAGCTAAATATTTAATACCGATTCCTTCACTGCTTAGATGAATACTGAATACTTCTACATCTGCATACTATATATAACTAACTGTCACGTTCTTAAAAATATGCGCATATCTAATATCATATGCATATGCTTGTGTATTGGTTCATAAACTAAGTACACATGAGGCCCGGGCCCGGTGAGTGATAAAGTTTAAGCCCGGTTCCGGGCCCGGTTTTTTCAGGCCCGGTCGTTCGCTGCCTACCTGGTCAATGCTATGTTTACATAACGGAAAGTAGCAATTGCCAAAATTTATTGCCTCTTCAAAACAAATGTTTGAAAAGGAGACTGTTGTGGGAACAAATGCTCAAGGAATTGGATTTTTCTGATAGAAAAATTCATTTTCTCATATTTTCGTACACAATCTAAGCTTTCAAAAAGAATTTCGATCGTTTAGCGGGCATCCTCTTGGGCAAGCAATAATTCTGTTTTATACTTTTTTAAAGAGTTTTGAATATTTTTCTTTATGCATGAATTCTTCCGATTGTATTTATCGAATTTATCTATTATCAATGTTGAAGTGCGAAGAAGTCAGTCCTGCCGTATGCTTGCCTTATTTATGTAAACCAATCAAGTGCGTAATATATAATTAAACGATAATTATAGTTTGATTCACTTAGCTTTGCGCCTTTCACACTTAAGAATTTTAAACTGTTGTTAACACGACTTTTGGCAGGTACTTGCAAATGAAAAACCGGCCTTGCACTTGACTATTGTTTCTAAATCACTGTTTTTATTATGCATCGTTTTTCCGTATTTAGCGACATAGAGCCTTTGTCGTTAAGCCTAACAAATGTTTTTTAATTTAAAGTAGTCTGAGGTCTTGCTAACCTGCTTAGTATTTATCTTCCGGAGATTGAAGATGTCTTTCATTATTATACATAGTAACATTTCGCAGTTGATTGCTGCATAATGTTCACACTTACAGGCACACTGGGTGCGGGGTTATGAAGGGGTATCCCCTTTACTAGGAATTTTGAAAAGCATACCCTCTTAGGCCATTTTCGGACCAAAACCTGTTGCTTGAACAATAAGAAACGTCAAACGATATCTGAAAATAAAGTTTCAAGTATGTATGCACATATACGTGCTTATTTTTTACCAATAGACTGTTTAATTTATTTATTCCGACACTTTTCGCCCATTACGTACATAAATATTTCTTATTTATTTGATTTTGCAGGTTATTATCGTCCTTGTTGTTATCTTTTTTCATGCAAATTTAAACACAAATATTTATGAAGAATAAAATACATTGAATTGAATATCAAGCTCGACATTAAATAATAAAATTACTCATTTAACCACCCCCTGCCCTTAGGAAACTCGGTTCACTCGTGCCCCCTCCCAGAACTTTGGACTGTGTACATTTATTGAAGTAAAAAAATTATTGACGTTGCTCATGTACATAGATGCATTATATACGAGGTTCGTTAGTTAAGTTCGTTTTAGCTGTCTAATAACTTTTTTCCTATCAGAGTTATCAACAAGCGGTTTTTGCTCGTTATTCTGCAACTTCTGCTTTACATCTCTGCACTCATCATTTCTTCTTATCTTTTTTCCGCTTTTCAGTAAAATAATTTTGTTTTATCATAGATTAAAAATCGATTAAAAATAGCCCGAAACAGAAGGTCCCATGACTTCATTCTTCAAGGAAAAAGATAAATATCCCAGCTGAGAGTATCCAACGTTGTAAAGCTTGTTTTAGAATGTTTTTGTTCATAAAACGTGCATTTGTGATGAAGCAAAAATTTTGTCAAAATCAGCAAAAACTTGAGTTTTAACGAAAAATGCATCACTAAAAAGTGAAAATTAATCACAATGGGATTGTGGTAGTGCATCAATGAAACTCACAAACTGTCTTTGTTTTACCGAAATTTTGAGATCAAATGCTAATCAGTGCCCGAGCTGCGACAAGATAAGAGTTGTTTTTCTTAACCAAAGGAGTGAGGTATTTCAAAAAATTTCTAGAAAAGGCGGAAAAATAGAAAAAGTCACTCTAGTAATCTAAAGCAGAAGTTGTATCACCGTATGCAAAAAACCACATATTGATATCTCTTATATAGAAAAAGTTATTATACAGCTAAAACGAACTTAATTAACAATCCTCGTGCATAATTATTTGCACTTTGTTCCGATAGTTTTTTAAAAAAATTAAAAATTTTTTATGCAGTAATAGAGTAAGAATGATATTCTGCAGTGAATTGACTTGTATTTAACCTCGTCTAGTGGCAAAACTATCAAATTTATAAGCCTATTGTGTAGCCTTATGTATGTGGGTTGAATTTAGGGGAAAAGCTCTCGATAAAATGATACATTGTAACTAAATTTATCACGTTCCTGCCGCATCACAGTCAAGCATTTTGGTAAGAAATCTATACTCTATTTCACGAAACCTTGTGGGTTAAAATGAATTTTCTGCGCTCAAGAAAATAGTAACAGTGGTTTTAGGCAGACTAAATTAATGCAACTGTGTACAAAAAAATTGATATGCTTATCAATTGATGTGCGCAATATCATCATTGTTGCTTTCAATTTAAATGGCTTTTGTTATCGATTTGCCTACGTCGATTTGAATGAAATACTACAATGATAATCATTAAAAAATTGCTCTCATAGATCTTATACATGAAATTTATTTTGCTCATAATGCAATATGTCATATACGTATGTACTGGTTCCTTTAAATAAATATTTATTGAATTATTTTTTCGCTTTGTGGGCTATTCACATTGATATTTTTGTTAAATATAGGCCCACTAAAGTCAGAATAACTCCGTTGAAGTCACGTGATCTTTTTCAAGACGGACGGCAAATTTACGAATCGATCTTGCACTACGACTTCAAGATTACGCAACCGTGCAATATCACGATCACATTTCCGTCCATCTCCGACTACTTGTACGAAAGTCAATTAGATGGTCACTTCTGGATGGTTTTCAATAAATTCAGACAGTTTTTCTTTGCCGGCAGTAGCATTCCGTGCAGAGTAATTTTAGAATGTAAATAACATTCAGGAATCACAAAAATCAAAGCTGCATTTTCTTTAACTTCAAGCCACTAAATCTGGATCAAAAACACGCCCATCTCTCATGAAAGAATAAGAAAAGGTTACACGTAGCTATGTTTGGACAAAAATATGTTGTATTCGCGATAAATTGCAAGAATTTCATTCTTTTAAAACATTATAGTCATGGCCTCTAGAAAAACCACTTTACATGTTTTTTTGCATATATTCATTGTGCAAGCACTCCAGTCTAGAAACTTATATAGTCTGAGCAATCTCCCGTTGATGCTCCATCTCTCGCCACTTAGTTGATTTCACAGATCCCTTTAGTCTTGGAGAAAAAATCGATCAAAGTCAAAAATGAAAAACAACAACAGAAAATTCCATTTGGGAGGTAAAACAACCATGGGAAGTAAAAAACCACCCCCAAAATGTTATGCGAAGTGCGTGATTTGCAGGGCAAATTGGTTAATTGACCTTACATGATCATATTTTTTGAAAAAATTAATTTTTTCTGATATTTCCGTTCATTTTATCACATTTATATAAAAATCAATAATTTTTTCTGAATTTTATTAAAAGCTCTATAAATTTCACAAATAACGTCTTCGAGTTATAAAAACAACTCTAGGTAAGTCTCTTCTACATCCTCTGCAAGAAATCAGTGCAAAATTATGCAACTTGATGAAAAGTAATTACGTTGCCATGGCAACGTATACTGAGCATTGGTCTTTTTTTAGGTTACAGTAGTTTTTTTAGGTTTCAATCGAACTTTTTTGGCAGTTTTTGAGGTGATTCCCAATTTTTGTGGAAAATAAATATCAGGCCTCGTGTAAGGTGCTACGAGGCACATTCCTGCTAAGTTTTGTAAAAATTGGATCTGGTTTTTCTAGGTTACAACTGGTCTTTTTTTAGGTTTGACTTTGAAGGTATACTGTAGCTATGTGGATGACATAGGACAACTAACTTTTTTCTGGCATTAGTCTGCAAGGGAGTCTAACGTGAAAACGTAAAAGATTCCAGCGAATATGAATACGAGTAGAAATACTGACCCTCAAAAATGCTTTGAAAAATTATGAAAACGGTAATTTTTTGAACTTTTCGACAAATTTATATCTCAACTTTCTAAATGATCCGGAAAGAGATCAGGGTCAGTTGTTATCCTCACGGCATAGTTTGTTCGCCAGTATAATATCATCAGTCATCTCCTTTTGGTTATAGAAAAAGGGTGGTTTTTTCTAGATTATAAATTGACTGGTTTTTTTAGGCCAGCACTATACTTTTTCGAAAAAAATAAATATGGAATTTTATGACGCCGACATTAGAGAGATCGGTCGGAGATCGGTCGGCTCGTCGCTCTCCAGTTTTGTAATTTTCTTTCACTCAGAGAGCTCATTCCTCACTCTACAGATATTTTGCACAAAAGTAAGTGAATTCCTCTGTGAATGAATGATGTATTTTTGCTTTGTTTATTTCATATTCTGATGAATCTTCTGCAGCCTTGTAGCTGGCCTTCTGAATTTGAGGGGACTGGGGGTGTTAAAATTTTGAAGGCAGATACCTCAATAACTGTTTGTGTAGATTGACAAAAATAATGACGTTTTTGGGCGTTTCTTAGTGTGCTGTACATATTGAAGGAGGAAAAATTTTAGAAATTCACTCCGATTTCAGTTGTCTCCAAATAGTATGTCTGATAAAAGGCTACTTAAATGATTTCTCAACAATACATCCAAGTTCGACCCTGCTGAAAAATTATTTAAGTTTTTAATTCTGGTGCATTGTAAAGAAAAACAATGTTGAAAATAAATAATTCTGCATGGAGCATCAGAAATTTTTTACATATTCAACAATGCTTAAACAAACTCGGGCAGTTTGGGAGGCGAAAAATATGTAAAAACCATAAATTCTGCGCGGAACGCCGGAAAATTTTGCGTCTATTAGCTCAAAAGTATGCTAAAATCTATTCTGAAGGTCTTTCAAATATGTATACTTCGAGAATTTTCAATTTTTTTGCGGGACCCTTGTGAAAATTCTTGTACTTTCGAAATTTCAGGGGAGACTAGTTTCCCCCTATCCTCCCACAGCCACGTGCCTGATCTTTTGATCTCTCCTCTCTCACAACAAACTGTAAATCGGAGAGTCTTATGCGGAATTCCGAATTTTGGTATACGAAACGAGCTTTAAATCCTTTTCCACTTAAATTATATTACCTCCTATATATATATATATATATATATATATATATATATATATATATATATATATATATATATATATATATATATATATATATATATATATATATATATATATATATATATATATATATATATATATATATATATATATATATATATATATATATATATATATATATATATATATATATATATATATATATATATATATATAGATATATATATATATATATAGCCTGAATTCTTTTTAATCCTCAAATTTCATTTCATAAATTTTCATACACCTACAGTTTGCTCAACATTTACCTGCCAACGATTACGTCTTACTGATGCAGTTGAGGTCAGACTCGAAGGAAATGTTGGAAAGGTTGAAAAACATGACTCTTGTCTTACGATGCAAGCTGGCCACTCCTATTCAACTTGACTGCTATTCAAGTTGGGCCTGCGCTTTGAATAAATCAAGGACGTTTAGCTGCCAAAATATTTCTACCGGTTGCACAGTGCCGCTTTATATTAGTGGAGCGCCGGATGAAAAGCTAGTTTTTGTTATTATTCTGCCTTTTCTTTACATACTGCACTTTTTTATGGTGTCGTTGCAAAAATGCTTCTAGTAAAGTCAAAATACACTAATAAATGAATTAAACTAATGTTTGATATAAATCTAAAGATAAAGGAGCTTGATTAAGATACCTAGGTTAGGTACTATGGCCCAGATGACTAAATGAAGATGGCTTTTGTCATGGCAAATAACATGTGATGAAAGTATGTTATTACGCAAAAAGCATATTTTTGCCATTTCTCACAACACTCTAAGATATGATAGTCTTTTTGCGAATTTTTATATTAGTGTAGTATTTGAACATACGAATTTTACTCAAGATCACACATTCCCATAGGGGGTGAGGGGTATAACCCCCACCGTAGGGATCCGAGACTTGAATCACTGTCGGACGATTTTGAGCTATCAAACATTTTCTGCATGATTTTTGGGTACAAAAGCAGCGAAAATATTAAAATTTTTCGGCGCTTTGCGCCGACTAATGCATTTCTCTTTTGTTTACCCATAAGACACCTAGAATGAACTTGAAATGATCTGAAAAGTCAAAATTTTCGATGAATTCTTATATTTTCTACTCAAAAGAGTGACAAAACTAGTCAGAATGGAACAAATAGTAGTTAAAAATGAAATGCAGTTTTTCACATTAAAACATGCTATTTACAAAGTTTTAGCCATTTTTCATATTTGACCTGCAAAAAAGGTTTGACTCTAGATTTAGTGGTCCTCACCCCCCTGAACTTTCGACCTTGGGAAACTATGCTCAAGATCATGAGCAATTTTTTTGGCAAAGAGAAGGCATTGTTTATTTATTTTAACGACTGTGTATGTACATAAATGTTTGAATAAGAATGTCTTGCCCCAATCATGATCCGCTGACCGTCTATTCCTTCTTTCCTCTTGTTTCTTATCATATTACACGCCCCATCTAAAATAAAATGCTTTGATGCCGAAAAATCGAAATTAGCACTTTGTTTCTGAGTATTTGTAGCAAAGTATTTTTTTAGTAAATTACTGGAATATTGTGTTTTATATAAATTTTTGTTAAACTTTATGCGTTTGAAGAAGAAATCTTGAATCATCTTTTAATTAACAAGATGTTCAAAACGGCAAATATGATTAAATGTATTGTGTGAATGAATGCATGCCTATAAGAATTAGAAATTTGCATTTTAGGTTGCGTAAAATGTGCACCGCTGGCTGCTATTTAGCTGGCTCGTTAACCTTGTCCAAAAACGACAGAATCAATCGAATAGTTCGATACGATTTCCGTTATATATTGGATGATTTTGAAAGTGTCGCGTATGAAAAAGAATTCGATGGTGTTATAGACTCTGTGGCAACTAAAAGCACAAAGGAAAAACACAAAGGTGTCTTTTCATTTTTGCTTCGAAATTAAGGCTCTCTTATACGTGGAGGGCAAAATGCATCTGCACTTTCTGCTCTTATGTGTATTTAGCAATTTTCTTAGATTTTAAATAATGATCTGATACCGAAATATCTTTTGAATAAGAATTTCTAGTCGTTGATTAAAAGCTTGATGTATATTCATATTTCAGCTCATACATGCAACAGGGGAATGGAGCATCTCCCCACTAAAAACTGGTCACCTTCCTATCCCCCCAGAGCCAGAAAATTTTTGACCCCTCCCCCGATTTCTGAGAAAAAAATTGAATTTTTTTTTGGCAATTTTTAGCTAAAAAATTGAAGGCCACTAACACCCTCCCCATCTTAAAATGGCCGGAGACCGCCTTAGCAGAATTTCGAGCCGTTATATGTTTGCTCATTAGTTAAGTTTGTACGAAATTTTGACACACATGCACACTGATGTGTATGGGCGTGGGGTATCCGTGTAACACATGCACATAGGGGTATTACCCTCTAAAGGGTCAGCCGGACAGGTCTTGTCCGGCGATTTTGAAGCTGACGGAATGTTTTTTGCATCATTTTTGAGGTCAAAAGCAGTAAAAATGTCAATTTTTCCGGCAAGCAATTTGTGCATTTTTTAGTCTTAAAAGGGATATAATGCAGTCAAAATGAACTAAAAATGCTTGAAAAAACCTTTTATATGCTATTTTGACCATTTTGATCGTTAAAACAGCAAGAAATTGTCATTGAATTTTCAGGTTCCCCCTGCCGACCCTGTCCTTGTGCACCTATGATCCGTATCCCCGTACCACAACTTTTGAGAAGCATACCCCCCTCAGGCCATTTCGGACCAAAACCTGTCGCTTGATTCATGAAAAAGCGTCAAATGACGGTCAAGAATTTAATTTCAAGATACGTATTTTTCGAGCAGTAGACGGTCCAATTCGTTCATCCAGACCTTTTTATTCCATTATTTTGTACATATTTGATTTTACACATCATTCCATTACCCTTATTGTTATTGATTTCATGCAAATTTAACCATAAATATTCATAAAAAATATAGCACACGACGGATTAAGCGCAAAAATTTGACATTAGATGAAATGGGTGAAAAATTACTCACTTCTCCCCTCAAGGAAACTCGGTTTACCCCCCCCCCCCTCATAGAGCTTTTGACCTTGTGCAAAGCACTTTCCACATGAATTCTCACAAATGTATTAGTTTAGCGGGGGAAATCGCTGCACCAGAAATGATTCTGAATAGTTAGACGCAGATAATTTGCTACGAGACGCCATTTTGCGCATGAATAATGGATTCCTAGACTTATTTTCAATTAAATAAATTAAGTACGTTGTACATAAGTATAAGCATTGTTTATTATGTTTGTAAGCCGCAGTCAGAGACCTAAATCTGAATTGGCTAAGCCGGTTGGATGACATGGAAGCAGAGCAGCTGTACGAAGAGATAGTGAAAGAATATCCCGATCACTTGCCGCTTTATCAAGCTATGCTAAAGACGTTGGTTGAACATGTAAATACATATATACATAATTAGATCAGTTCTTTGTTTGGCCTCTTCGTGTATCATAACTTAATAATAAATTAGGGATAAGAATTTCGGAAGAAATCAAAAAGTCTGAACAAATTGAACAAAATAAAATGTAGTCAACACGTGAGTATAATGGCGCGAAGCACCGAAAAATTGGCATTTTTGAGGAAAGAGATATAGCTAAATACACTTGAAAAAGCATCTTTTCTTCAAATTTTTAGAAAATTTTTGGGAACGTTTAAAAAATCGCCAATTTTGGGTAGGGGAAAAAAATTTTTGTGGGAGATGAAAATTTTTCTGAGGGGGGATGAAACCCCCAACAGATCATGTATGTTCTTCAGGAAGATTTCTATAAATATGTTTCTCTTGAAAAATCTAAATTTTTACGGATTTGGGAAGTATGATACGATGTTGTTCTATTGCTGATCATTTAATCTTTAGATTTATCTAACTTAGTATTACTTTACTATCTAAAGCACTCGCACATAAAGCTGCATGTTTTGGAATGACGGATCCTCACCTGGATTTTACCGCCCTTCCTTTCCAAAAAGCGTTTAAGATTTTTTACACCACATTTCATGTTTATAGCTCACTTTTTTACCTTTTTTGCTGCTTTTTTTACTAGAAGTGAAATATAGCTTTCCCTTGAAAGTGGCCGGCTAAATAATTTTAAAATTTTTATGATGAGACATGTCTTTTCTTCCATTTTCGGGGATCGGCCAAAAATAGAGAGCGGATCGTCAACCTGGCTGATATAATTATCAGCAAAATCGACCAGACGGCGTTGCTCGAATATTTCGGTACAGTCAATGACCTCAGATCGGACGCCAACAAAATCAGAAAGTAAGACGACTTCGGAAACAAATATTTATTATTTAAATTAAAAAATATCGGATGAAAAATAATTTGAACGAAAATATTAAAAATTCTTATGACGATAGCTGATGACGTCACACCAATTTTAGCACAGGAAAGCTAAGCGCATGGGTGTGCGTAAAATATGCTGGGTGAGAATGGTGTACAATAGCATAACTTGTTCTATACTCCAGGTCCAGTAAGCCAATTAATAATTTATTTCACAGTCATAAAAAACTTGTACGTACACAAGTTGCAATACTTGGATTTGATGCGGCGTTCAACGGCTCAAAATTTTATTTAGGGTTCCCCGTCCATTTTTAGGGGGGTCAGACCCGGTCTTAGGCTTTTGGGGGCCCTGTGCGAAGAATCAATTTGGGGGCCCCTTGGTCTGGTGGCGGAAAAGTACGAATATGAGCATTAGGCTAAACCATGGTTCAAGACTTTAAAAAGTATCTGCTTTAATTGTATGTACTACAAGTTATTAATCTGTTTCATCCTAGACGGTGAATCTAGAGATTTTGTGGGGACACAGCATACCAACTTTTTACTCAAAGAATCAAAAATTGGTACAACTTCGGTATTTACGTACAAAATAGCGGTTTTCGCCGTTTTAAATTTTTTTGTTCAAAATTATTTCTTGTGCAAGATTCGAAAAATGCTAGAATTTTAAACAACTTTCGCCAAAATTCTGAGTCGGAAAATTTCTGAGATGTGTATGTGTGTGATGCGGAAGGATGTTTTCATTACCTGTATTTGTGCACTGAGCAATATATACACTTCCACTGAAACATTTGGCGCAAAGCACCGAATATTTTCTAGAATTTATGCTGAAAAAAGCCACATGGACCTTCTAGATTTAGGGGACTAGAATTTTAGAGTCAAAGAATCTTGACAACTAGGTTAGGCCAAAATGTTGATTTAGAGTTTCTTAAAGAGAAAAAATAAATATTTACTTTATTTTAATCGCAAAAAAATTTGTCGTTCAGAATAGCCACGCTTCAACATTCATTCAAGCTCGACTTTACTAAAAACTTTTTAATTTCCTTTATACTCAATTCTGGTCATTGCATTGAAAAACAATACAGAAAATAAATAATCCCGCGCTAGGCGCCATAGAATTTTGTCATATTGACGATGTCTTATTCAAAATTGGGCGTTCAGAAGACAGAAATTATACAAAAACGATAAATCTGGCGCGGAGCTCCTGAAAATTTTGGGCTTGTTGGCTCAAAAGTGTGCTAACTCTATTCTGACGGTCTTTCAAATGTATTTAAGAATTCGCACATTGCGGTTTTTCTCCTCCGGGGGACTCTTACAGTAAATAATCTACACAAAATTTTGGGGGACTGGTTCCCCAGTCTCCTATTAGATACGTGCCTGCTGAAACGTAGGAATGATAACTTTTGCTGTCAAAAAATAATTCTCGAGGTAAAAATATACATATGTAGCTTCCATCCAGACCGACAAAAATCAAATGAATATAAATAAAATGGAAACCTTATTACGATGACTGATAGGAAATAAAAAAATCATTACAAGATCTTTATTCTTCATCTCTCATCAAGTAAGTTAGGTTGATTTTTCGAAAAATGTTGCGTCAAAGTGATTTTAAATAAAAATAGACAAAGTAAAACGTTGAAAAAGCGCTGTTTCGCACGTAAATGGTAAATTTTTGGACCCATTTTGACTGTTTTGGAAAAGCTGGGGTACCGCCCTCCTTAGGAAAATGCTAAATCCGCCACTGCTCGCACATATACTAAATTTCGACTTACAAACTAACAGTTTACTGATAATAACTTTTCTGTAGCATAACTACCACAAAATGTCAATTATCATAAGAACATATTGTTAAAAAACAAAAACTCAGATTAACTGTAGGCACATGTGAAACAGACTATAGTTGGTTAGAGAAATTGGTGAGCAGCGCCAAAAATTTTTTGAATTTTCATAAAGATAAAAGTCACTTAGTGTCTATTTGCTGAATGGGAGTGTTAAGAAATGCAAGCTCGGGCGATTATGCCGTCCGCCCATTATCCACTAAATTTTTCCTTGCTTGGTGTTTTAGGGCCCTCGGGGGCCCCGGGACCCTGTGCGGTTGCACACTTAGCACATGCCTAAGACCAGGCCTGCGGGGGATAAATGATGTCCAATTTTTACTCAAGACGGCCAAAATAAGCATTTTTTTCAAAAATCGGGAGGATGTCAACATTTTCTGTCTTTATGGGATGGGGACGACCAACTGTGGTTGGAGGGTCCCTATCTTAATTTTACATGTGTGTTCTATCTGCGGCATGAAAAATTTACATAACTTCTTATATGCTGAGTTTTCGAAATTTTTCTAAATACAGACTTATGTATCGTAATGCTACTGCTTTGATTAGGAGTAGGCTAAATTATAAAATAGATTGATGCGGAAACGTCATAGTGTGCTATATTCTGCCTATAATATATTCAGCTTTTCCATTTAAGGTAGCTTAACGTTTGTGGTTCGTGCGGACGTTAATATTTATTGTGCTTATCTTATAAACTTAATTCTATTCTTATCAGTGTTTTTTGTATTCAGCAATGATTTTTCCCGATGTAAGAAGACTTTTCGGGACTATCTTTGTACACGTAAAAAGATTTTTTGGGAAGACAAAAATTGCAAAAAAGGTCTGAAATTCGCAAAAATTTTCGACGCTTCGCGCCGAAATGAGTAATTGTGTATTCTTTATAACTTTATAATGGCATAAATTGCATTTCAAAAGGAAAAAATGTCAAATTTTTCGGAGACGATTCTTAGTGATTTTTGCCCTAAGAGACCCATAAATTAGCTAAAATAAACTACCAGAAAGTCGAACAACTCGTTTTTGCCGTGCTAAAATCGCTACTGTACCATATTATAGTACCCAAAAATTTGTGTGTACAAAATGTACAAAGACTTTTGGGGACCATCTTTGTACATGTACAAACGGATCTTGTACACAAAACACACTGCTTCTTATCTGTATTCAGAACGATTTCAGTTGCGACATTTTTCAGTGAAATGGCATCGAAACGTTTGATATTGATTGATAGTTTGCTAAACAAAGGCTTGTGCATTGCTGATTTTCTGCTGTGGAATTCTCCAGAAACTGCCAACAGTGCATTGATTCAAAATGTGTCTCAGTTGAAATCGTTTGCAAACGCCAACTCCACAACTACTTTGGACTGCAGTGCCACGATCCATGACAACATGGATTCTGAACAATGTCATTTTAACCCTGAATCGACGTCCTACATTGTCGGCGATTCCCAATCGTTAGTATAATTTCTCTTATATGCTCAATTACAGTACGAAATCTATGTCTATAATACTGATCTTTAAAATGCTCATTTCCAGTAATAAACATTGTGTCTATTGAACGCAGGTTTGAATAATTAGAAAAACTGGTGTTTTAGGAGATTGGTCGTACTCTCTCAACGTAATAAATTTACGCATACCGTCGCTGAATTGATAGATACAATTCGTCCATCCCAGATTGCGTTTTTCTGTTTGACTACATAACAGTTAAAAATAAATAAAACGCACGGCTGGTAAAATTTTAAAGTGAATAACCTGAAAATTGGTAAATTATAATGTTGCTGGTAGGCTAAGATTTACATGATGGAATTTAAGGTCGAGCTTTATTATTTTGTGGATTGAATAACGGTCTTGCAATTTATGATTGGAGGAGGTGGCTTGATTTTGTCCTTCATTCTAGCAGGATATGTGGAATAGAAAGAGGCCAGTATCGTAGTAGTTCGTACTTTAAGAATCAAGTGACTAAAACAGTGATAAATTGTATTTATTGAAATTTCAATCTTCGATTTCACTCTATTTAAATTATTACTGACTTTTTGATATTCCGGACCCCCCGGACCATCGAATTTGGATTTCTGTTACGTTTTAAGAAGGCACAATGCTTCGTAAATGCTTAGATGTATGTAACTATTTCAAATTAAATTTTACATCCTGCAAACAGTTTTTCACACATCTTATTATTTTCTTATGTATGTACATTCCTTATTTAACAAAAGTAAGAAACTTTTTTGAAGTTTTACCGAAGATATGTGTTGTATAAACACATGACTAATAATTTCTAGCTAGTAAATTGCTAATGACACTTCAACAGATATGCAATAACTCAAAATTTAGGCAGGGGCAGCCGATTGTTGGAGGGGTAACAAATGATTTTTTGGTCAAAAATGGCAAAAATATCAAAAAATGACTTAAAACGCAAATTTTGCTATAAAAGGGGAAGGGGTTGAAAACATTGGCTGACCTAGCGTGACGATCCCCAAACCTTCTGTTACGTGTATACACTTCAATCAGTACTCTACCTAAGACTTTTTGGAAATTAGGATATTATGATTTATCAGGGGTATTTCGTCGGTCTCTTCAGATTTACTCTTCTTGCAGATGTCAAGCTCAATACGAACGTCCTTCCGAAATTCCATGAAACATGTTTATTTGGAATGCTTCGTTTGTTTATTGGGAATGCTTCGTTTTATTTCATTATGCAATAACGCTTTTATTCTTCACACCCTCATTAGCAACCATCGAGCCTCAGCCATAGATGCACTGCACAGCTTGGTCGATCTGGGGGGTCAGTCGATCAATGAGGGTCAAAATTTGAGCTTTTTCGGGTAAAACTGACCTCAAAAACTAGTATAAGCGTTAGAATAGCGTTAAAAGTACATTATTACGCTCAGGGGTGTAACCAGGATTCATTTCGAGAGGGAGAGTGCGAAATTTTTGAAGTCCTATATCTCGAGAACCGTTCGGAGATATGTAAATAATGGTATTTTGGAGCGTTTCTCGACGAGATCTATGCTATGGTGAAGAAAAAATTTTAAAAAATTGAAAAACTTTCTTGCTTAATGGCAAACTTGGATATCAAAAATCCATCTTTTAAGCTATCTGAGCGACTAATTTCTTAATATGTCAGAGCTTACATCAAAACATTTCCAAACACTTGTCTTTGCATTTAATTTCGCGCTTTTGCAAAGAGAACTAATGAAGAAAATAATAAATCGGCACGAAGCGCCCAAAATTTTTGACATATTCACTATTTTTAACTTAAATCTGGGCTTCTCAGGTACGAAATAAGATATAAAATAAGAAATCCAGCGCGAAGCGCCGGAAATTTTCGAGTTTAGTAGCTCAAAAGTGTGCTAGAAACTATTTTTGGCTGTCCTTTTAGTAGACTTCGAGAATTTTTGATTTTTCCTCTGGGAGACCCTTGTGAAAAATAGAAGTATTCATTCAATTTGGGGGGCGGCCCCGCCCCTGGCAGGTTACACGCCTGATCACACGGTTTCTAGTCGATTTAAATCACTTTCGAATGAATAAATTTTTCAATTTTAATCTATTTTTAGCCTTCATTTTGCCTCACTTTCTCCAGAAAATATCCTATTTTTCCATTCTGGGAGGTTTAAACCATAGGTGGGCCGCACCAAAATTCTGGAGGGGTTGCAGGGTTTTTCAAAGGTCAAAAAATGGTCTTAAAAATGTAGTATGGTGAAAAACACCATTTTCATCGTTTCTCATCGAGCACTATCCATTAGCATCAAAAAATTGCGAAAAAAACGAAAAAAAATTTCAAAAATTGAATGCTGGGGGTATTCGGCCTTCTGGGGGTGCATACCCCAAACCCCTCCCCTTACGCCCACGTGTTGTCTTAACCCACTCCTATCCCACCTGCATGTCTAGCTTCAACAATTTTTGCAGTTTTAAGTACAGTATCCCATTCGCACAAACAAAATTTACAAACGTATGCAAATGGCTCCTTCTTTAAAATTCTTGCTCGCGCAAGTCCGATCGGCAGAAAAACTTTGTACCAGAAACCATTCATTAGTGTGGTTTGAACCTAAAATGCCTTGATTATAGTAAAAATAAGTGAATTCAAATTAATAGGAATAACGTTAAATTGAACGCGTTGATTGAAAATCCGCTTCAAATGAACGCAACCAGCAATTCTTCGACACATAGCGTTGTCGATCGACTTTCGATCGATTCGCCGTCCAGAAAAGCAGGTTGCGAGCCGTCGGCACCGAACATCAGCGGCGAAGCCAACGATTTTCCAGCGGCAAACGTCAACAATCTGTCAGCGGCAAACGTCGGCGGTACATCAGCAGCAAGCGTTGACGATTTGTCAGCGGCAAACGTCGACGATCTGCCAACGGCAAACGTTGACGATGTGCCGCTAAAAGTCGACGATCTGCCAGCGGCAAACGTCGACGATCTGTCAGCGGTAAATGTCAACGATCGTTCAGCGGCAAACGCCGACGACGAACCGCTGTCGACAAACTCGAACAGCTCGTTAGAAGCCACGGTGCGCGAACTGGATAACATTTTTGCGCAAATGATGAAATTTTGCCAACCGACGGATCCCAAGGTTTCCAGCGGTTTACTTTTTATGTTTGTTTTGATTTTTGGCATAGGATTTCCGCTTTAACTTATTTTGTTCGACACATAAACCAGCACTTTTTTTGCCTAACTCGCTAGTCTACATAATCAAATGTCTCTGTTAACCGATTGCACGAAAGCGATGCCATTAGTTGCTTCTCGTTTTTCCTATTTTAATGGTTTTAGCGAAATTCGAAACACTTTCCGAACTGCAAAACGAGCTGCTCGCAATTTTCTGTTCGAAAGCCTTAATGAATATGGCGAAATGTTTTGGCTTATTGGTATTTCAATTTTTTCTAATCGTTTTTCGATTTTTAATCGAAGTACCCTGAGAAATGGTGTGCTATCTCACTTAGCTCTTTCTATCGTTCTGTGTTTTTCGGATATGATTTAAGGTGCATGCTTCAAAATCATCTGTTCAAATACATATGGGCAACGTCAGGCCTGTGTTAAGGATTTTGTTGAGGGGCACAAACCAAAATTTTTAAAAACCAACGGGGGACCAGATGATGAATTAAAATAGACCTTTTACGACCACTAGAGATGTACACTTTGTAAATTTTGCTACGCAGAGATGCCTTTAATATGGTGAGATTTCAATGGACGCCCTTTTGAACAAATCTCATTTTCTGCATAAAACTTGTGCAGAACAGTAGACGTAGATGCAAAATACGCTTTAGGTTGTTTAAAGACTAAAAATAGAGTGTTTAAACCGCGCGCTTGGGACTACGTAGACTCTAATTATAATTATGAAATTCGGCGCGAAGCGCCGGAAATTTTTTTTGCGATTTTTGACTAAAGGGCAAACAAGGAGTTAAGAAAAAATTCATTCTCATATTTCATTTCGAAGGGGGCATGTGCCATCTATCCCCCTAGAGATGTACTTGTACGACGAAATGATTTGATGGCGAGTCTTTTAAGAATAATATTAATCAAACTATCGTAATCGCTCAATGTAAAATAAATAAAATTTTGCTTCGATATTGTTTCTTGATTCTTTTATATGGAAGATAATAATTGGCATGGCGTATGTACGTCTACATGCGATGTCAGTATTCGCAGGGATGAGGTCTTAGAAATTAAGATCTATTAAAATAAAGCTAGTAAATAAATTTCGCAAGTCAAATAATGATAGCGATCAAAATGAATTATATAAGATTCTTTCATGCGATAAGACCGCGTTTTGAAATTTTTTAGTTCTTTTTTGGTTGTTATATCGCTTTAAACGATAAAAAACCTGAAAATGTACCAATGGCGCCTTAAATATTTCGCATTATAATTTATTTTGACTCAATTTCAAGCACATTATGGACAAACAGTACTGACAATTATTAATCATTTCGAGTGACTCAAAATTAAAAATTGTGACAAGACAATACGTGTTACTGCTGTTTTTTTTGTACAAAAGCCCGAATTTATTGTACGATGAAAAATCGGCCAAAAACTGCCTATACTTTGTGTACAAAGGTGTACTAAGATCGCTACAAAAATCTTTGTACGAGCCCTAAAATCTTTGTCTCGTGCAAAAAAGAGTGCATATTACGATTGTTCACAAGAACGATGCAGAAAATGTTTCATATGCCCGGAAATTTCCTTTCAAAGCCTGTCTGTTTGACTTTTCAGTACACGTGTGATAAAAGAGTTGATATTTCTGCTTCGTACATATCTTCTACTAATGAAATAATGACATAGATAAAGTTCTAAATTAAAGGAATTTTATCTCGCTGCGTCTTCATTACACAAGTTATCATTTGCTACGACGATTCTGAATAATATTATCTGACAGTGATCAACTTGCGATTTCTTACTCTTAAGGTGGCACTGTTTTGTGTCAAACATGCAGTAATCCACGAGCATTATGGACGCGCATTGAAGTACTTGAAGAACTTAATTGAGGATAAACCAAGCAAAGAGTTAGATACAATTTTAATTGAAGTGAGTTCCATTATATGGTGAACTTCCTTATGTAATTAGAGCTAGGTTCCGCGCTGATTACTGGTATTGTCGTAATTTTTATATTTTAGTCTCTTTTTTGCTTGTATTTTTGTTGCATTTTTGGATACGGTATGATCATAAGTGCATATGGATAGGTACTCATAATCAACGTAGCGAAAGAGGGTTAACACCTAGACGTTACGAATCCGGGATTTTCAACCTTAATTCATTTATATGTGCATAACATAGGTACATAACGTATGTTGTCGTTTCTAAAGATACCGATAAGTAAAATTTGGCAACAATTTCGCATTTCAGTGAGAGGCGCTTAAAAGTGCATATGATTTTAGATTGGTTTAACCTCTTGCCATTTACATAAACTTGTGGCAATTATGTTATTTGCATATTATATTAACAAACTGTTCCTTGTTGTATATGGCCTAAGCAGATTTGAATTTTGGGTTTACAATTTTCAGTGCACATAATGTTGAATTCCATTGTAGTTGTGATTCAATGTAGATCATATAAGTTAGAAGCTTGTATTTTCATCATTTATCAAACGCAGGTGATTTTAGTGTAGTAATGGTTGCTTGTGTGTGACAGTCATCTGATTACGAGTAGCATGTTGTGTCCTATAGTCTGATTGAAATCAGTAAAATCTTGTAAACTTAAGCGCAGGGTAAATGTTGTAGAAACGTCAAGACTAGTTTATATGTATTTATGTAACACTTTAGATAAGCTTTCTTTTAGCTTAAAGTAAGTAGCAATGAAAAATTAAGTAGTGATGAAGAAAAAGTTTCAGCTGCATCGTCGTATTTTTATTCTTGAAGGTCTCTCTCGAGCGAAAAATAGCATGAAAAGTTCCATTATTCATTCACTTCTATACCATCCGTAGTAGCCCCTTGATTTCCCATCGCACTAATATAGTTCGTTTTTGCGTTATACCGGCAGAATTTTTCGTTGTGACATAAAAGTTCATTTTGTACATAGTAGGCATTGGGGCGTTTTTTAATGCTGTTAAAGTTTGATGAAATGAGCTGCATATTATAAATAAATTAATACATAGAAGAAATTATTCAAAATCACTAATTGATTTTATTCAAATAGTTTTATACATAGTTGTGCATATTGTGATTGACCAATACATAGGGAAGAATTATGTACCAACGCTGATTGAGATTGCATGTGTAATTTGTTTGTACCTTTTGCACATTTTTTCCATACATCTTCAACTGCTCATCTGGCATTATTGTTATTCAGTCGCATTAATCTCATGAATTTTTGGCCGCTTTTGATTTAATTTTTATTTCCTTAATTGCAGATTTATGGTAAACTCGGTTGGATGCATGTCGTGGATTATACGAAAAACTGGCTGCTAGTAAAATACCCACCGCGTTATCGGCTCTTTTGATGATTATTTTGTTTGTGCAATATTCTTTACTTTAGATCGAGCAGATCCGGCGATTGTCTTCGCCATACCTGGGCAAGGGGTTCAACCGGGTACCAGCCGGAGCAACTTCGGTACCAGCCGGATGGTCCACCAGTTGCACCCTATGTTTTGTACATAAACTTTTTTTGGTGTAAAAATCGATTGGTTGGCTCCAAAAATCGGTTGCTGGGGTCTAAGAGTCGGTTGATGGGCTCCAAAAATCGGTTTGTGGAATTTAAAAATCGGTTGGATGGCTCTAAAAATCAATTGCTGCCGGGTTCAACTAATTTTTGGAGCCCATCAACTGATTTTTAGACCCCAGCAACCGGTTTTTGGAGCTCAAAACCGATTCCTAGCCCCCAGCAACCGATTTTTGGAGCTCACTTACCGATTCCTAGACCCCGACAACCGAGTTTTAGAACCCGGCAACCGATTTTTGGAGCCAACCAACCGGTTTACAGACTCCAGCAACCGAGTTTTCATAGCCAACCAACCAATTTTTAGACCCCAGCAACTGATTTTCAGACCTCGGTAACGGATTTATGACCCCAGCAAGCGATTTATAAGCCCAATAAGCGATTTATGACCCATCAATCAATTTTTCGAGCTCACCAACCGATTTCTAGACCCCAGCAACCGATTTTTGGAGCCAACCAATCGGTTTTCAGACCCCAGCAATCGATTTTTATAGCCAACCAATCAACTTTTAGACTCCAGCAACTGATTTTCTTAATTCAATAGCAGATTTAGGAACCCAACAGGCGAGTTTTAAGCCCAATAAGCGATTTAGGACCCATCAATCACTTTTTCGAGCTCGCAGACCGATTTGTATACCCCGGCAACCGATTTTTGGAGCTCACCAACCGATTGATAGATCTCAGCAACCGATTTTTGGAGCTAGCCAACCGGTTTTCAGACCCCAGCAATCGATTTTTATAGTCAACCAATCAACTTTTAGACCCTAGCAACTGATTTTCGGACCCCAATAAGGGATTTAGGAACCCAACAGGCTATTTTTAAGCCCAATAAGCGGCTTAGGACCCATCAATCAATTTTTCGAGCTCACAGATTGATTTGTTTACCCCGGCAACCGATTTTTGGAGCTCACCAACCGATTTATAGACATCAGCAACCGATTTTTGGAGCCAACCAACCGGTTTTCAGACCATAGCAACCGATTTTTGGACCCCACTAACTGATTTTTGGAGCCCAGTAACTAATTTAGGACCCCAACAACCGATTTTCGGAGCCAACAACTGATTTTTAGACCCCAGCAACCGATTTTCGGATCTCACTAACTGATTTTTTGACCCTAGCAATCGATTTTGAGACCTCAGCAACCGATTTTTGGAGTCCAGCAATCATGTTTAGATCTCCAACGACCGATTTTCAAATCCCGGCAACCGAATCGGTTACTGGGCTCTCTAAAAATCGGTTCGTAAGTAATGCATAATTCAGAGATTATACTTAAGTATGTAAGTAATGCCTAATTTAGAGAAAATAATAATTCGTCAGATCAAAATAAAACACATGTATTTTTGTGATCTTCTACACATCGATGTAATAAAAATACATACTTGTCTGTCCACCTGTTTTATGTGTAAATAAACGCTAGTCTTTTATACATACATTACTTGTTATTGATGTTTAGGCCGCGCTGAATTCTGACAATTTTTGTAATGCAAAATTGCGTTTCAAAAAGGTGAAATATCAAAATTTTCAATGCAAAATTGCGTTTCAAAAAGGTGAAATCTCAAAATTTTCCAGCGCTTCACGCCAAATAGATTTAATTTTATTACTTGTTATTGATGCTTAAGCCGCATCAAATTTGGACGATTTTTGTAATGCAAAATTGCGTTTCACAGAGGCTAAATTTCAAAATTTTCCGACGCTTCGCGCCGAATTCGTATAATTTTTGTGATACAAAATTTCGTTTCAAAAAGGTGAAATCTCAAAATTTTCCGGCGCTTTGCGTCGAATTGATTTAATTTTATTACTTGTTATTGATGCTTAAGCCGCGCTGAATTCTGGACAATTTTTGTAATGCAAAATCACGTTTCATAAAGGTTAAATTTCAAAATTTTCCGGCCCTTCGCGTAGAAATCGGATAATTTTGGTGATGCAAAATTGCGTTCCAAAAAAGGTGGAATCTCAAAATTTTCCGGCGCTTTGCGTCGAATTGATTTAATTTTATTACTTGTTATTGATGCTTAAGCCGCGCCAAATTTGGACAATTTTTGTAATGCAAAATTGCGTTTCACAAAGGTTAAATTTCAAAATTTTCCGGCGCTTCGAACCGAATTCGAATAATTTTTGTGATACAAAATTGCATTTCAAAAAGGTGAAATCATAAAATTTTCCGCGCTTCGCGCCGAATTGATTTAGTTTTATCACTTGTTATTGTTGCTTAAGCCGCGCTGAATTCTGACAATTTTTGTAATGCAAAGTCACGTTTCATAAAGGTTAAATTTCAAAATTTTCCGGCGCTTCGCGTAGAAATCGGATAATTTTTGTGATGCAAAATTGCGTTCCAAAAAAGGTGGAATCTCAAAATTTTTCCGGCGCTTTGCGCCGAATTGATTTAATTTTATTACTTGTTATTGATGCTTAAGCCGCGCCAAATTTGGACAAGTTTTGTAATGCGAAATTGCGTTTCACAAAGGTTAAATTTCAAAATTTTCCGGCGCTTCGCGTAGAAATCGGATAATTTTTGTGATGCAAAATTGCGTTTCAAAAAAGGTGGAATCTCAAAATTTTCCGGCGCTTTGCGTCGAATTGATTTAATTTTATTACTTGTTATTGATGCTTAAGCCGCGCCAAATTTGGACAATTTTTGTAATGCAAAATTGCGTTTCACAAAGGTTAAATTTCAAAATTTTCCGGCGCTTCGAACCGAATTCGAATAATTTTTGTGATACAAAATTGCATTTCAAAAAAGGTGAAATCATAAAATTTTCCGGCGCTTCGCGCCGAATTGATTTAGTTTTATCACTTGTTATTGTTGCTTAAGCCGCGCTGAATTCTGGACAATTTTTGTAATGCAAAGTCACGTTTCATAAAGGTTAAATTTCAAAATTTTCCGGCGCTTCGCGTAGAAATCGGATAATTTTTGTGATGCAAAATTGCGTTCCAAAAAAGGTGGAATCTCAAAATTTTCCGGCGCTTTGCGTCGAATTGATTTAATTTTATTACTTGTTATTGATGCTTAAGCCGCGCCAAATTTGGACAATTTTTGTAATGCAAAATCACGTTTCATAAAGGTTAAATTTCAAAATTTTCCGGCCCTTCGCGTAGAAATCGGATAATTTTGGTGATGCAAAATTGCGTTCCAAAAAAGGTGGAATCTCAAAATTTTCCGGCGCTTTGCGTCGAATTGATTTAATTTTATTACTTGTTATTGATGCTTAAGCCGCGCCAAATTTGGACAATTTTTGTAATGCAAAATTGCGTTTCACAAAGGTTAAATTTCAAAATTTTCCGGCGCTTCGAACCGAATTCGAATAATTTTGTGATACAAAATTGCATTTCAAAAGGTGAAATCATCAAAATTTTCCGGCGCTTCGCGCCGAATTGATTTAATTTTATCACTTGTTATTGTTGCTTAAGCCGCGCTGAATTCTGACAATTTTTGTAATGCAAAGTTGCGTTTCATAAAGGTTAAATTTCAAAATTTTCCGGCGCTTCGCGTAGAAATCGGATAATTTTTGTGATGCAAAATTGCGTTCCAAAAAAGGTGGAATCTCAAATTTTCCGGCGCTTTGCGCCGAATTGATTTAATTTTATTACTTGTTATTGATGCTTAAGCCGCGCCAAATTTGGACAAGTTTTGTAATGCGAAATTGCGTTTCACAAAGGTTAAATTTCAAAATTTTCCGGCGCTTCGCGTCAGAAATCGGATAATTTTTGTGATGCAAAATTGCGTTCCAAAAAAGGTGGAATCTCAAAATTTTCCGGCGCTTTGCGCCGAATTGATTTAATTTTATTACTTGTTATTGATGCTTAAGCCGCGCCAAATTTGGACAAGTTTTGTAATGCGAAATTGCGTTTCACAAAGGTTAAATTTCAAAATTTTCCGGCGCTTCGCGTAGAAATCGGATAATTTTTGTGATGCAAAATTGCGTTCCAAAAAAGGTGGAATTCAAATTTTCCGGCGCTTTGCGCCGAATTGATTTAATTTTATTACTTGTTATTGATGCTTAAGCCGCGCCAAATTTGGACAAGTTTTGTAATGCGAAATTGCGTTTCACAAAGGTTAAATTTCAAAATTTTCCGGCGCTTCGCGTAGAAATCGGATAATTTTTGTGATGCAAAATTGCGTTCCAAAAAAGGTGGAATCTCAAAATTTTCCGGCGCTTTGCGCCGAATTGATTTAATTTTATTACTTGTTATTGATGCTTAAGCCGCGCCAAATTTGGACAAGTTTTGTAATGCGAAATTGCGTTTCACAAAGGTTAAATTTCAAAATTTTCCGGCGCTTCGCGTCGAATTCGTGCATTTCAAGCAGGATTTATATTTGAAATCAAAACGTATCTATTTGACGACATGAAAATGAGGAACTCTGCAGAAGTTTTATTTTTACACAATGAATTGCATAAAAAATAAGCATATTAAAGGCGGTGAATGTCTCTTCAAGATTAAACGTCAATTGTTACTAAAGTAATTAGTTTTTAAACATAATTGCTATGCAAATTATCGATTGCACTATTTTTTACACCATACTAATTTTGACACACCATTTTTAATCAAAAAATTATGTCGCGAGAAATAGTGCGACTTCGCGTGAAATTATGAATGGACTTTGCGTGGAAGCAGACTAACATGCTAACAATTCAACCACTTTTCTGACTTAGGCAACCAACCAAAAAACTGGGCTCCGGTACCAGCCGAGACTTTAAGGCTTGCCCAGCTATGGTCTTCGCTATACTTGTTGATACTCGTACTCATACATGTAACGGCTTGAAATTTCGGGAGATCCTGACCATTCTTAGGGGGTAGGGTTAATGACCTCCAATTTGTGGTCAAGAACGACCAATAAACGTCTAGAAACGGTTCGTTTTTTTCCCGAAGACCGGGGGAGGGGTCAAAATTTTCTTGCTTTGGGGGATGGGGGACGTCCGACTTTTGGATGGACGGATCCGCTATCCCCCTCTTACATGTATGCTCGTACTACTTCACTATTAATCCGGAAGTGTTAGGAAAAATTGGAATTGTAATAACGGGCAAGGGGAAAAAGTTGCAACTTGATGGGCGGATCGACTTCAAGGGAATTAATAGAAAAGATTTCTAAAAAGCGCATGTTGCAAACTTTGTCCCTGATCATTCGGCAGCACTTCTGTGTTTAGTTTTTTTGTTGATTCTACTTCGTTCTGGTCTGAGAAAGTGTACACAGAATAGAATATGTGTTTCTGGAATTAATATCGTTGATTTATGGAAAAAACGAACGGCAGCAGACCATAGGTGGGCGACACCAAAGTTCTGGGAGGTGCAAGATTTTCAAAGGTCACCAAATGGCCTCAAAAATGGTGATATGTCGAAAAACATCATTTTTCAACGTTTCTCATCGAGCCACTATCCATTGGCATCAAAAAATTTCAAAAATTATTTTCTGGGGGTATTTTGGTTCTTTTGGGGACGCATACCCCCAAACCTCCCCACGCCCAGGTATGCAGCAGACTCGTATACAGGAAAACTTTCAAAGTTTATACTAAAAAATCAAATGAAATCATTTTAAATCTTGTTGATTAGTTAAGAAGAAATTTTGAAGTTTCTTAAGTCTTATCAGAAAACCAGAAACCCGAAACCTTGTTCTGCTCCTTTTTCTCTTTTTTACTTGCCGGGCCAGGGATGCGATCGCACAGGGTGTCCCACCTAAGCGAAAATATGTTTTTTTTGTAATAACTGTGTCGGTGCTTATTATCCTTCAGTGATTTTGTGAAAATAGTTGAGAGGTCCAATAGGAAACTAACTGGCAAGGGTTGGTCGATTTTGCTCTTTCATTGTGTAAAGTGCACAAGTTTGTGTAAACCTTACTTTTATAGGTTGTCAATCAAAAGAGCATGGGGTGAGGGGGTATTATCCCCTGAGCTTTGAAAAACTGAGCTATACAGCGATTTTGGCCCGAAAAACCATTACTGTATACAGTGGCGGATCTAGGATTTTCCTAAGGGGGGCGGTACCCCTAAGGGGGGCGGAACCCTGACTTGGGCGGAATAATTAGTCGTTTTGACCCGAAAATCGCTCAAAAATGCTTAATTTTTCGCACTATTTTGGGCCAATGGGGGGGCGGCCGCCCCCCGCCCCCCCCTAAATCCGCCCCTGACTGTATAGCCTTTTTCGGGCTCAGAAAATTAATAATACGGCCTTTTGGGCTCAGAAAGCTATCTATATAGTCTTTTTTGAGCTCAGAAATGCTATTTAGTTGTCTTTTCTGATTTTCAAAAGGATATATAGCTATTTTCTCGACTCCAAAAAGGGATCGATAACTTTTTTTAGTCCAAAAAGGCTATATAGCTATATATTGTGAATCCAAAAAGGCTATATAGCTAGTTTTCTGAGACCAAAAAGGCTAAATAGCTAATTTTCTGACCCAAAACGGACTATATAGCCGTTTTTACGAAGCACATAGCTATCTAGCAATTTTTGTTCCCCCTGAAAGTTTGACTTTGCGCACCTGTGGGTTGTCCTGCCTAGCTATCCAAACTGTAATCCCGCGTTAAGTCAGTCAGTTTTTAATATTCTCGAAGAATTTGTACGGCGAATATGTAATATTCCGCAGCTAATCGACTAACAAAATTTTGCATAATTTGATTGCATACTCTTTAAAATACAACATTTTTACATAGCTAACTTTTCTTCGCTGAGCAAAAAGTCGCATTCACTCTTGGCAGCGATTTGGCAGTAACTTGCATTGGTTTATTCAACAAATTTTTACTGAATCGCGAGCATTCATTTACTCAAAATTCGTTTAAGTGTCTTGAATTATGGACTGCGCATTCATCGCGAAATGCATAGATTTCACAAGGAAAGATTACTAAAAATCTAAGCTATACACAAATTTGTGCTGCTCACTCCATGTACAAGCGAACTCCATTATAAACCTTGCCAGTCGGTTCCCTATTGAACCTTTCAACAATGTTCAAAAAATCATTAAAAAATAATAAGTATCAAGAGAGTTATTACGAAAACGTGCTTTGCATAGTTAGCTGGGACACCCTGTACTTCCTGCATTCCCCCGCTATGGGCCTGGATGGACACTTGCTCGCAATAACGAGCCTAAAACTTCCGATAAGTTTTAGAAAATGGAATAAAGGACTTTCTGATTCAAAGCTATTTATGGCCTAGTTTTGACGGATCATATTTTATTCCCTTTCCCCGTTGCAGGAAATTTTTCGCTCATGTAGGGTATAGACTACAATTTTGTGATTTATAAAGAATAAGCTTTTTGTTGCGACGCGTTGTGAGAGCTTTGCTAGTGCGATTAATTCTTCCGGCAGGAATTTTGATAGTCTGCCTCATATGCTATAGTCGTTTTTTATTTAGTTGTCTATATTATCGCGTTAGCTAAGTTGTGGTTCATCGTTGCATAATTTTTATCGATTGGTTAATAAAAACTGCATTCTTTTTCTTGATCTATATGCGATGCATGTATATAACACGCTTTTACAAATTGATAGGAAGCCTAAATCAGCTTAGTTTCAAGTACTTCTATGACCCTGAAATGATTACTCCTGCTAGTTGTAGGCCCGGCTTGATTGTGAAATTCTTTGAAGTAAAAGAAACTTGCTTATCTTATTAACTGATTCCTTGACCAGCTATAGTGTGCTCAAGAAAATTTCGATTTCCTGTCTTTTCTTTCAATTTTGAGGCTTTGCGAGGACGATATGGAAAGTAGGGTAGTGAAAAGTTTTGACATTTGCTGTGCTTAATCTAGATTAGATTTCCTGAAGACAGTATTGCAGAAAGAAGTAATAAATCACGCGCCCCTGATAATTTTGGGTACAATAGCTCGAGAATGTGCTACAAACCCGTTTTGACAATCTTTCTACTGCATTTTGAGAATTTCCAATTTGTCCTGTGGTGCTATGGTCGGTTATCAAGAATAAAATTTTGTTATCATTCTGGGGAAGGGACGAAGAGTGGTTTTAAATTCGCTTCTTATCATTGGGAACTATGAGCTCGATGACTGTAATTTCTAGAGACCTATTGGCCAATGTTGCAGACGTCTTACAAAAACTTCTATCTCGCGGCTTACGACTCTTCCGGATAACGAAAATTCTGAAATTGAACAAGTCGCTTCTGACTCTAATTTGCCTGATTTGCGTTCAGGTATCCGTCAAATCCTATCGTCTTCGAGGGATACATCTTCTACGCAGCCAACGAGCTTTTCAGAGCCACGTCAGTCAGATAAAGGGTGATTTTTACTTGTCAAAAAGTATCCTAATTCAGCGTGTTAGTAGGATACGATATATTGACAATAATATTAAGTGCCGTTGAAGTTGTATACACTCTAACAATCCTAGTAGTTAGACACATACATGCAGTAACCAAGGGTATGTACCTAGTGATTCTTCGCCCAAATTCATCGTTTCTCCCACAAATGAAATTTTTTAATCTTCGACTTTTGGGCAAAAATTTTCTTGTTTTACACCATTTTTAGATGCGTTTTATCATTTCGGTCAAAAATAGAAGTATACTGCTTCAAAATTTTCGAGCCGTACATGTACGCCTAGACATGAATCTTTAGCAAAGGCGAGACCAAAAATTTCTGGCACCCCTTTTATTTTGCGTTAAATGTGGAGAAAATTTCGCCCATAGATAACTCGAGAACGGCGTAGCAGATCTGAATGAAAGTTTGAATTTTGAAAAGGGCGCGAAAAATTTTTTTACAGCTTCACTCATGCTCACTTGAGAGTACTAAATCAGCTTTGCAAATTATGTGTCTTACTGCAAGTTGGAAGGGCATTTTTGGCCAAGTCTGCATATTTTGCGAAACTTCGAGCATGACCGACATTTCTAGAGTCAATGTAAATCACATGCTGAAGCGATTTAAACTGGAGCAATGACGATGGTACTTTACACCTCTATCATTAAGCATAATTAGTTGCATGGAAAAGTGTCAAAGTAGTGTTCCTTAAAATGTCATACTTTTTCCAGTCTTTTTCTTGTAGGTATCCTGTCAATTGCTTTCTGTACGCAATGTTCTATTCAACAAACTGGATTAGACGTGTCCAAAACCCGTTGCTGGGGTTAACCTCCAGCCTTAGGCCGGGGAAAAGGATTTATAACTGCTTTAAAAAATCTCAGATTTTTTTATTAAATTTAATTCAGGCAATTCTGAAGAATAAATGAATTGCTCATTTGAGGACAACGAATTTGAAGAAAATTCATTGATTGAAGTATTACTGTAACGTGAAAGTGAATTCACGTTTGATTCAACTTTAGCATTCCAAGTCGTTATTTGTGCCGCACAGAGAAGCTGGAAATTTTTAATTTTGATTTCAATACTTCCCTCATTTATTATTTCCGTCGTTCATTTTAGATGAAATCGGGCAACACAAAATTTTATTTTATGTTCTAAGATCGTAAACATTAAATTCATATTTATCTGCTTTCCCTGACCGGGCAGACTGCAGCGAAACTGATTATCCGGATATTTTATTTTCAAAAGAAGTAAGATACTATTAATGAATGGTGTTTTTGCATTAAATCATATAAGTGACCTTTGCCAAACAAAAGTTTTTGGATGCTGCCCGTGTATAGTCTAAAAACCTTAACCCCACGCCCACATGTGATGATAGTGCAGTTTTTAGTGGGCGAGAAGAAGTCATTTGATGCCCTTTTTCCATTGCGGACTGAGCCTCTTTTGGATGATGACGCCATATTTGCTCAGTGGCTTCGTCGGTTTACGTTAATTCGATTGGGTGAAGATGAGGGCCGAGTCGTTCTGGGACACATCGTGCATGTGCAACGCGATGACTTGTACATCGATTTCGGGGGGAAATTTAATTGCGTTTGCAAGAGGCCGGCGTTCAATGGCCAGTAAGTAATTTTCAGGACGGAATGGCTAGCTTTGAAGTTCCTACTTTGATAAATTGCGAATAAACATAATAGTCAAATAAATTGACTTTCCAAATAAAAGTACGAGTATCAGTCAATTGAATTACCCTAGGTCGTAGACGAGCCGACTTTTGGGGTTAACTCTACATGTATGGTCACGCACGACACGTTGCGTATTTTTCCAAGATGAGATGTGTATGTAATTGTATTTCTTTGTTGCTTACTGAAGTTTATCTCTAGACCTTTTTAAGTAAATCTCTCTTTTTACAAGACGAAAAGTTGGTACCGAAGTAACTATTGATTATATGTTGGTATCACGGTTTTTTTGTATTCGGCAAAGGTTTTCCCCGATGTACAAAGACTTTTCAGGACTGCCTTTGTACGTGTAGAAAGATTTTAGGGAGGAGAAAAATTGATAAAGCTGTGAAACTCCCAAAAATTTTCGGCGCATCGCGACGAAATGAGTATTTGTTTGTCCTACATATCTCTAAAATGGCAGAATTTGCATTTAGAATGGGAAAATGTCGAATTTTTCGTCGCCTCGCGACGTTTTGAGTCAATTTTTAGTGATTTTTGGCGTCAGAAAACCAAACATTAACTAAAAGACACTACCAAAGATCGAAAACCCTGTTTTACCACACTAAAATCGCTACTGTACCATATTATATTGCACAAAATTTTGCGTGTACAGACTTTTGGGGACCACCTTGTACATGTACAAACGGACCTTGTACAAAAAACATTGGTTGGTATGCAGCCCCGTATCCGGGATTTTTTTCAGGGGGAATCGCGAACTTTGAAGTAGGATATCTCGAGAACTATTAGGAGATAGGCTAAAATAAAGGCATTTTCGAACGTTTCTCGACGAGCTCTACATACAAACGGAGAAAAATTTCTGAAAAATGCCCAAAAATTCTCACTTGATTTGATAATCAATCATACACGAAATCTATCGTTTAAACTGTCTGCTTAAGTGATTTTTTATCATCCAATTCATTAAAACTTCAATTTTTGCATTTATACTCAATCTTTGTATTTCAAAACAAAACAGCCGCGAAAATAAATACTCTGTCGTGAAGTGCCGGAAAAATTTGACATGTTCTATATGTCTAACTTAACTTTGAGCAGTTTTGAGCGATTTAGAAGGCAAAAAGTGCACACTTACAATAAATCTGGCGCAGAGCGCCAGAAAATTTATACGCTTTTATTGCTGCTATACCCAGTTGCAATTCTCGCATCTTCTTGAAGAGAAGACATGATGTGATAAATTTGATTTTACGGATAACTTTATCTGGAAAAGAATTTAAATACATAGTTAATAGTAATTTTGATTAAACTAATGACGCGAAGCGCCGAAAATTTGAGCATTTTTAGCTGGAAAACGTCAGAAACATACGTGGGCAGCACCCAAATTCTGGGGTGCATGATTTTTCAAAGGTCGAAAAATGGCCTTTAAAATGGTGGTAATGGCGGAAACACACCATTTTTCAACCTTTCTCATCGAGCACATCCATTGGCATCAAAAACTTGCGAGAAAAAAAACTATAAAATTCTCGTGGATATTCTGGTTTCTGGAGGATATTTTGGTTTCTCGGAGGGCGCATACTCCCAAACCCCCCACGTCCAGGTATGGTCAGAAACCTATATAGTTTCATTTCTGAAAGGTCTGAAAAAAATTTCAGGGGGATTCCCCCTGTTAATGCCCGTCCTTTAGGTTAGTAAGATATTTGATAAATGTACTGAATCTAGAATTGAAACTGCGTTATTCAATATATTTTTGCACTGATAAAAATATAATTTTAGAAATGTGTTCAAGTGCTATAGTCTGTTTCACACATAAGTTTGCGATTTTCTTCTAAATTTCTTACATATTAAAATAGACTGATGCACATAATCACTTGGAATTTTTTAAAAAATCGCATAGCTAAATGTGACGTAACAACCTAGTATAACGCCAAAGCTAACCATTACATACAAAATAACTACCAACTTTTCCTGAACTATATTTCAGTATATAAGCTGTCTGCAATCTGCACAAATCAAAAATACAGGGAACTGTGATACTGTTAAATTTCTGGTCTACTTTAGAGATTATATGAAGAACAAAATGGTGCGAGTGAGGTTGCACGATCTAGAACTGTCGAGCAAATTTTTGGGATCAGAGGACTTGGCATTGCTTGAAGCTGGCGCAACGTTGATTGGCTTGCATACCGAAGGCAACAGATCGAGTTAGGTCAGCAGCGACTTCAGATCACCTTTTTCGACTAATGATAGCATGAATTTTCATTTATCCTCGTTCCGGTGTTTTAAATAGTCGAATTACAAGTAAACGATTATATCCGGTTTTACTCACAACCATAGATGCACAGCTTGGCCGATCGGGGGAAGGGCGGCAGCAGGTCTGAGGGTCAAGAATGGAGCTTTTGGACCAAAATGACCTCAAAAAACTTGTATAAGCGCTAAAACAGTGTTAAAACTACGTTATTACACATCTTCTGATCAGTTTAAGGCACTTTTGAGAAAAAATTTTAATTTTCATTGATTGTCGGCCTTCACTTTGTCTCTTTCTCCCCAAAATTTTCACATTTTTCCATTCTGGATGTCTAGACGCCAGACCACCCTCGTCAATGTCTGGGTGGGTACCAACATATATGGGCAGCAGCCAAATTTTAGAGGCTGGGTGGTGTAAAACCGGCGAATTCCAGAAAAACATTCCAAAATTTCATGTCTTGGGTTTACAGATTTTTGGTGGATCTGTACTGGATTCTCGGAGGGTCTAAACTTCACACGCACTGGGTGGGTTGGGTACCATACGTGGGCGGCACCGAAATTCTAGGGGGTGCAAGATTTTTCGAAGGTCAAAAAATGGCCTTAGAAATGGTAATATGGAAAAAACACAATTTTTCAACATTTCTCATCGAGCACTATCCATTGGCATCAAAAAATTGCGAAAAAACAAAAAAATTTAAAAATTGAATTCTGGGGGTGGTATTTTGGTTTCTGAGGGTACATACCCCCACGCCCAGGTGTGGTCATTACCATCGCTTGAGTTTACTATAAAAATTTGTCCATCTTTCTAACACCCTATATACAAAGTTACAACAATTTATCGAAAGTTTTCGTATTGTACTCGTGGTTTCAGGTTAAATTTGTGGCTTTTTTATTAATAAGTGTAGTCTGTTACACATAAGTTTGGGCATAAATTTTCAAGAATTTTTATCGACAGTAAGCCGGCGGATCACGATAATTATATATCTGATCAATGCAATAATCGCAATCTATCAGCTTATTGCCGATGACAGTTTCTAAAGGTTATACTCAAACTTGTGTGAAACAGACTATGTAGTTTATAAGGAAATTGCAAGCTTGTATTCTGTGAAATATGGATCGTTTGTCGAGTCGAGCGATAAAGAAGAGATCGAGTGTAACAGTAATGCTTGATTCCCGAACGGTCTCATGCACTATAAAAATAAGTTCCTCTCACAAAGGATGCATACGTGCACCAAGCAAAAGAAATAAACCATAAGTTTAAATTCTGCTTTACAATTTTAAACTGGCGTTTAACCTGCTGTGTGCCGTTACTTTACAATTAGGCACAATATCTTTACTTCATCAAACAACTTCCTAGGTGCGGTCGTCTTTCAAAACAATTTCAAAACAATCGTCTTTCAAAACACGTTTACCTTTTAACGACTAGTTCTTTAGCAATAGCCCCTCAAATCAATTTCCACGCCCACCTTTCAACGACAAGCGCCTGGAGTAATAGCCCAGCCTCTGCGATTCTTTGTTGCAACAGTCCTCCAAACACAGGCTCCGCCATTGCGATGTGCGGGGGTACCAAAAAAGAGCCGAAGACCATTCGAGAGCCAGAGCCGGCTGAGGAAGCGCCGCATAACCAACCGCCTCCCGCGGAGCCCGATACAGTAAAACCAAGCAAACGAAAGAAATCTACTTCGCGGCGTCCCGGTAAATTAATTTACTAACTTTTAAGATATAATGAAAGCATAACGTTTTAAAGGTTGTCAAAGAAAGTGATTTAAAAAAATACCTTCTTCGAATCTCGGGCATACCTACATATATGGACAGCAACTAAATTCTGGGGAGGTCTGCATAAGTCTAGCTCGTGTGCGGTTGTTTGAACTTTGGTTCTTACGACATGGCAATTCATTTTGGTCAATCCGGAATGAGGGTTTAAGAGGGGAATCAAATAATTGCCTCAAATGTGATAGTACTAAAACAGTGCAAAAGTCTTGGAAGAAATACAAAGCTTGAACTTTTAAAAAATTGAATAGCTACAAGGGTGCATAGGAGCCGGTTCCCATACCACTCTTTTATCCCCAGCTGACTCTATATTGAGCACCATACATGGGCGTGGGGGTTTGGGGAGTATGGACCCTCAGAAACCAAAATACTCTCTAGACACTCGCTAGAAACCAAAGGGTACTTCCAGAATACTAAGAAATAAACTTCAGAAAAGCGAATTTTTTCGCTCAGTACTGGGAACATGTTGAAAGAAAGCGCGGAAAAAAAATTTCATCCGTCTATGATCAATATTACAAAAGATAAAGGTTTCGTTAATTAGCCTCTTCTCGACCTAAGCAAGCATCTTCTCGACCTAACTATTTGAAGATTCAAACAGCTGAATGCAGAATCACGTGCAGATACCCAATTTACGTCGACCACATAAGCATCTATATACATCGACGTAATTATCTATACATCGACCTAAGCATCTATACATCGATCTAAGCATCTATACATCGACCTAAGCATCTATACATCGGCCTGAGCGGGAGCGACCTCGACCTAAGCAGCTTAAAACACCTTTTTAGATATACTAAGCCTAAGCCTAAGTATAATAGAAGCAAAAACTTAGATTTTTTGTATATCTTGTCAAGTAAAACCGAAAAAAATATGGAAATTTGTTTAATTTTTTTAAAATTTCAAACAGCTTTTCGCGCCTTTTTTCTTTCTTCTCCTTCATTGCTATGCTTCCTCACGTAATCTCAGCCCATATCATTTATTTCTGACAAATGTGTTAGTCCTTGGATCGAGCCGTTTAATTGTCCCACCCAACACTCACATAGAGAGTTGCCTGCAATTTTGCTAGTATGGCTCAGATTTCCACCAAATTTTTTTCCGCGCTTCAATTTATCATGTTCTACCATTTTGGCAAAAACATTTTTGGCATTCCATATTCGTTTTGCTCCTTTTCTAAAAGTGCCGTATTCTTAAGTTTAGCCACCAAAATACCCCTCCCCCTCAGGATTTAATTTCTGAATTTTTTTGTTTTTTCGCAAATTTTTGATACCAATAGATAGTGCTCAATGAGAAACGTTGAAAAATGGTGTTTTTTCGCCATACCACTATTTTTAAGGCTAATTTTGACCTTCGGAAAATCTTGCGTCCCCCTCAGAACTTTGGTGCCACCTAACTATGTTGACCACTCTAAACAACAAGTTTAGGCACTCGATTTGTCCAATTCTTCGTACTGATAAAGAAAATTTGGAACATATTGTAATTTCGCCATGTATGTATTTATTTCTGTTCATGCTCTGTCCGGAAGGCTAATTAGACACATAATCTGACCTAATCGGTGCTTCCATCCATCGCATAAGTTCAGCGCCAAAAATCAATAGTCTATAGTCTGTTTCATTTATCCGAGAGCTTTTTCAGTAAATGTTTTCGGAGGCCACAGTAACCCCTTCTTTCTTATTTACTGTAGTACGCAAGATCTCGCAGTAGTTACGTAGCAGAGAGGGTTTTTCAATAACATTTTGGCGACATAATTTATTCTCGTTTTCCAGCAGATAAATCAACTTACAGACAAAAAGCGCGCATTCAGCTCATCCTAAGTTGACACTTTAAACACTATAGACTAAAATGTTAAGAAACGCCGCGAACTCCTGCATAGCTCAGTGGTATAACGTCTGCTTGTCGTGTCGAAGCAACCCGGGTTCAATTCCAGCCGATGGCTTTTTATTTAGCGCACTTACTATGTCCCAGTGCTATTTAAATGCCTAAATTAAATTTATATGGGTGAATTAGCGCATTAAAAATGAAAGAATTCCAGTCACTCGCCCTCACTGAGGTGATCTGTCGAATTACAGTAATTCGTCTTGTTTCACTTACTGTAGCCCTTAAAAGAATTGACTAAAAAGCTCTCGAATAAATGAAACAGACTATTGCTTCAAGTCATGGAAGACTAAGCCACAAACACATACATACACACTTTAAGCTGCATAATGTATGCTTTCTCCTGATATGAAGCTGCATTCAGGCGAAAAAGAAATCATTTTTTTGCTTCTGTCATAACTTTTTAATCTATTTTTGCACGTAGGCGCGAAAAACTTCATCTATTCAATAGTAATGGGAGTATCGTAGATTTACCGATGAGCTTAGATTTTCTAGCAGTTTTTGCTTTATTAGTCGAGCGAAATTGGCTAAATTGGAGAATATGGGCTACTCAAATCTTAATAGAAAATGTGCTTTCTCATAAGTCGAATGTGCTAAGTTCAGAAAAAAATGAATTATTCGTCCGAAAATGCTAACTTCGAAAAGTCATCTCAATTTGAAAATCAAATTTTTCGAAATGAAAAAATATGACTTGTGATTGATTATAATTAGCTCCAAAGTTTTCAAATAAAACATATTTTTTGATAAGGTCGAAGGTTCTGAATTCGAAAAAACAAAAATTTTGATTGGGCCACTTAGCATTTGTTTTTAATGACATGAGTTTGAATAATGTTTCCTATTATTTATGGATCTAGGCTTAAGCTCAAAGCTTACAGTCTGTTTCACATAACTTCGTGCATAAATTCTAAGAAATTTCACCAGCAGTAAACCGAGGGTTACGATAATTATATATTAGATCAATGTTATAATCACAGTCTGTCAGCCTATTGTCGGAGATGGTTTTAAAATTTATGACCGAAGTTGTGTGAAACAGACTATAGTTGTATGTCCATCCGTAGCCTGAGTTGGTGTACAAAACTCATGGTAAATTCAGCCGCGAGGCTAGGAACATATGTGGTTATGATTCCGACCTTTTGTGTACCAGCTTAGGCTTATGTACACCCTCATAGGTCAAAAGAGTAGAAAATTCTTTTTGTTTTTTGGTATTCCCTGTGCTGGAAAACTTTAATTTTAAAATGGACTGTTACTTTTCAAACAGTAGAGATCGAATCAAAATTATTTTTTCTGAGCTCAGGATATTTTACTTCATCAAAAATATGCTTTATTTTAATTTTTTTAATTACTTCATTTCCACTAATTTCATTTTTTCTTTTGGACCCCTCAGGGCTCCAATTTTTGAAATATTTGCTAACGAAGAATAAAATTTTTTGTCTCAGCATGCTCGTATATATATCACAAAATGTGTTTCGTTTATATTCGGAGTAGTCCATTTTTGCCATGTTGAGCAAAATTTTTGACATAACCTGAGACATAAATTTCTCAAAACAGTACATAAATTTTTTTTCAAAATTGATTTTATTGCAGTCTTATCCAATATAGTCTATTAATTGAATGAGAAACGATTGTCAGTAGCTAGAAAAATGTTCTGTGTTGGCAAAGTCGTCGTAAAAATGGCATCTTTTTAGGACCTGTAAAATTCAAGACGGAAAAGTCAGTAATGCCTAAAGAAGACAACAGTCCAGGTGACGTGGGCGCTGCCCCTGAACTTGGCCTGAGACCTCTCACACTCAAGATGAGCAAGGCGTTGGTTCCGAAAGTGGATAGTAGTCCACATGACCTATCCGCGGCCCCTGAAATTGGCCTAACTTCGGCGATGATCAAAAAACAAGTGCCCGATATAGGATTGACTACAATCGTTAACATGAAAATTATTAAAGAATGATTACTTAAGATTTATCTGCTATTTTTATTGAATGCTTAACACTTATCTTCGACCTATAACTATCGTTGAAAATTAATGCGACTGGAATTATAAAATTTAATTAAAGAAACCAAAAAAACAGTTGTGTAGTGAAGTGTAGAAACGGAATATTCTATTGCTTGATTTTGTTTTGTTTAGCGATTTGATTTGACTTTTGCAATTGGAAAAGTCTTATCTCTGATATGTAATGAGTAACTCGACTAATTAATATCATTTTTAACATTTAGTTTGTTTCAATTAAGTTTGCGGTTTTCTTTTAAATTTTTCTGCACAGACTACAAAAGTGGTTTAAAATTCTGAAGCAGAATGCGGCTTATCAATGGCGAACTTCTCTCGAAAATTTAATGCACTGAAGAATATGACAACTATAACTTTAGTTCAAAAAACTTTTGCAGGCACTATAATTTTTTCAAAAACCTAAGTTAAATGAAACAGACTATAGTGAAGCCTAGTTTTTTAATCTGGTGCATGAAATCGCACGATCAGCAAATGTCTTATTTGAGAGCTTTTTCAGTAAAGCCCGGTTCACACCTTAGGTCATTAGAGCTCTAGCTGTTTAGCAAAGAAAGATTTTTCAATAAAATTTTTTGCGGCATAATTTATTCTCGTCTTCCAAAAGATCAATCAACTTGCAGAGAAAAGTTGCGCATTTGGCTTATCTGAAGTTGACACTTTAAACACAATAGACTAAAATTTGAAGCAGCGCCGCGAATTCCCGCATAGCTCAGTGGTAAAACATCTGCTTGGCGTCGAAGCAGGTCAGGTTGGTTCGATTCCAGCCGCTAGCTTTTTACTTAGCACACCTACTATAGTATATATGTCCCAGCACTGTTTAACCCTTTCCTTCCCGAATTATAAAATTCGTTGGTAAAAAAATTTTAGCTCATTTTTCTCACTTCTAAAACACAGTCTAAGCATAATGTAAGTGTTTGTGTCATTCTAAGCATGATTGGTGACTTGGGGTGATTTGATGTTCCGGAACATCAATGGGAAGATAGAATGTCAATAACTTCAACAGAGAAATTCTTCATTGCAGTACACAAACAAGTAAAAAAGTAAGGAAAAAATCATGGTACATTATGAAAAATCTCTGAAACAGTTTCGATTGTTGATCTAGCAGAGGCACACGTTACATTGAAGGCATTTTATAAGCAAAGAAAAATGCTACGATGGAACAAAAAAGATGAATATACTTGGAATTGCGGATTATTATGGATGTAAAAGGAGGGGACTAGGAAAAATCTACCTAAAGTCGGAAAATCTGCTAAAAATCACACTTTCTCTAAGCAACGCAAAAAATCGATGTATATTCTGCGGCCAACAGATTAAATAAATATTCAACCATAACAATGATTGAAACAGCAGCACGTTAGCTATGCAGTAGCTATGGGAAATGATATTAAGTAAACTAACAGTCTTCCAAGCCAATTGAATGAAATAGCAAACATCGAAGACAATTGAAGACATGGTTGGTTTAAAACAGTAGGAAACGCGTAAGTTGACTTGAAACAGACTAAATGTAGATACACTAGCATGCCCGAAACGGTGTATGCACTAATCAATCGGCTCCTGCTTTAACTTGCTATAATGCTCATAACAAAATGAAAGAACTTTAAATACAATACCTCTTAGTTTTCTATCAATCAAGTGCCAGCACTTTAAAAAAGTAACCTTGATAGATTACGTTTATACACTCTTATCTGAAACTTCGAACATTATTTAAAAAGACACTTTTTTAGAGGCCGCAGAATATACATCGATTTTTTGCGTTGCTTAGAGAAAGTGTGATTTTTAGCAGATTTTCCGACTTTAGGTAGATTTTTCCTAGTCCCCTCCTTTTACATCCATAATAATCCACAATTCCAAGTATATTCATCTTTTTTGTTCCATCGGAGCATTTTTCTTTGCTAGTACACTACTTTTAATTAGCGTGATTTCAGTACATCAGTCAGTAAACACAATCAGTAATATGCCACAATAATGACAACAGTCCAAGAACGCGGAAAACAATATTGTTCTTAACATCAGCATTATCCTTTTTAAACAAGACAACCTTATTGACACCATCCATTTTCAAATTAAAACTCCATTAAGTTATTTCTTCTTAATGTGCAGTTCACTTATAATCAAGCACAAATATTTAACCAACGAATTCACATTGCAAATCCTCACTCAATCAATACACAAGCACAATGTGTTGTGACTTTTGAAATTGAAAACACCCAATTTTCAATTTTCAAATTGAAAATTGGATCAATTTTCAAATTGAAAATTGGGTCAATTTTCAAATTGAAAATTGGGTGTTTGAATTTGCGATAAAGAAAATAATCAAAAGATAGTCACTTGGTTTATTTAAGCCGAGTAATAAAATAACGACCGTCCACCAATTCCAAACTAAACGCGACTAATCTGATCACTATGAAAAAAGTTTTGAAAAATGAGCTTGCTAAGCGAGAGTTGTAAACCAAGAGAAACTTAAAGTTAAAACCTACCATTAAATTATTAAGAGACTTATAAAAGATTTTAAACTTTAAGAAAATGGAAAAGGCGGCATGTTGGTAAATTAGAAGGCAAAGTTTTTCGGCAAAAATTCAAAAACTTCACGCAAATATCAAATGTAAGGAACACTAACGCTTCGATTTGGTAGTAAAATAAATTTGTAGTATAGACTACATATTAACAACAAATGAATAGTGCAAACTTTACACAACTACTAGGTGTAGAGAATACTAACAGTTTACGGCTTATTAATGTACATGATTACAATAAAGCTGCATATCTTTGTCGACTTCTGTGCACAGTAGTGTGATTGCTGGTTCATTTTAAACCACATTTGCAGGCAATTTACATCAATTAAACGATAGCTCTCCATGTGCAAGATTTTGTGAAACATATTATAAACACGGCTGAGAAGGATTTAACTTTAATGCAACCCATTTAAGACAAAATTACATCTCTTCAATGATCTAAGGACACTTGAACATAATTTTTAAATCACTTTAGATTACTTTTGAGGGTAAACAAACTCACTTAATTGATGTCTCACATATGAATCCTTGAAAATTTCTTGACTTCAGTTACAAAGTCTCTGCAAGTCTATCGAATTAAGGTTAACACGTAATGTAAACTTTACACAAACACATAGCGTAAAGAATATTTTAGTCGGATTCGTAACTTTGATATTGCTCCCATATTACTTTCAACATTTATTTAAAAATGAGTCCATAATGTTTTAAAGACAATAAACATTAGGTTTAAACCACTTTGCAATACTGCTGAGTGTAAGCAAGCGCGCCCAACTGACGTATATATTTCATTCCCTGTAAATTTTTATATCTCAGGAAAAAATTTCGGATTTTGCAATGCTCTAGAACAAAGGCTAACATGCAGTGTAAAAAATTACTCGGATATTATGATCAACATTCATGAAAAAAATTATGTCTCTACAATGGTCTGAGGACATATAAACAATGAGTGTAAACTACTTTACATCACTGTTGGATGTAAACAAACGCACCTACGTGACGTCTCACATATGATCCTTTGAAAACTTCTAGACTCCAGGAAAAAATTAGGTTTCTGGAATGCTCAAAAACGAAGATAAATACATATGTAGTGTAAACTTCATGTAAACACCTAGTGTAAAGAAGATTTTAGTCAGATTCGTAATTTTGATATTGTTCCGATATTACGATTAATATTTATGAAAAAATTAAGTCTACATAATGTTCTATGGGCAAACTAACAATTGGTGTAAACTACTTTACAACACCGTAGAGTGTAAACATATGTGCCAGACTGGCATATCAAATTTGGTTCCTGGTCCATTTCTAGACTTGATAAACGTGTCCCTGACTCGTATCCGGAGAAGCAGGCAGAAAAAACAAGACAGAAACGCATTTTAGACTCCAAATTTTTGACTTTACACTCGCTAAATATTATTGAATAGACAATTTGCTTTGACATGCACCCGATATAAAGCACTTTATTTTTATTCTATTAGACTTATCCCGACTTCTGAACGGAGAAAGTGGCGAACAAAAAACGCAACAAAAACGTATTTTCCATCATTTAGAACACTGTAAACTTTATAATTCCGTACCGAACTCCCCATTGAGTTTAAAGAAATTCGGTTTGGTACAATTTGTAGCTTTTAAATCGTAGTACATTCCTGTGTGCCAAAATTCTGTTGCAAAAATTATTTGGCATGATTTATCAATCAAACTTCGGAAAAAACGTGTTTTTTAGCCCATTTTTTACCTCTGATTTCGAACTTTACACCCCCATAAATAAGTCAATATTGCGTTTTTTTAAATGCGGTTTGCTGCGATGTTTAGCCCCTGTAAGGCACTTTATTAATGCTGTCTTCGATTTTGCACTGACTCATAAGCGGAAAAATTTGGCAGAGAAATCTTAGTTAAAATCCGTTTTTTTACACCATCCACTAGAGTGTAAACTTTAAACCCCAGGATCTAACTCACCATATAGCATAGAAGACTTTGCTTATATGCAGAATGTAGCCGCTTGATCCGCTCTACATTTCTGTCAGAAAACATTTTAAAAACCTCATAACCGGAGTTAGTATCGGACATAGGAAGGTTGAAAACTCGACCAAAAAGTGCTTTTTCACCCCAGATTTTCGCACTCTTTACACTGCCGTTCGATAAATAATGCGAATTTCAAAAAACAAAAAAAGTGTCATCTGTAGAATTCATCCCTCTATTATTCTATTCTGTTCAATCCTTCGAGTCATCAATACTCAGTTGTCCACATGCCGCAGTAAAAAGGTCTCAAAAATTTGTCCTATGTTATAACGTTACACAAAAACTTTACACCTTCTTTACACAGTCAATTTTAAGTTTCAAGAAAAACAAAAAAACACGGGCAGCGAATTTTTTTATTATCTTTCTTTTAAAAAAACCGCACCTTCCAGAAGTGTCCCGTTATAGCTGTAGGGGGGTGCCCAGGTGTTGGGGGTACCCAAGTATATTATAGGTACGCGCTAACGCGCTACCTATGATAAGTGTAACCAGGCTTCTGAGCACCATTTCTGAAGCAGAAACACCAACGCCTTTGGTCTTCACTGTACTCGGGCCAGTAACCGATATTATCAAATCGAACAATGTTTTGAGGAATGGTGTGATCAGGTTTTCAACCTCGCTTTGTGGGGGCGTCCCATCAGAAGGTAATGAGGGGCGACCCCTCTGGCGAAAAAGCGGAGCTTTTCCTGCGTGTAGCAGACCATCCGCAACTTTAACTTGAAATTTTTGCACTGATTTTTGACTGTTCGCAGTGCCTCCTATACAGTAGCCGGCCGTTGACGACAACGAGGTCGTAGCCAAAGTAGATGAGGCGCATATAATGTTTTTTTGAACCACACTTGATGCGGTACAAAGCTATCAGCATGTCAGTTAGGTCCACTCCGCCCATGAGCGAATTGTACTGTTCAACAATTTCTGGACGTTGGTCATTTTCCTCCCATCCCCCAAAACTCAGAAATTTTTTATCCCTCCCTCATTTTTGAGAAAAATTTGCTATTTTTGGCCATTTTAGGTGCTTTTTTGCTATTTTTGGCCAAAAATGAGGTCATTCACCTTGCCTCCCCCTACTAAAATAGCCGAGACCATTGGTGGGCAGAACCGAAATTCTGAGGGGGCAAGGGGTGATGGGGAGGGTGCAAAATTTTTCAAAGGTCATCTATTGGCATGAAAAAATCGCGAAAAAAAAACAAAAAAATTTCACAAATTGAATTCTGGGGGTATTGCGGTTCCTTTTTTGGAGGGGGGGGGTATTCGGCATATTGGGGGGAGGTGCATACTCCCAACTCCCTTTTGCCACGCCCATGTGTTGCCGGGACCCCTTACCCAAAATTTGGAGCCATTACATGTATGGTCAAAAATATCAAAAATAACTAAAACCTGCACAAAAACGCGTTTTTGGCAGTACGTTATTTCTGTGAAGTCTTTCTTTAGCTTGGGGTAGGGGTCCAGTCCAGACCCTCATGCCCATTTGTGCATAGATACGTGCACCAAATGCAGAACATACACAAGAGCATCAATATTCCGACAAAAATCAGTAAAAAATTTGACAAAAAATCGAAAACTTAGTTATTTATTATTTTATTATTCAAGATAAATGTTTTTCCAAAAATTTCATGTTTATAATTTTTATAGTGTATTATCAGCTAAAATACTTCAAAATTAAGAAAAATCAATTTCACAAACTGCTACATGCTGATTTGTATTGGTATGAGGTGTTTTCATAAGTATAATACACAAAACTCGCTCTTGTGACTTTGGAGAAAGTTTTCCTTCTTATCTGCCCACTGATGTTCTGGAACATCAAATATTGAAGGCCACTAAGTGCAACACAAAACGTTCGATTTAATAAAATACCAGTTACAAATAAATCACAAACACAATTATGCATGGAAAAAATTTTTTGTACTAAAAAATGACAATATGTGTACCTAAAAACAATATTACAAAGTATTCAATCAACAAAAAAATAAACACAGAGTTAAGGATAGCCATAGCCAGTGGACACGTATGAAAGCAATTAAAATTTTTTTTTTGTATGAGCAACTGCCGTTAAGATTCGCACATTCGGTCCCGATGACCTATCGCAGAAACAAATGAAATTTTGTCCATCGGTAGGTCTTGGTACCAGGTGAAAATGTGTAAAGTAAAACTTTACAAAAATGCTCCTGGGCTTTTATAGCAAGCATCAAAGTTCCGGGTTTTGAATTTTTGCGAAAAATGTCTGTTTTCGAATATTTTTAATAACTCCATCAATACTTGTTCGTTTTTCATGAAATTATAATTACTTTATAGAAAATGGACATTCTACTTACTGATGGAAGTTATTTTGTAGTAGTCTCCATTTTAACACATGATATTCAGGCTCATATAAAAAATTTTGTTGTCCAACTTCAGTCGCATTTTTAGACCTGTAAACGGGTCGTTACAACAACGAAAATGGATTTTTTAAGATAGAGAAAATCTTACTGATTTCAAAACATGTTTTAAATTTTATGCCCGGTTTACCGTTCTTTTTTTATGCTAATTTTTGAATATGTCGAGAATGCGTTGTACATAAACATTAGGTAGGTATACTTGGACTGTTCGTCTCTTATTTTAGCAAAGATGGGCATCTATATTTGTGATGATTCCTTCTGTGAATAAAAACCACACGCTAATATAAATTTTTTTAGAAGATGCGCAGTCAGTGAGACCGTGTCATAAACTGATAAATAAAGTTATTAATAAAGTTGACAGACCCCAGAATAGTTTACCCTTAGTAAAATTCGGCGTTTTGACCAAAATCTTATCAGAACCTGTTAAACATGTAATGTGAAACATGTATGTCTACAAATGTTGCTTACATATTTATATTTCTTTGAAACACTCTGGAATAACATCGAAATCCCGCTCGTTTTATTTTGATTCTTTTACTAATGCTACTTATAGAAAGTATGGAAGCAATCATGGACAGCAAAAACCTTTCTGGGGGTACGGTCCGGCGGGGCCAAGTGAATAGGAAAGGTACCCAAAATTCGATTCTGATGAAGTCTTCCGTGAATTATCGATTTGGGGATGCTGGAAAAATAAATCATAATTTTTTTTTAAATACCCACCCTCGCATCGTGTCGTTTAGGATGGTTAAAACCGTCTATGAAGCTTATTTCTAGATAATCAAGGTATGACATTTTTAACCTGTCAGATTTCTCTAGAATGTGGCTGCCCCTGTTTTATACTTATATACAGACATATAATGGTTTAAAATTTAGAATAGGGGGTCCCGACCACTTTTTTAGGGGGAAGGGGTAGCTGACCTCCGATTTTTGACCAAAACGGCCAAAAAACAGCTAAAAACGGTCAAAGAATTCGATTTTTTCCCAAAATCCGGGGACGGAGCAAAAATTTTCTGGGCTCTGGGGGGATGGAAGGGACAGCCAACTTTGGATAGAAGGATTCCCTTAAACCCCCGTTACATGACATACAGATAAGTACATATCCATAGGTGGGCAGCACCGAAATTCTGGGGGTTGAAAAAATTTCTGGGGGGGGGTGAAAAAATTTTCAAAGTTCAAAAAATGGTCTTAAAAGTGGTTGTATGGCAAAAAACCACCATTTTTCGACGTTTCTCATCAAGCACTATCCAATGGCATCAAAAAATTGCCAAAAAAGCAAAAAAAAGTTTTCTGGGGGGTATTTTGATTTCTGGGGGGGTATTTCAAAACTTCTGGGGGTGCATACCCCCAAACCCCACGCCCATGTGTGTACATATCTATCTATTTAATTTCTTGTCCGTTTTGACGATATTTATTGTGGTATAATGTAAGTAGATACGCTTCACTGGCTTATTTATTTTTTATCTCTTCTAAGGATAGCTGAACTGCAACTACCCCAAACCCCCCACGCCCAGGTGTGATTATACTGCCTATTTCTTGTGCTAATCTTTTATTTAGAAATGCTGGTCTTTTTTACAAAGCCTTATGCATAAATACATACATAGGTACTTTTCACATGTGGGAGTAGGGGTTGGGTTAAGCATACCCTAGAAGTTCGAATACCCCTTCCCCCAGAAACCAAAATATGTACCCCCAGAATTCAATTTCCTTTAATTTTTTTCGCTTTTTTCGAAATTTTTGATCCCAATGGATTGTTCTCGATGAAAAACGTTGCAAAATGGTGTTCTCATCGCCATACTACCATTTCAGGACCATTTTTTGGCCTTTGAAAATTTTTGTAACTCCCCCCCAGAATTTCGGTCTGCCCACCTATGGTAGCTACCATTTTTTCATTCAATTACAGAGTTGAAGCAACAATCACAAAACAGTCATAACAATTTATAATTATGCACGTGAAGTTTTATTACGCAAAACCTTATTACAGTAGGCTGACTAGAACAGCTTTTTGTGGCTGCTCGATTAAGCACTGGAAATAAATTTCCACGCTCAGGATTTTGCGAAATACTCGTAGACGATAATAATTCGTGAAAAAGTAATTTGCAATCAATACTATGTGTACATGTGTAGCCTTTCTTAGTCCTGCTTGACTAAAACTAGGTCGATCCAAATCCTAGCCAGTTTTTGGTGTTGATCAAAAAATTGGCCCAGCAAAGTTTTAAAGTTGGTTTACCCAAATTTTGCGATCAGCTTAAACTAAAATACACTAAGTTGCCTACCTGAATAAAATTATTATGCAGATCATTACTCGATCTGCACATATGAAGTACGTATGTAGGTGTACCAAGCCTGTTGTCCATGACACTTTGAAAAAAAATTAGCGTTAAAAAAGAACCGTGAACCGGGCAAAAGAATTTGAAACATGTTTTTAAATCAGTAAGATTTTCTCTATCTAAAAAATCTATTCTCGTTGTTGTAACGACCCGTTTACAGGTCTAAAAATGCGACTGAAGTTGGACAACAAAATTTTCTAAAGAAGCCTCAATATCATGTATTGAAATGGAGACTACTATAAAATAACTTCTATCAGAGAGTAGAACGTCCTTTTTTATAAAGTAATCGGAATTTCATGAAAAACGAACAAGTATTGACGGAGTTATTAGAAATATTCGAAAACAGACATTTTTCGCAAAAATTCAAAACTCGGAACTTTGATGCTTGCTATAAAAGCCCAGGAGCATTTTTGTAAAGTTTTACTTTACACATTTTCATCTGATGCCAAGGCCTACCGATGGGCAAAACTTCATTTGTTCTTGCGAACGGTCATCGGGACCGTCTGCGTACAAACCGTGCGAATCTTAACCGCAGTTGCTCGTATGCACCTCTCCTCCTGATGTTTCAGAAGAACCAATTTCTGATTGGTCAGAACTAAACCCCGCCTTTTAAACAGCGAATCAGTATTTGATGTTCCTGGACATCATCAGGAAGGAAAGGATTAAATGCCTGAGTTAAATTTATGTAGATGCTTTAGCGCATTAAAAATGGAAGCATACCAGCTGCTCTTCCTCACTGAGCATAACTGTCGAATTACAGTAAATGACTTTTTACGCTTACTGTAGCCTTCAAAAGAATGTACTGAAAAAGCTCTCGAATAAATGAAACAGACTTATATTTTAATACCCAGTTTCTCCATTGTGCGACGAATTGGGAAGTAACCCGAGTTGGCTGTCGAGCAATGAAAAATTCAGTAAATGTAATAAGCATTTTTAAATACCGATCGTTTTCATGCATTATAAATATTATTTCCTGCGGGCTGTTGCATTCATCCGAATTTCACTTATAATTATTCAAGTGATTAAGTGAAATTAAGTTTAAGTTTACACCGCTCATGCGAGTTGCTATAGTCCGTCTCATTAAACTTTGAGGTTTTCAAAAAAAGTTTAAAAGTGCCTACAAAAAGTGCTTTAAACTAAAAATATCTTCGTGATATTCTACAGTATATCGAGTTATGGTGAGTCGCTTGCCATTTGCCAAACCGCATCATTGCATCAAAAGTTTAAACCATTTTTGTAGCCTGATTCGTGCAGATTAAATTTAAAACAAATTCGCAAACTTAAATGAAACAGGCTATAAAAAAGTGATTTCTAGACAAAATTAACCGAGGCATACCTGACGTCAAGAAAATTCTTATAGTGTGTTTCCAGAAACCTTGTGCATGGATCACAATTTTTGAGTCAATGTAAATCGATTACACAAGCGGCTTCAACCGAAATTGCAATCACGAAACTTTGCATAATAATTGATGAAAATACAAAGTTTTTCTGTGTTAAATTGTAGATAGTGTATCTAAACGTGCCGCACGTTTGCGGTCAGAACTCAATTTCCTGCGTTTGTTTTGATCAACTAGTCCTAGAGATACGATTTTGACGCGCCAGCCGTCAAGAAGCGAAGTGTTTGCGGTCGGACCAGACTCCGACAGTAGGACGTGCGGAGGCTATCTAGCCACGCAGCATTGATTGGTTGCGCTCTAATATCACATACGTACTGCGACGAGTATGCCATGTGAGTACGCCTGTGTATATAATACTAGCAAAGAAAAATGCTCCGATGGAACAAAAAAGATGAATATACTTGGAATTGTGGATTATTATGGATGTAAAAGGAGGGGACTAGGAAAAATCTACCTAAAGTCGGAAAATCTGCTAAAAATCACACTTTCTCTAAGCAACGCAAAAAATCGATGTATATTCTGCGGCCAACAGATTAAAATAAATATTCAACCATAACAATGATTGAAACAGCAGCACGTTAGCTATGCAGTAGCTATGGGAAATGATATTAAGTAAACTAACAGTCTTCCAAGCCAATTGAATGAAATAGCAAACATCGAAGACAATTGAAGACATGGTTGGTTAAAAACAGTAGGAAACACGTAAGTTGACTTGAAACAGACTTAATGTAGATACACTAGCATGCCCGAAACGATTGTGTGCACTAATCAATCGGCTCCTGCTTTGCTTGCTATAATGCTCATAAAACAAAACAACTTTAAATACAATACCTCTTAGTTTTCTATCAATCAGGTGCCAGCAATTTAAAAAAGTAACCTTGATAGATTTCGTTTATACACTCTTATCTGAAACTTCGAACATTATTTAAAAAAGACACTTTTTTAGAGGCCGCAGAATATACATCGATTTTTTGCGTTGCTTAGAGAAAGTGTGATTTTTAGCAGATTTTCCGACTTTAGGTAGATTTTTCCTAGTCCCCTCCTTTTACATCCATAATAATCCACAATTCCAAGTATATTCATCTTTTTTGTTCCATCGGAGCATTTTTCTTTGCTAGTACACTACTTTTAATTAGCGTGATTTTAGTACATCAGTCAGTAAACACAATCAGTAACATGCCACAATAATGACAACAGTCCAGGAACGCGGAAAACAATATTGTTCTTAACATCAGCATTATCCTTTTTAAACAAGACAACCTTATTGACACCATCCATTTTCAAATTAAAACTGCATTAAGTTATTTCTTCTTAATGTGCAGTTCACTTATAATCAAGCACAAAAATTTAACCAACGAATTCACATTGCAAATCCTCACTCAATCAATACACAAGCACAATGTGTTGTGAATTTTGAAATTGAAAACACCCAATTTTCAATTTTCAAATTGAAAATTGGATCAATTTTCAAATTGAAAATTGGGTCAATTTTCAAATTGAAAATTGGGTGTTTGAATTTGCGATGAAGAAAATAATCAAAAGATAGTCACTTGGTTTATTTAAGCCGAGTAATAAAATAACGACCGTCCACCAATTCCAAACTAAACGCAACTAATCTGATCACTATGAAAAAGTTTTGAAAAATGAGCTTGCTAAGCGAGAGTTGTAAACCAAGAGAAACTTAAAGTTAAAACCTACCATTAAATTATGAGAGAATTATAAAAGATTTTAAACTTCAAGAAAATGGAAAAGGCGGGATGTTGGTAAATTAGAAGGCAAAGATTTTCGGCAAAAATTCAAAAACTTCACGCAAATATCAAATGTAAGGAACACTAACGCTTTGATTTGGTAGTAAAATAAATTTGTAGTATAGACTACATATTAACAACAAATGAATAGTGCAAACTTTACACAACTACTAGGTGTAGAGAATACTAACAGTTTACGGCTTATTAATGTACATGATTACAATAAAGCTGTATATCTTTGTCGACTTCTGTGCACAGTAGTGTGATTGCTGGTTCATTTTAAACCACTTTTGCAGGCAATTTACATCAATTAAACGATAGCTCTCCATGTGCAAGATTTTGTGAAACATATTATAAACACGGCTAAGAAAGATTTAACTTTAATGCAACCCATTTAAGACAAAATTACATCTCTTCAATGATCTAAGGACACTTGAACATAATTTTTAAATCACTTTAGATTACTTTTGAGGGTAAACAAACTCACTTAATTGATGTCTCACATATGAATCCTTGAAAATTTCTTGACTTCAGTTACAAAGTCTCGGCAAGTCTATCGAATTAGGGTTAACACGTAACGTAAACTTTACACAAACACATAACGTAAAGAATATTTTAGTCGGATTCGTAATATTGATATTGCTCCGATATTTCTTTCAACATTTATGGAAAAATGAGTCTCCATAATGTTTTAAAGACAATAAACATTAGGTTTAAACCACTTTGCAATACTGCTGAGTGTAAGCAAGCGCGCCCAATTGACGTATATATTTCATTCCCTGAAAATTTTTATATCTCAGGAAAAAATTTCGATTTTTGCAATACTATAGAACAAAGGCTAACATGCAGTGTAAAAAATTACTCGGATATTATGATCAACATTCATGAAAAAATTATGTCTCTACAATGGTCTGAGGACATATAAACGATGAATGTAAACTACTTTACATCACTGTTGGATGTAAACAAACGCGCCTACGTGACGTCTCACATTTGATCCTTTGAAAACTTCTAGGCTCCAAGAAAAAATTAGGTTTCAGGAATGCTCAAAAACGAAGATAAATATATATGTAGTGTAAACTTCATGTAAACACCTAGTGTAAAGAAGATTTTAGTCAGATTCGTAATTTTGATATTGTTCCGATATTACGATTAATATTTATGAAAAAATTAAGTCTGCATAATGTTCTATGGGCAAACTAACAATTGGTGTAAACTACTTTACAACACCGTAGAGTGTAAACATATGCGCCAGACTGGCATATCAAATTTGATTCCTGGTCCATTTCTAGACTTGATAAACGTGTCCCTGACTCGTAACCGGAGAAGCAGGCAGAAAAAACAAGACAGAAACGCATTTAAAACTCCAAATTTTTGACTTTACACTCGCTAAATATTAATGTATAGACAATTTGCTTTAACATGCACCCGATATAAAGCACTTTATTTTTATTCTATTAGACTTATCCCGACTTCTGGACGGAGAAAGTGGCGAACAAAAAACGCAACAAAAACGTATTTTCCACCATTTAGAACACTGTAAACTTTAAAATTCCGTACCGAACTCCCCATTGAGTTTAAAGAAATTCGGTTTGGTACAATTTGTAGCTTTTAAATCGTAGTACATTCCTGTGTGCCAAAATTCTGTTGCAAAAATTATTTGGCATGATTTATCAATCAAACTTCGGAAAAAACGTGTTTTTTAGCCCATTTTTTACCTCTGATTTCGAACTTTACACCCCCATAAATAACTCAATATTGCGTTTTTTTAAATGCGGTTTGCTGCGATGTTTAGCCCCTGTGAGGCACTTTATTAATGCTGTCTTCGATTTGCACTGACTCATAAGCGGAAAAATTTGGCAGAGAAATCTTAGTTAAAATCCATTTTTTTACACCATCCACTAGAGTGTAAACTTTAAACCCCAGGATCTAACTCACCATAGAGCATAGAAGACTTTGCTTATATGCAGAATGTAGCCCTTGATCCGCTCTACATTTCTGTCAGAAAACATTTTAAAAACCTCATAACCGGAGTTAGTATCGGACATAGGAAGGTTGAAAACTCGACCAAAAAGTGCTTTTTCACCCCCAGATTTTCGCACTCTTTACACTGCCGTTCGATAAATAATGCGAATTTCAAAAAACAAAAAAAGTGTCATCTGTAGAATTCATCCTTCTATTATTCTATTCTGTTCAATCCTTCGAGTCATCAATACTCAGTTGTCCACATGCCGCAGTAAAAAGGTCCCAAAATTTGTCCTATGTTATAACGTTACACAAAAACTTTACACCTTCTTTACACAGTCAATTTTGAGTTTCAAGAAAAACAAAAAAACACGGGCAGCGAATTTTTTTATTATCTTTCTTTTAAAAAAACCGCACCTTCCAGAAGTGTCCCGTTATAGCTGTAGCGGGGTGCCCAGGTGTTGGGGGTACCCAAGTATATTATAGGTACGCGCTAACGCGCTACCTATGATACAACCCCTTTTCTTGTCATATAAAACATAGGCGACATGACCGCTAATCTGGTTAAGCCTGTGTTGAGATCGGAAAAATCAATAATGTACATAGTGCTGTCTTCTTATAGCGTTATGATTGATATAAGCATATTTTCGTTTTTAGTATACTGTCCCCCATTATCATTGTTAGTTTAGTTTGGCATTGCGTTTTTAGCAAGTAGTCAACCTTCGCATGTACAGCGTTTTATTTTTGTCTTGTCAAATGACTTCTTTTTCTTTATCCTTGTTTGGTGTACATAAACTTAGTTAGCAGCTACCTAAGAGTGCATTGTACTGCAGGCAGACTGAGATTTTGGTTGGCCGGCCTTCGACATAATTTATAGCCGGATAATTCAGGTGAATTTCTTTTAGTTTTCCACTTTCTCAAAAATTCATTATTCCACCTTTTGATCTAGAAAACTATGAAAATTATTACATAATTTTTATAGAGGATGACAACCCAGTGTAGAGCTCTGTGTTGTTTTTTAACTGTTCTGTCAGGTAAAAACGCGACACGCTACTACAGTAATCTATTGACACCTGATGCGCATGTTAAAATTACACAAATTCAACGCATATAAGGAAGAGACATAACAACTGACCAGAACCGGCCCGAGCTTAGCACATTATAACTGCTAAGTGAGGAGTCAGCGATTGATAAAGGTTATTGGGTTCGCCCAATAGCACCGGTTTTATTATTGCGTGTGCGCGCAATAATATACAGCTGCACAATCCATAAGACAGCTCAGTCCGAGCTGGTAACTATACAACGAACATAAGGTCAGTCCGGTATGTGGGCCTAGTATAATATTGACCTAGCGATTATTGATTTATGGACTATTGAACCTTGACTCGACAGATGTGCACAAGACACGCTGAGTATATTATTAAATGAGAATTATATTACGGGGCTCGACAGACATAAATACGCGGAGTGACCCAAATGAATGTTATAATGAATATATTACTATGATTATTGTTTGTGCTGATTGAAAGCAAAATCGTAATTAATTTCTCCATAGGTAATCTGGTGCAAAATCTTTTCTCAATTTTTTTTCGCGAAAATTATTATCTTGGTCTAAAATAGGACTATTGACCTCGGAAAAATTCCAGGGTTACTCAATTACTGCTGTGTTAGGTACTGTGGTTGGTTTCCCCCAAAATCTCCCTGAGGTACAAACAAAGCTAGGTTCGAGGAGATTTTAGGTAGTAAGTACTAAGGGTCAAGTGGTAGAATAAAGGCAGAATCGCCGTAGCACCCTGCCCAGTGCTAAGGTTAGCATGATACTTAAGTAAATCCTGAAGGTACTTATTGAGGGTTGTTGTTTTTGTAGTTGTTTGTGTGTTGGGTATCTTCCCTGGCAGCATGCTGTCCATTTAGATATCCATACATACTCCAAGTACTTAACCAACAAGCACCTAGTTACACATTAGATACTTCCAAAACAACACCGCATTAATGTCACATAAGTTACATTGGAAGTCTCCCTTCAAGGTTGCTCGCAACAACTGAACAGGCATATGTCATCATAATCATAAATATTTTTCCTACCCAAAAATATTTATTTTGGCCATCTAAATATGTGTATTTTTTCCCCATATTTTTATCGTATTGTTTGCGTTGAGGCAGTGCGCAAATAAGTTAAGTGTTTGTGACAAATATTTTGTGTTTTTGTGGTAAAGTTGCTGGTATTTTCTCTATACATAAAGGTGACTAAGTGTAAGTGTAGGCCGAAGCTCTACACTCACTTGCTTAATTACACCTAGCTTAAGCTCACGCGCTCGCACAAAAGACGACTCGGGGGTAAGGCTAGGGATTTAAGATAGTCCGGCCCTCTACTGCACGCACCTAGTGAAACTTACTTACTTAACCCCTTTTGAGATTAAGTACCTAAATAATGTAAGTTCCCCGGAGACTAATTAAGGGGCTCAAAAAAAGATTATTATTTAACTTGTTTTGGGACCAAATTCCGGTGCTTGAAAATATTGAAGGTTCCTAAGTTAAGTGTAGCACAAGAACAGAATTCAACAGCACGGAAATTCAACCGAGCCCAACATACGTTAATTAAATAATTAATTTTTACAATATTTTTGGACAGAAAATTATGAAGCAATAAAAAACGCGACAGCATGAAGATGCATGCTGCCAACTGTCGTGTTACGCTAATTGGTTAAAAACAACACTGTAATTACGAGAGCACGTAGCCTGCCAACGGCATACAACAAATGCCGTTAAGGCACACAAATAAAATAACAAATGCTTAGGGAGCGAAAAAAGCCTGCCCACTACGCGACAAAAACAATGAGATTTCCCTGCAGCCACGCAGGGGAAAAAAACAAGGGAGACTACATGCGGAAAAACACGTCAAACGGAAAAAAAACGGGCACAGCATAGAAGCTGGCGAAAAACCAGGAAGCTCCATGTAAAACGAAAAAATCTTAAAGTGGAGGAATGATTGTCAAAACTGCGCTCGCACGCAGTTTTAAATGATACAAAGAGGCATATCAAATGCGGACAAAGAAATGCGGAATGGATCTACGAGAATAACAATAGGCCTATGGGCAAAGCACGGTAAAGAATGTACAAACAAAATGGACACAAATATGAGACACACACATATGGAGTTTAACACACGTATGATATGATAGCACACATACCAATTCGTACTCAAGAATCGCATTAAGCCCGAGTGCCCATTTTCCCTATCAGATTTTATTGAAAATATGTGTGGGAAAGGAAATGAAGATATGATAATTTTAACAGGGAACGTGGTCCCGGGCAACACACTAAAGCATTACGCTGAGTGGTCGCGTACGTGCAAATGGAAATTAAGCACGAAATTGAGCATCTGGGTCAAACAGTCAATGGAATGTATGTACAACGTAGCACAAAACAAATGGAATCTCACGTTGAACCAACGTGGCGAAAACAGGGGTGTAGAGCCATCTCTACACTCCCCCGGATATTGAAAAATTTGCATGCAGTGCAAATTTTTATGCGCAAAAACGTTTGTCATAAACTTTGTGCAAAGACGACACGAGCGTGGAGTCGGGCGATTATTGATTCGTGTCAGCAGATCAAGCGGGATGCTGACACACCTTTGCACAAAACATATGCATGAAAATGTACGGTATGACGTACGGCTACATCAAACAATTGAGCAGTGGGAGGCAAAAAAATGGTGCGTTGACGACGCGTAGACAACGTGGTTTTGTGCAACACGGAATTGACTGTTGCCCGGGACCGGGAGAATTTCGATTGAAAAATAATCTATGATAGGAGGGCAGAATCACTCGGCTTAATTAGTATTGAGTGAAAGGCTCAAATTATGGACAAATTGAGCACACATATGGACAAGGACAATAAATGAATCAAAGACAGACAAATACAATGAAATAACAAATATGTTTTTTCAGAAAAATCAGAAAAGTATACAGCAAAATAAAAATATACATGGAAAATAATGAATAACGGAGATATGTAAAAAGATAGTTAGAAAAAATGGTCCTAAAGTGAAGAGAAAAAATTTGGGAAAGTGGCTGCAGGAAAAATTAACTAGTAAGAGAAAATTTTATGGAAAAAACTATAAACAAATTAAACAAAAAATATACAAACTGCTGGCAGTCGGTACATTGTCCTGGCACAGCAAAAATCAAACGATGAACAAATAGTCAAGTGCGGCGATCCGGTTGATCACGAGGCAAATACGACTGAGCGGTACGACGGCCGTCAGTCGTGCACAAATAATCGGCGTAATGCGCGACGTAGAATGGACGCGGTTGTTTCCTCACAATGGAATAGGCGTAAAATGCAGCGCGGCCAATTTGCTGCTGGACAGGATAATGATCCTGCGATTGTGTAACCAAAACCGTGGCACAGATACAGTCATCAGGGCTGGGCGATGCGGCGCAGCGGAATCGCAATGGCGATGATTGTCTAAACGCGATGGATGTGGAATACTACGGCCCAAAGCAGACGGTTAGGCCAACGGTTGAGCAGAAGTTTGTGAAGCCGCTCGTTTGGCTATGACGGCGCGCGTAACTGACGACTACGTTCGACACGATTATAATGACATTGATGCGACGTAAGACGTTCAGTAGGTTGCGACGAACGTTCGGCTGACGAACCGTAGATGTAATAGCGAAATCGGTAGTACGGCGAATATGGAACGATTGTGGCGTTTCCTCCAATAGCCTGCGTAGACCTACGGTAGCGTCGCTCTTGCTCCATGCAGCCGACGACGTAAAGCAATTTGACCTTCAATAGATAAATCAACGGTGCATTCGCGCGATTTTGTTGGCGGCTTGTCCGTACAAGTCACAGACGCGTCGCGGTTGCTTAGTCGGTTGCAAAATTCTTCTAATTGACCGGGAAGAGTTACTTCCAAGTAACCTTGGATTTGTTGACGTGCGGCATAGCGTGGAAAAACAAACGTGATTGGCGGACCTGTGCGCGATCGAATCAACTGGATTTGCTTATGCGCTGTGTATAAATCTGTAGTTGTCTCAATAATTTCAGGAAACTCGACAAAAGCTTCTTTCGGAAACGGATTGAAAGCTCTTTCCACAAGAATTGATCTAAGCATTTGTCGAAGTTGTTCAACCATGCACCTAGCAATTTGAGGTTCTCGATACCAAAATTGGTATCTTAAAAACGAATTGTCGAGAAATTGAAGAAGTAGTGGCACAGACATGAAAGTCGTAGATTGAAAAGACGGAATGAAATGAAAAGTTGACTTGTATTCTTCGAAAAATTCGTTCATTGAACTGAAAATATCAGCCATTTGGCAATTGTTAAAGCCAAAGGAGCATGAAGGTCAGGCAGGCGTAAGACAATGTGGAAAAAATTCCGATGGAATTGTGTAGTTAGCTCGATGTTCGACTTTAGGCGGTTCTTAACCTTGGATGATTAGCTACAAATTCTAAACCAACTTCATAGACCATTGAACCCTCGCTGACATAGAACCGAGTTAGACGAAAAGTCGAATCATTGTAGAAAGGACGCGGATGTTGCGTGAATTTGCTGAGAAACGGAATTGGCAAAGCCGGTCAATTTCGATTGACATATTTTGCGCAGATTGCTGACCGCTTAGCACAACTCGAGGCAATGATTGTTGCTCGTTGGCCTGATATACATTGTTGAAACTAGTCAAAATACATTCGATATGCTCATTTTCGTTCGCAAATTAGAGTTTCAATCAGCGGATTTAAATTCTTGTCCCAAAAGGTTGACAAGATGAGCTCGGAAGTCTTCTGTGTACATCCGATAGGCATGTTCAGCTGCCTGGCTCACAAAAGAAATCTCGTTTTTGGGCATATTCTTGCGCTTGTTGCTGGTTTAGCGACAGTGACACACGTTCCTTTGGTTCTTTGTGATATTCGTCCACAACCTCTCTAAATCTTTGAAAAATCTTTCGTGGACGGCTTGAGCAAATTCATCTTCCAATTTTCGAATATGATTGCTTTTTTGCCTTCCGGTACAATCAGATATTTGTAACAGCTGCAAGTCGGCTGATCTTGCATCATCATTTTCTTCTTCAGCTGTGATTGCTGGCTGAGATGTTTGCGGAGGCTCCGCTACATCTGCAATTGGACTTCCAGAAGCTTCATCGACAGCTTCAAAAACTTCTTCATCATAGTCAGAACTTCTTCCTCATTTTCGTAGACTTTATTGGGATATTTCAGCTCTGTATCTGGCTGTGAGACGGAAGTTGGCGTCTGTGCACTGATCATCGTCGGTAGACGGAGGTGCAGAGACAAAGGAGTTTGAGACAAAGATGCTGTCAATTCTTGCGACGCTTCTGGTGCTAACGTGAAAGCTGGTTGCACCATTTCGATGTCTGATTCGTTATCATCATCGTCATATTCCTCTGCGCTCTCATCGAAGCTGAGATTCAGAATATCTACAATCAACGTTTTCCCTTTTTGAATTCTTCAGCCTTTTCTTTCTTTTTCTGTTCTGCAATATCTCTGCGTTTGATTCTCTTGTCGAGCTCTGCTAGATTTAGCAGGCATTGAGCCGGCTTGAGCCAAAGGCATATCAAATTTTTGATCCTTTTTGATTTCCGGACATTTCATCTCCGGCGAATCGCTCTCTATTGGTCGGAGCCGTTAGAGCAATATATGAGCAATCAACTGCATGACACACTATCAAAAGATACAGATCCAGAGCACCGATTGGATCAGTGATTAGATATCGAACCATCCGATCTGGCAATGGAGCTCGATTCCAAGCTTGACTTACTGCCGTTCTGGCTGGCTGACAAATTTGGAGATTGAACATATACTGTAAAAGCGTTTGAAGACAATGATTTCCCGGAGTGGTTGCCACAGCTCTGGTGAAATTATTGGCGAGCGGAAGAAGTATCAATTATTTGAGCCTCGAACACGTTGCATTCGAATAACTCGTGATGCCTCTGGCAGCTGGCGGCGATTTTGCTGATAGTGCTCCCAAGCAAAAGACGTGTCACATACACATGAAAACCAACAAATGTAATCGCTATCTGATCCATGGCAAGCTAAGGCGACATCAGGTCGTCGAATGGTGAAACAACTCATGTAGGCCAAATAGCGGAAGTGGGAACTGTGCGACGTCCCACACAAAAAACTTGACCGCGAACTGTCGCGATTTGAATGAAATGGACAAATGGACCATTTGAATCGTGATGTGTGGCCCTTATGGCCCGATACCATACGTGGGCAGCAAGAAAATTCTGGGGGGGTTGCAAGATTTTTTGAAGGTCGAAAAATGGCCTTAAAAATGGTGGTATGGCGATAAAAACACCATTTTTCGACGTTTCTCATCAAGCACTATCCATTGGCATCAAAAAATTGCAGAAAAAAACGAAAAAAATTTTCAAAAATTGAATTCTGGGGGGGGGGTATTTTGATTTCTGGGGGGGGTATTTTGGTTTCTGGAAAAGGTGCATACCCCCAAACCCCCCACGCCCAGGTGTGCCCGATACTGATCATCCCATTGGGAATATGGCAAGTAAATGCGATCATTAACAAACTCTGAGTCGAAGCCAAAACGACCATTTAAGGCATTCATCGGCACAAGAATGGCGACAATGGCCGCATATGACTCTGCGGGTGAATCTACGAAAACTACACGGATATCACTGGCTGGGACATATGGCACAGTCAGTGGCGCTCTGCCAAAATGCTCAAAATACCAATGACGTTGAGCCATGATACGACGGTAACGCTGAGGTTCAGCACGCGGGCTTACAGGCACTCTATCGGCAATGAAGCCGGCATGCCCTACAAATGGAGACTCTTGACCCGTAGGTCCTAAGCGTAGCTGCAAGCGTGCAGCTGCCGCATGCAGGCTATGAGGAATTCTGTGACATTGGACGACGTGTGGCCATTGCAGATTGAACTCTGGATGGTTGTTATCCAAGTTTTCTGATGGTTTGTCGGACATAGTTGTGTAAAATAGGGTTCTGAAAAAGGATAAACGTTATTTGGGGGAACCGCATGATTGGACTTAGACATAATGAGTAAACGGACGGGGAACGCATTCCTTTTTATGACGTTTGCTAGCCAGTTATTCTGAAAAATCTATGACTATCCCAGGGCAAACGGGATGACGTGAGACCTGAACTAGTACAATATCGCCTGGAATATATGCGCGTTTCTCCGAAATTAAATCGGAAAATAGCAATTTAGACGTGCAATAACCTATTTCGATGAACTAAGTGAGTCACAAGTGGATTGTGAATATAGACAATCCGAGCTGTTTCAGAAGTTGGCAATTCGGTGATACGATATGGACCCATTTGCTTAGGAGCAAGTTTGCCTTGATTCGATGGAATAACTGCTTTGTTATTCAGATAAACAATATCGTTAACCGAAAAAGTTGTTTTGGAAACATTTTTATCATATTGTTGCTTTTGATGTGTACGCGCTTTCGCTAAGTTAGTGGCTGCAGCCTCATGTAAGTCACGTGGGAGTGAACTAGGCTGGCTAAGTACGCTTCAACTTGGTTAGACGATTCAGGGTCAAGGGTTAAATCATTCAAGATTTGAATATCTAACGGAAAAGACGGCTCTCGACCATAAAAAGTAAGACAAAAGGCGATAAGTTCATCGAGGCTTGAGGCGTTGCTCGATAGGCAAACAACGCAAATGGGAGATACTGTTCCCAATCATATTGGTCACGAGCACTTAGCTTTGATAAACAGTCAATCAACGTTCGATTATACCTCTCCACCAGACTATCACATTGGGGATGGTACCGTGTTGTAAAAATTTTCTGGATATGCAAAATTTTGCATATTTCAGAAACTAATGTTGATGTAAAATAAAGTCCTTGATCTACTGTCAAAAAACGTCTAGGCACACCGTGTCTATGTATGATTTCACGTAGCAAATGATTTGCAATTGTAGTAGCTTTTGTAGCTTTTATGTCCGAAACAGGAAATGCTCCTACATATTTCGTGAAATAATCCATGAAAACTACAACTTTATCGTTTCCAGAGATAGATTTTGGCATGTGAAGACAGTCACAAGCGATGAGATCAAAAGGAGCGCTAACTTCAATCGGTTTTAGGGGTACCGATGCTGGAATTGACGAAATCTTACGTTGCAGATGCATGTATGGCAATTTTTACACCATGCAATGACATCGTTTTCATTCTTGGCCACCAATATCTCATTTGGATATTGGGCAGAATTTCGGGCTGAGAAATGAGCACCAAAAATTGAATCATGAAATTCGGATAAGATAAAACGACGTAGAGATTTAGGTATGACGAGTTGATAGATGACGTGGGGGCTACGTTTGGGTTGAAAACGTCAAAAGTAGATCTTGGCTGACGAAAAATTCATCGCGATACTTCTTCTCGGAAAGATCATCGAGGGAGTGAATTTTGTCAATTTCAGGGTCAAGTTGTTGCTCTGCTAACAGTTTAGCTGACGTTAGCATTTCTGATTTTTCTGCATCATCAGCATATTTCTTTCATAATATACCGGTGGTACATTTCTTTTCACGTTTGACGTAGTTATTGTATGTCGGGCGGATTATCATCCTCTTCCGACTCTGACTTTTCCGGATTCTAGATTGGCGACATTCACTTTTGCTATTCTTTCAGCTTTATGATTTCGCTCATTTTCATCATATTTAGGGTGACACTAAAGTAAATCGGCAGCACAATTATAAGCACCGCGGACATACACAATTTTATACGTGTATTCTTGAAGCTTGACTCCCCATCTTCGAAGACGACTAAACGGGTCTTTGAGTTTACTAGCCATGTTAAAGCTTGGTGGTCGGTTTCAACCACGAACTCTGTTCCATAAAGATAGTGACGATAGTATTTAATCGCCCACACAACAGCTAGAGCTTCTTTCTCTGACATGGCGTAATTACCTCATTTCTGAATTCAAGACTCGGCTTGCATAGCTGAGTATGGAAACGATTACCCGACGGCAGATGCTTTTGGGTAAGAATTGCACCTAAAGCATAGTTGCTGGCATCAGTTGTTAAGATAAACTGATGTTTGTCGTCAAACTTTGGCAATTGTAGGATTGGCGGAGAAGTGAAAGCATCCTTGATTTTTTTCGAAAGCTTCTTGATGCTTTTCAGTCCAAACAAAAGGGATATCTTTTCACAATAAGTTGAAAAGTGGCTTAGCTACTTTTGCGAGATCCTTTGCAAACTTTTGAACCAATGTACAAGACAAAGGAATTTTTGTACGCCTTTCACATTTTCGGAGTTGGAAAGCTTCGTACATCTGCAACTTTCGTTGGGTCTGGCGCGATCCCAAAAGAACTAATTCTATGCCCTAAAAATTGAACTTTGTTATGGGCAAAATGGCATTTGTCAGCTTAATGCGCAAATCTGCGTCACTTAAGGCCTTAAAAACTTTCTCTAAATCTTGAAGATGTTCTGGAAAAGTTCGAGAAAAATGATGATATCGTCGATGTAAACTAGGCACTTGTTCCAGTTTAGTCCTGCTAGAACTAATTCCATTAAGCGCTGAAAATCTGCTGGCGCATTTTGAGACCAAAAGGTAGCACGTTGAATTCATAGTGACTGACAGGGCAAATGAAAGCTGTTTTCTCCCATGATTCTTTATCTAACGGGATCTGCCAATAAACTGATTTGAGATCTAGTGTAGAAAAATACGCTGCCGATCCGAGAGCATCAAAATAATCTTCAATTTGAGGTAAACGGATACACTTGGGTCTTGGTCACTTCATTTAGGCGACGATAGTCTACAACTGGACGCAAAGAACCATCCTTTTACCGATTAGGAATAACGGACTAGCCCATGGGCTTGTAGTTGGACGAATCACTTATCAGCTAACATTTCGTCGATAACTGCTTGCAGTACTTTTGACGCAGTGTTACGACGCAATATGTTTTTCCTGTGATAAGGCGGACTATTGCCTGTGTCAATATGATGCTTAAGGAGTGGCGTTCGGCCTAGAGGTTCTCCTTTTAAGGCAAAAATTGAGGAATAACACTGGCACAGATCATGAACCTGCTGTTGCTGATGAGCATTTATTGCCGTACCATTTAGGCTATGTTGATCGATGCAAGTTCAGACGCTCTATCGTCTGATAGAGGGCGACATGAGGTGCTACAATTTCAGCTTCAGTTGTTGAACTTTATGAATTCTCCAATATCTATAGTGATAGGTGATTTAGACGTATTACAGACTTGAAGTGAAAACAGGAACTGATGTGTCGATGATAGCTGGTGCGACGAACAGTGATTTGCCTTAGCATGTGAAATCATTATCAGGTTCCAAAGAGCAATTTCATCATTGAATTTGACCACAACAAACATATCCTGGCGTCACAATTTTGTGACGCGGTTGAATGACAATTGATTCGGTAACAGTTACGCGAGCACAAACTGGACACGCGGTTTGCGTATCAGGGTTTGCGCGTAAATGTTTTTTGTCATTTGCGGATGGTAATTCGACACGAAAACCATTGGCAAAAGCACAATCTTCCACTGTGTTGACGAAAAGTAAAGCTTGTTTGCAAAAATCAGAAACCTAGAAACAAATCTCCCGGTAAGTCATTGATGACTAAGACAACAGCCGGGTGGTTTGTTCTGCGACTGTGATATGCATGATATAGGTGAAATGCACGGTTGCTGTCATTTTCCAATTCCGTGAACAACATGCGCTGCTTGCTGGTGGCAATTTTAAACCTACGCGCAGAAAGCACTTGTGGTCATCATTGTGACTTGCCGATCCTGTGTCAATTAACGCAGGGCTTTATTCCATTGATTTCTGCTAATATTGTAGGCAAATTCGTAGATGCATGGCTAACAAACACTATTAGCTGCATCCTGAGTTTTGACTTGCGAGTTTAGCTTTTTGTAGCTGCTAAACGTTTCTGTAACGATGGTATTCTTTGAGAAAAGCTTGAGATGCAGCTGTTCCAAATTTTCGGAAGTCGAGACAGACGAAGTTACGATGTTTTCGTTATTAGATGACGCTTTGGTCCGGATTGAGTTGGGGGAAACGTAACGGTGGGTGTGGATGATACCGAATATGTAACTGCCGGGGGATTAGAACGCATAGGTTGCTGCGGAAATTGTCAGTACGCGTTATTTGGCTGATGATAATTCTGGGAATGTTCTGTCTAAAACGTTGTTTGCATACATATTTCATTGTCATGGCTTGTGCAGAATTACTGTAGGGATTACTGTAGTTCTGACGATTGCCGTATTTGCCAAAAATCATTGCTCGGACGTCAATCTTGACAGGAGTCATAATTTTGAGACATAGATGGATACTGTGAGTTTCGAAACACACGAGAATTATACAGTGCGGTAGTTCGATCGCAACGATGATGAGTTGTTTTGAAACATTGGCCTGGATTGGCTATGGTATCGATTCGCGTGCTCACTAGAATTGTGAAGACTTTGCTGTTGCGATAATTTCGGTTGTTGTTTTGCTGACGCCGAAAACATTCATCTCTGGTGAGGCCCATGTGTTTGCAATACACGCAATATCGTTGCGCTAAAACGTTAGATGTCTCTGGACGCGATTGACGAAAAGATGTAGATTGACGGGGGTCTCATTTAGACTATCGTTGAACGCCAAAAATTATTTTTTGGCAACACGCTACTAGTTATTGCAGCGGCTGTTGCTGGTAAATATGGCATAGGCTGCTTAGATGAAGCATACTGTAGGTTTGCAAACTCTATGCAACGCGCCGCACCAGAAAATCTTGAAGCGGTGCTTCAGGCACTATTTTGTAAGCTTTTCTCGCGATATCTGGATTCATCCCTTTTCTGAGCTGATGATGGAGCATTTTCTCAAATGCTATCAAATCAACGAATTTCTGGTTGAGCTCAAATGAGATCTTCTGACGTAATGCCAAAAAATAGCGTTCACAGACTCCGAAGGGTGCTGTTTTCGCTCAAGAAATCTATCAAACAATTTATCTGAGTCAATAGGACAAAACTCTGCAATTAATGCTTTGTTTCGTGAGTTCATAAAATTCATTGAAAGTTGTTGGGTAGGGAGCAAAACAATCTAGTAGTAGTCGTATAGGTATCGAAAAATGATGGCAACAAATCTAGACACGATCTTTCATCAATTCTATAGCCATTTGCTAATCGCTCAAGTTCATGAAAAAATCCACGAATATCTGTTTTTTCACCTTGAAAAAACTTCTTATTGGCTATCGTGTACTGAATTTGTTACAAAAATGGACCTCTATTCATAGAATCAGCTAGGTATCGAATACCTGTATTCTCTGAGCTATCAGACAACGTGTCACGGTAGCGATGCCGTGAGAACGTCTTGAAGAAGATCCTATGACGCCTGGGACTTTCCGGCCGGAAGTCAGTAGCAGTCAGGATAGTGAACTCTTTGGTTCTGTTGAATCTGAGGCAGGTTCTGATCCAGTGGGATCGATGCACCTGTATTTGGCACAAGAATTTGATTCTGCGGAATATGCATCGCATGAAGTGGCGGTAGTTCAGCATTTACAGGATTAGCTTGGTTCGCTACCGGCTGAACGGCTGGCAAACGATCTGTGCACACAGTGGACACAGTTCAACATTTGCAAAACGAGCTAAATGTTGCTGTTCAGCATTTACAGAAACGGTAGGACGCGATAAACGTGACACGATTTGCTGATTAGGAAGCACTGGAATAGACGAACGACGGACAGGCATTGACTCAGAAAGCTGCACGCAGCGAATCCGAGTCAGCATTTGCAAAGCGAGCTAAATGCTGCTGGTCCGCATTGCAGTGACATTTGACACCAGTTGTGGTTCAACAGGCTGCAAATCAGGGTTTGCAGGATTTGCATTTTGCAATTGTGCATGCACATGTTCATCGGCTATACATTCAAGCCGGTTTCTAAATCTTGCATATGTGCAAACATTGCACTAAAAGATTAATGGAATTGCCATTTTGGTCTCTGATTCACATTTGTGTCGGAAACCGATCGTTGCGGATTAGGAATTGTCGTTTCATTCAAAATTTGACAAAGAGTGATATTGTCGTCGTTTGCAACTTGATTATCTATCGGAGAGTCAACACTGTTGTCCTGAGTTTGGACTCCTAGTGTTTGATTTGTATTCACAATGCTGTCTGCGCTTGTACAATTTTGTGCACTGGCGCTATGATCAGAATCTGAGTCATTTATTTTACTTCTATATGATTTCGGAGTATTAGCCTGCTTAGGCGACTTATCTGGGGTTTTTCTCCCCGTTTTGGTCATTTTTCCTGCTAGTTTCTTGCCTGGCATGGCAGACAGGTGAGATTAGGATCAGGACAAAAATTTATGTCCTGGCCAATCTCGACCAAGAAAAAATACGCACACGAACACAATAGAGTCAAAAATGCACACAAACAGTAAAAATGTTAAGAATGCACACAAACACAATATGGTTACACCAAGTGGAATATTTTTGAAATTTTTGGGCAAAAAATGAAACCATGTTAGCTCGGCCGGTTGTCGTGAATGACCTCCAATGTAAGTGTGAGCCCGGCTAAGCTCTACACTCACTGCTTACTTACACCCTAGCTTAAGCTCACGCGCTCGCACGAAAGGCGACTCGGGGGTAAGGCCCGCCCTGGCTCAAGGTAGCCCGGCCCTCAACTGCACGCACCTGGTGAAACTTACTTACTTAACCCCTTTTGAGATTAAGTACCATTATAATGTAAGTTCCTTGAAAACCTAATTGAGGGCTCAAAAAGATTATTATTTAACTTGTTTTGGGGACCGAATTACGGTGCTTGAAAATACGAAGGTTCCTAAGTACAGTAGCACAAGAACAGAATTCAACAGCACGGAAATTCAACCGAGCCCAATATCGTTAATTAAATAATTAATTTTACAATATTTTGGACAGAAAATTATGAAGCAATAAAAACGCGACAGCATGAAGATGCATGCTGCCGACTGTTGTGTTACGCTTGGTTAAAACAACACTGTAATTACGAGAGCACGTAGCCCGCCAACGGCATACAACAAATGCCATTAAGGCACACAAATAAAATAACAAATGCGTAGGGGCGAAAAAGCCTGCCCACTACGTGACAAAAATGACGAGATTTCCCTGCAGCCACGCAGGGGAAAACAAGGGAGACTATGTGCGGAAAAACACGTCGCACGGAAAAGAAAACGGGCACAGCATAGAAGCTGGCAAAAACCAGAAGCCCATGTAAAACGAAAAAAAACTTAAAGTGGAGGAATGATCGTCAAAACTGCGCTCGCATGCAGTTTTAAACGATACGAAAAAGAGGCGTATCAAATGCGGACAAAGAAATGTGGAATGGATCTACGAGAATAACAATAGGCCTATGGGCAAAGCTTACGGTAAAGAATATACAAATGAAATAGACACGAATATGAGACACACACATATGGAGTTTTAACACATGTATGATATGATAGCACACATACCAATTCAACAAGTCGCATTAAGCCCAAGTGCCCATTTTCCTATCCCGGATTCTTATTGAAAATATGTGTGGGAAAGGAAATGAAGATATGATAATTTTAAGAGGGAAGGTGGTCCTGGGCGACACACTAAAGTGTTACGCTGAGTGGTCGCGTATGTGCAAATAGAAATTACACAAAATTGAGCATCTGGGTCAAACAGTCAATGGAATGTATGTACAACTTAGCACAAAACAAATGGAATTTCGCATTGAACCAATGCGGCAAAAACGGGGTGTAGAGCCATCTCTACATAAGTGATATATTTCCGCCACGCACATAATTTTCTTCGCCTCTTCTTCATACTTATTGCTACCCTGGTAAGTATAGTTACATTTTTGGAAAACTACTTCCCTGGAGGGGTCAGATGCGAAAATTTTTTTGGATTTGAAGATAGCCGATTTTTGCTGAAAATTTCTTTTACCCAATGATTCAATTTTGAACGTTCCATTTTTTCAAATGGGTGGTAAGAAAATTCTTCATACTCCGCCAGCTAAAAAAGTGCCACCGCAATCTCGCTCCTTGCGTCAACCGCAAAATGATCATACTAGTTCTCTAACAAACGATAATAATAAATTACCCTCTATGGCAAATAATACTTCTGTCATACCTTCGCATAATGAATCGACTACCGGTAGTGTCCGTTCAGGAACCGGAAATTCTGCCAATACACTTGGTGAAATACTTTCTGACGAAACGATTGTTAATAATGATCCTAACTTTTGCGCGAATAATAATAATAATCAACCTGAAGACAAAGCCGTTTTACCTATTCAAACTTTTGATTTGGAAAGTAATGCTTCTGAAAAGCAAAATGAGGACGAAAATCGCCCTAATTCGACAAATTCTGATTGAATTCTTTCGACTGTTCTTGAGAATATTCAAAAAAATAAATTCTCAACATGCGCAAGAAATGCATCAAATGCATGATGAAAGTAATAATTTACAGCTTACGGCTACGTTTTCTGGTCGCCCTGAGGCTAATCAGCATACGTGGGCAGCAAGAAAATTCTGGGGGGTGCAAGATTTTTGAAGGTCAAAAAATGGCCTTAAAAATGGTGGTATGGCGATAAAAACACCATTTTTCGACGTTTCTAATCAAGCACTATCCATTGGCATCAAAAAATTGCGAAAAAAACGAAAAAAATTTTCAAAAATCGATTTCTGGGGGTATTTTGATTTCTGGGGGATATTTTGGTTTCTGGGGGGGGTGCATACCCCCAAACCCCCACGCCCAGGTGTGCTAATCAGTCTTTGTGATCTCATACTGACAGAAACGTAATTAATCATGTACCTATCGAATTACCCAAACGGCGTATCGAACAGTCAGTAAATACTGAAACCTATTTCGATAATTCATCACCCGTCATTTGGCCTCCAATTAATAATCCTAAGCCTTAGGTTGTACTCGCATCCGAAAAAACTTTTGTGCCTATTTTACACATGAGTGAGTGCTCACCTGTTGAGTTCGCGCCTATTTCCTCAGGTATTTGTGAGCAGCATGCGCTAAAACTAGTGATGTAAAAGATCATCTGGATCTGATCTTTTTATCCAGATTCAGATCCAGATCCAGATCATCTGGATCTGGATCTGGTTATTTTCTGATCTGGTAATCTGATCTGTATCTGGATCTGCCAGAAAATCAGAACCCGATCTTTATCTGGATCTGGATCTGTTTAGTCAAGTTATATCTGGTTAAACAGATCAGAAAGTTATTCTTGCACGATGGTAGGTATTCTTTCTGTTTTACGATTTGCTGTAGATAGGTTATTTAATTAGTCGTAGCCTTACATGCATGGATTGTGTCCCAACAGCCCTACCAGTCCCAACAGCCCCACTGTCCCAACAGCCCACCATCCCAACAGCCCCACCAAAAAATCCCAACAGCCCCACCTAAAAATCCCAACAGCCCCACCCATCCCAACAGCCCCACCAGTCACAACAGCCCACCGTCCCAATAGCCCCACCAATAATTCCAACAGCCACACCAATCCCAACAGCCCCACCAATAATTCCAACAGCCACACCAATCCCAACAGCCCCACCAATCCCAACAGCCCCACCAATCCCAACAGCCCCACCAATCCCAACAGCCGTACAAATCCCAACAGTCTCACCATCCCACCAACCCCACCGTTCCAACAGCCCCACCGTCTTAACAGCCCCACCAATAATCTCAACAGCCCCACCAGTCTCAGGAACCCCACCAATTCCCAGGTTGATCCACCGTTTCAGCAGTCCTACCGTTCCAACAGTCGCACTGTCCTAAGCACACATAAGCGTGGGGGAAGGGATGTTTAGAGTTAAACCCCCAACCCGAAATTCTGGTAATCCCCCAAATTATGTTAGACCCCCAGAACTTTATTTTTAGCACATTTCTCGGTCACTTTAAGCCAACAGACCCACAGAATTTGTTCGCTGCCAATGTTGGTTCCAACTGTCCCACTGTTATAATCATAGATGCACAGCACGATCGGTCTGGAGAAGGAGTTTTGAGCCAAAAATTGACCTCAAAACTGGTATTAATGTTAAAATTGCGTAAAAACTACGCTAATCCACAGTTTCTGGCTATTTTGAAGCAGATAGCGTGAAAGTTTTGATTTTCATTTAATTTTAGCACTTATCTTTCCTTTTTCACTAGAACATTTTTTATTTTTTCTGGCAGTGTAAAGTAGACCATAATGAGCAGGAATCCAATCTTGCGAAATGACTCGAATGAGGCAAAATCCTGGATTGCGCACAAATGCTGAAGCTTCAATTCTGGCAGGTTTACCAGTTTCTCAGGTAGACTTATTCTGAAAATGTAAACATGCACACTCGTTTAAGGTCTTGATGAAATATACGAATTCGGTAAATAGTCAAAAAAATATCTGTCATAAACAATTAATATTGCCTGATTTTATTATATCGTATAATAGCGATTGCAGTAATGGTGAGGCTGCTGGGATTACTAGTGGGGCTGCTGGGACGGTGGGGCTGTTGGAACGGTAGGGCTTTTGGGATTGGTGGGGCTGTTAGGATTGGTGGGGCTGTTGGGATTGGTGGGGCTGTTAGGATTTGTGGGGCTGTAGGGATTGGTGGGGCTGTTGGGATTGGTGGGGCTGTTGTGATTATTGGTGGGGCTGTTGGAACGGTGGGGCTGTTGGGACGGTGGGGCTGTTGGGACTAGTGAGGCTGTTGAGACATCACCCATGCACGCGGGAGTGGGGAGAGGGGTCTGCTCGGGGTTTTTACCCCCCAGATCTGTGCTGACCCCCTGAATGGCCAAAAAGTGCCGCTGACCCCCATAATTTTTTCCTTTCAGAAAAATTTTTGAAGCTCTGCAGAAAAGTAACTTAAGTGATAAAAATGTATTGAAGGTTGTTTTTTGACATAAATTATCATCAGAATTGACCTTTGAGAGACTTTTTTGCCTAAAAATGGGAAAATCTTAAATTTTTCCGAAATATCTTTGTTGAAAAAGTTGTTTCAGTCGATTCGCAACATCGAGAAACGTCTAAAAACTTAGTGCCCATGGGCCATTTTTATCGCTTTTTTGATGTTTGAAAAAAAAATTTGACCTTGACCCCCCAGAATTTCTATCCTGTACATGTATAGTTTTAGTAGGTGCATCTGTCATTTTTTATGAATTTTAACAGCGTTTTTCTTTGTAGAATTGAAATTAAGCTAATTTATTCATAGTATTGCATTTTGTGTTGTTAGGTAAATGTATTGTTTGTTATTTGACAGTGATCCCCTGAAATAATACACCCTTTCTTTCTTACAAGCGATCGAAAGAAGCATTTGTTTCTCCTGTTTAACCACAATGTTGCCAAATTCCAGACATCTCACGTTCCTGTGAAAATTCAATGCCGTTTCGTTTATAAAGTTGTCAATTAAAGCTGTTGTAATAATTTTTACATTTTTATGCCTCAATTTCATGCCCATTGGTACTTTTTAGACAATTTTACTGATATCATTATTATGCAAAAGCTCTAAAATGCAAATTTTCCTTGGCTCTGCCCCAGACCTCTCTGGGGAGGCTCTTATATTAGTCCTGCCACCCAAGACTCCCCAATCCATGTGGGCTCGGGCGCTTTACGTCCTCCTTTTCAGCAATACAAATTGCTGCACAAAAAAAATTTTATCTGGATCTGTATCTGTATCTGGATCTTTTTAAATTTTGATCTGGCAAAACGATCTGGATCTGGATCTGGCTATTTTCTGATCTGGTTATCTGATCTGGATCTGGATCTGTCAGAAAATCTGAACCCGATCTTTATCTGGATCTGGATCTGGGTAAAAATCTGGATCTTTTACATCACTAGCTAAAACCCATTTCTGCGGATAATTTATCTAATTCTGCGCATATTTCACAGCGAGCATTAAACCAGCAAATTGCTGAATTCGCACTCAATTCATCACAATTTTCGCATCGGCCTTTAAATCAGTTAGCACCTGAATTCGTGCCTAATTCTGCAAATAATATGGCTCAATCATCCTTAAACCCGCCACCCTTGCAATATTTTTCCCCCTAATGCGGAATGCACGCCCATGCAGCACACTTCGCATCAGAGGAGCGATAATTTTTTGGCGCAAGGTAATGTATTATATCCTGATGACGAATCAATGCCTATCAATGATAATATAAACGCGCCATCAACGAGTCAGCGTCACATTACGTTCTTAGATGAGGACACTAGTAATTTGCAGCATGAATATTCGTGTCGCTTGCATCGTAGTCGCAGTTCGCGTCGCACTCGCCATAATTCGAATTCATCTGCTTCTTCAAATGAAGGGTCATTGGTTGCCAAGGCCATTAATTATGGTCCATTTTTACAGCAATTACATATTCCAGTCGCTGCTAGGAAATCTTTTCAAGGTGAGAAAATGGATATACAAAAATTTTTCAATGAATTTGAAAGATTGGCAAAAATTTACAAAATTGACAAAGCTTGCAGAGCTGAATTTGTGTCATCATTTTTCGATGATTATTTTTTGCTTGCATCGTAGTCGCAGTTTGCGTCGCACTCGCCATAATTCGAATTCATCTGCTTCTTCAAATGAAGGGTCATTGGTTGCCAAGGCCGTTAATTATGGTCCATTTTTACAGCAATTACATATTCCAGTCGCTGCTAGGAAATCTTTTCAAGCTGAGAAAACGGATATACAAAAATTTTTCAATGAATTTGAAAGGCAAAAATTTACAAAATTGATAAAGCTTGCAGAGCTGAATTTGTGTCATCATTTTTCGACGATTATGCTCTAAGTTTATATGAAGCGTTGCCTGAAGAAGTGCGTAGATCATATACAAAAACTAAGTATGCTATGATCGCGGAATTTCGTCCACTTGATCACGATACTTTATATGATCACTTTCTTGACCATAAGCAACAGCCACATGAGTCCGTGCAAGCATATTATCTCGTGCTTCATCAAGAACTTAAGCGCACACAACCCAAATTGAAGTCGACTCAACACAATTTAATTCCATGCTTAGACATCAATTAAAGCGCGGTATGCTACCCAAAATTTCAACTGTAGTGTATCAGCGAGCGCCGGAAGCCCTTCTGCATGAGTTTTTGCATAATGCTAAATGTACAGAGTATGCTAATTGCCAACTTGCAGCGAAAAAAGCGCTAACACCCTACGTTTTGGCAATTGCTACTCCTACTGGAGGTGCTATTCCTAAAGAACCTGTACGTTTTGTGAGCAATGTTGATTCTGATTGTGCACTAAAACCTATAGTGGCTCAAAACGACCCAAAAATGAGGAATCTTCATCGCGTTAATTTTGCACATATTGTAAGCGCACTGGTCATATTCAAGATGAATGTTTTAAATGGCTAAAGCAGCGCAAATTAGATGAAAATGCACAACAATCAAAACATTAGCCCGCCACGCATCCGCGTAGTCAGTCAGCATTCATGGAATAATCGTAGTCGCTCTTTGTCGCTCCCGGACTATAATAATTGACAGCCATCTAAGCCTAGATATTGCAATCAAAGCCAAAATCTCCAACCTATGTCGCAGAATTCTGACACACGTTTTGAATCAATACGCTCGCGCCCAATTTTTCGACAAAACCATAATGACTATGCGCCAAATTATTGTCAAAATTTTCAAAATCAGCCTTATGATAATCGTTTTCAATCTTATGATTATCGCCAAAATAATCTTTACGTGAGTTATCCGCCAGAACCGCGTAATACTTATTATAATTCTACTTATTGGTCTGCGCCATATAATTACTCACCTCATGTCACGCACATAGCGGATTACCAACTAGCCAGAGCTTTACCCCCTCCACAACCGCCCTTTTTGCCAAAAAATATGTGAACACGGTTACCTCTAATTCATCTGAGGCTAAAAAGCATGAAGAAAGTTTTGCATCTCGAGATTTTTGGAAGAATATGAAAGATTTGTAACTGCTATCAGTATGCCTTTTGAACTCCGGTTCAAATGCCTATGACGGGAAGGTAATACCCTAACAGGCTTCATTCATGCTGATGACGAGCTAAGACGGGCTATAGCGGTATGCCTAGCACACTCACCAGGCCATTATGCACTAATCGATAGAGCCAATCTGTTGCTCTCTTAGTTGCATCATTATGCACAAATCGATAGAGCCCGTCTGTAGCTCTCTTGGTGTTGCTTCATCGGTATTGCACACTGCCTTTTCAACAGTGCTGCAGTCGAGTTTTAACCCGTGAGTTTATGCTCCAGGTGGGCATAAAACTCAGCCAATCCTCGTTTTTGTTTGAGTGCTGGTTCGGCTCGTGAAAGCGACTGAACACTGATCAGTGGCGGACCTTCGGGTCTGCCCAGTTTTGTGAGACTCTTACAGATTGCAACAAAGATTAGCAGTCTACGAAAAAATGGCGATATCCCCACCCTAAATAAGGATTCTGAAACTCCAATTGTCAGTCATGCAGGTACAAATTTACCACCATCCTAGCTGAAATTCATGGTGTTAAAATCCCGGCACTAATTGATAAAGGCTTGCAAGTCACAATGATGACTACTGCGGCATTTTTAAGACTTGGTTTCAAGTTACCACCGAAACAAATGTCTAATATAGTGCACGGCATAGGAAACATGACAGCAATTGTTTGCTTCAAATTTAATATGACTATAACTATCGCCGACTATACTATCTCCGCATTAGTGTCTATTATCGATAATTTGCCAGAAGACTTACTTCTCGCTTTTCATTTTTGCCATTCTGCATTGCTCTGGGTGAATCCCATCGAGGATTGTGCTTTTATAAATGGTATAAAATTAAACCTTTTATTGTCTAACGAAAAATTGAAGTTTTGTGCCAATCCTAATGCTAAAATTGCATGTCCTATCTGTGTCCATTTGTCAATTTTGGAATTAATCACTAGTTTGCAGCGTCACAAATTAATAACATTAGCCTATATCAGTCACGGTTCTTACAATGCTAATGTAGCACTGTTTGAGCCTACTCCCGATTTTATGCACAAAAGTTCACTTTTTGTCGCCCCTGCTATCATCGATACATCACTTAACGTTTTTCCTTTGTGATTCTGTAATATCTCTAAATCGCCTATTCAAGTCAACACAGGAGAATTGATTGGCTCGTTAATGCCAGATGTTGATGTGGTGTCCCATATTGCTGTTTCTGACAATTGGTCAACTGAACTTTTCTCTTTGATAAATAAGGCTTTTCAAGGTTGCATCGTTAACTCTAAAGAACAGCAACAAAGCCGTGACCTATGCCAAAAATATAATTCGATATTTGCGTTAAAAGGCGAACCGCTTGGTCAAACTCCACTCGTTAAACATCATATTGACACAGGGGATAATCCCCTGTTGTAGGCAAAACATACCACGTCAAACACATGCATAGACAAGTCATGCAAAAAGTAATTAACAAAATGCTCGCGGAAAACGTCATAAGACCAACAACAAGCCCCTGGGCCAGCCCTTTATTTTTAGTTGGAAAAAAGGATGGTTCCCTTCTCCCAGTTGTGGATTAACGCCGCTTAAATAATGTGACAAAAACTCAAATTTACCCCCTTCCTCAAATTGATGATTATTTTGATGCCCTTGGGTCTGCAGCCTTCTTTAGTACGCTAGACTTAAAATCTGGGTATTGGCAGATCCCCCTTGACAATAAATCATGTGAAAAAACTGCTTTTATCTGTCCCGTAGGTCACTACGAATTCGAAGTGTTAGATTTTGGTTTAAAAAATGCCCCTGCCGATTTTAAACGACTTATGGAATTAGTTCTTGCTGGGTTAAACTGGAAAACATGTTTAGAATATATCAACAATATAATTGTTTTCTCGCGCACGTTTTCCGAACATCTAAAAGATCTATAAAACGTCTTTCATGCATTACAAAACACGAACTTATGGGTTAAACCAGAAAAGTTCCATTTAGCGCATGCTGAAGTCCAGTTTCTGGGCCATTGCATCAGTTTGCTAGGTATTGCTCCCGACTTATCTAAAATTGCCGATTTAGTCGCTTTTCCAGTTCCAATAACGGTGAAAGCTTTGCGAAAATTTCTCGGTCTAGTGCGATGGTTCAAAAAAATTGTGAAAGATCTCGCAAAAATTGCGAAACCACTTTTCCGTTTATTGCGAAAAGATACTGAATTTATTTAAACCGATGAGCCCCAAAATGCTTTTTGATCGTTAAAAGATGCTTTTACATCGCCCCCAATTTTGCAATTACCTAAATTCGATAACGATCATCAATTCATATTGACAACCAACGCAAGTAATTATGCGTTAGATGCGATTCTTACGCAAAAACATCTGCCATCTAAAAATCGATTTATTCTCGGTTATGCTAGTCGTGTTTTAAACTCGGCTGAATGCAATTATGCCACTTCTGAGAAGGAGGCTTTGGCTTGGGAGTTGTATGGGCAATTAAGCATTATCAACACTATCTCTATGGTAAAAATTCATCGTGGAAACCAATCATCTGGCGCTAACTTGGCTTGTAAATATAAAAGATCCTTCGAGTCGTCTAAGACAATGGGGTCGAAAATTACAAGAATACGAGTACAAGGTTGTATATGTTCCAGACGCATATAACTGTGCCGCTGATTTATTATTACGTCATCCTAAGTACGATGGTGATGAGCAATGCTATAAACTCGAATGTAAACCCATTGCTAACATCGCTAACCTCGAATCTGAAGCATCTGAGTCTGAGGAAGAAAACAAACTTCCCAATATAAGACAATCAACTATCATGCCAAAATCACAAACTGCTCAAAAAGATCATCCACAATTTTTTATGAACAAATCATGCTTTCCAATGCTGAAAAAGCAGAAATTCTGTTGCCTGCAAAACTCCTCGCTGAACAATGTCAAGATGACGAGTTAAATAAAATCCGTGAATTGCTCAAAGATCTGATGACATGTAAATATCGCAACAAATTTTTCATGTTAAATAATATCTTATATCGCAGATTCCAGCCAAAGCGCGCAGCTAATATAATTCATCAACTTGTGATTCCCAAATCTCTGCATCACTTCATCTTAACTGAATTTCACGATTTCATCTTTGGAGCCCATTTTTCTGCGCAAAAATTTTGCCTGCTATTCAGCTCCGTTACTGGTGGCCTAGAATGGAGAATGATGTGCTTGCGTGGTGCAAAAACTGTGAGGTGTGTTTGCAGCGCAAGGTAGCTAATAATTCTACCGCAATATCCCTGCAACCCATCAAAGTTTCATAACCTTTTGAGCTAATTGCGTATGATTGCTTACATATGCCGCGTTCAACATCCGAAAACGATCAAATCATTGTCTTCATGGACTATTTTACTAAGTATGTCGAAGCGTTTGCAGTGTCTGATAATAAAGCATCCACCATCGCAAATTTATTCCTGCGCAAAGTTATCCCAAGACATGGAGTCCCAAAAGGATTCTTAACTGATTAAGGTTCAAATTTTAAATCAGCCCTTGTTTCGGAAATTTGCAAATTGCTAAATGTGCAAAAAGTTTTCACTACTCCATACCACCCCAAGTGTGATGGGTTAGTTGAACAATATAATTGCACTCTTATTGATGGACTATCTAAATTAAGCGTGAGAAATCAGTACGACTGGGAACAGTATTTGCCTTTTGCATTATTTGCATATTGCACAACGCCACAATCATCTACGAATATTTCACCATTCAAGATGCTGTATGGTCCTGAGCCATCGTTTCCACTTGATATTCAGTTATTAAACAATCTCACGTTAAATCCTAATCTTCCAATGTCGCTAAAAAATATCTCGCTGACTTAAAAATAACAATTCTTAATTTGCATGATATTGCTAGCAAAAATCTCGGTCAAGCTCGTAAGCAACAGAAAAAGCAATACAATAAAAATGCGCATGAAAGTAATTTTGCAGTCGCCGATATTGTCTATCTAAATAATAAAGCAGTCATTCAACGCAAAATTGGAAAACTCTCGCCTAAGCGAATCGGCCCATATTGCATCGTTTTATTACCAACACCCGAAACAGCTCGAATCATTTATCTGCATAATCCACTAATCGAACATCTTGTTCATCACCATCGCCTCTTGCCTGCCCCTAAATTGCCCTATTCCGATCTAATTACTGAAAAGTAAGCTTATGTACCAGGTGATTTTGTTTTAGTCAAATTGCCATGCCGACCTTTGTGTCCAGCAGTTGTCATAAGTTTTTGGAATAAGCGGGCCGGGAAAGGAACTTGAGGGAGTGTGCACCTGTTCGTTTATTAATTGGATCTAAATCGGCACATGCTGTACCATTAACTAATGTTTCACCTTTTGCAGAGCCATGGCTGAGCAACGTGTCCCCACAGAAGAGGATCTTATGGACAGAAATCGTCCAGCGTTTTGCGTTGGTGAAGACAAACCCCATACCGCCGCCAAATTCCTCATAGCTATGGAAGCTGCGGCTGCTGTAAAGCAGTTTTGCGCTTACCAGCTACCTATGCAAATGCGATACTATGAGAACGATGAACATCTTGCCCCAAATTTTCGCAATTGTCATGCAGAAGAAGGTCCAAAGGTCCAAACCACTTCAACCATATTTCAGCTCAATGTAAATGGTGGCTCAAGAACACGGAACATGTGCCACTCCGGCACCATATGTTCCTGCAAACAATATTTGCCAAGTCACATTTGTCAATTTGCATGAACAATCCTTCAATGTGATGCGTACACTACTTCAGCCCAAAAATGCGCTGAGCGGTCGATTTTTCTTTGGCTTCAAAAAGGAGCTTGTTAATGACCGCTCCTTCATAGAATTTTGCATTTGGGAACGCTATTGGCAACAGGTGCATCCCACCTATTTTGAGTTCAATGGATCTTTAGTGCGATACATTCAGCTCGCCAATGTCCATAACCAAGTTTTCAGCTGGGATATCTCCCATTTTCCACATACCCCTTTCGGGTTGGCGGAACTGCTAGTTACTCCAATACAGAACGTCAGTCTAGCTTGCCACGACCCCAGCAACAATGAAATCGCCTACTTTCATGTTTACGGCCTGCATAGTCAAGATATCGCGCGCTATTTGCGAGTTCGCAATGGAACAATGCCGTTGCGCTCCATTTTTCAAATCAACATTCGCGATACTCTCAAAATGAGCCACTTTTTCATGCTGGAAAACCGCATCAATGCAGGAAATCACAGACTCAAAACCCTGGCTTTGTTCTTTTTCGACCTGGAACCCAATTCCACGGCACTTACGCAAATTGGTCAGGCATGGAAAATGCCCTGACAGGTCCTATGTTGCAATATCTCGCACTAGACCCGATTATTTCACTTGATGTCTACATGCTCATCGACTTGTACTCGCCAAATCTGGGAAAAATTTCTCCTAAGAAAGTGCCGGAAGGTTTTACTTTTGAAGGCAATGAATTTGCAATCCAACAAGCGCCGCCGCCAGAGCCGCTTTATATCAAATTGTCAAAAATACCATTTGGCATGATCAGAAAGCAAAAAGCCAAACAAAGAGCCTATGTATCACAGAACCGAACCAGAATCAGATGGCAAAGATCCAACAATGATTGTTCTGGACGCCTACAAGCCAGAATCGCCAATTACCGCGCCAGTCGCACCAACTACTCCGCATCTGCCATTGCCAACACGAAAAGCAATTGTTGATGCGATCATTGCTGATATACCGTCGACTTTGACTCAACCACCTGAGCAAATGGAAGGCGTTAGTTTTGAAAGATTCCCAGTCTCGACCGCGACCAGCATTCCGCTGAGTTGGCCTCTGGATGTCAAAAATTTACCTTCTGTTTCACAGCCTGCAGCAAGACAAAAGACACAAATTACGACCACAGAAGTTATCCCATCTTCAGTCGCGCCACCACCCACTTTTGTGACGCCAATGGATATTTCAAATATCATGTCTTCAATGGCTTTGCCATTTCCCATCGCCTAGCCATTACCGTCAGAGCAAATTCTTTAAAAATCGCAGCCAGCTACGACTGAGCAGAGCGTACAAGCCCCCATTGAACAACCAACGCCGGTGCAAGATAATGCAGAACAGCGGCGCACATCCGCTTTCGCAATGCATTTTCACCTAATGATGCAGTTGACCCAAATGAGGCCAACTTATTTGTCCACCAAAAATTGCTATAATTTTTGTGATTGGCTTAGGCCGAGGGCTGGCATGGTAATATACAAAGGACTGTGTGACAATACGCAGGTCTACTACAATGCGATATATGCTCAATATTTGTGATATTGTAAAATCGCAAATACGCCAGACAGGCCTACAATTTTGCCAAAGATACCCATCAAGATGGAGGAGGAAAAAAGCCACTGGAATCAGGCTGCGCCATGTTTCATAACGCAGCCCTGTGTTTTCCATAGGCTGTTCTATCCTGATCCATTATTCACTTGAAATCGCATGTTCATAACGACGGGCTACATGCTCTACAAAGTTAGCATTCCATATGTGGCAACTCATCCATTTTTGCCAATGCCCCCGGAAATGAACAAATGAGGCGGAAGCACGCTATCGCCTAAATTTTTCCACATCACATACAGCCACAGACCGACCATACGACACCACTTTGCATCACAATTCGACAAATGATCAACATATTCAAGGTGTTTCAAGAGTTCAAACGCGAATACGAAATGACGTTCAGCCGCGAACCGATTTTCGCCACACCACATGTGATGCAAGCATCGTCGCTAATGTGCTGCATGGATCAACGCTTCTATACGTTTGCAGCTTTTTATGGCAATCCTGGAATTGCCTGGCGAATGTGTGAGCAAATACATTGCATGTTGCTTGCTGCGTTTCTTTGGCCTGACTTACACCCAATTTCCGAGGGAAGCATTCCCGGAGTTCCCGGAATTGGCGGAAGAAATTGAGGATCCAGTCACCTTACATTGCAATATCCAATACATTTGCAAAGCAAACAATCCGGAATTATCAGTGCCCGCCCAATTTGGCTGTCACAAATTGCATCAGCACTCATTGTTCTATCTTCAGAAAAAGTTACCAGACGAGCTAGATTGCATTTGTCAAAGTGCGAAACGTCATCAAGCTCAAAACTGTCTCGCACCTTTGGAGGGTCCAACTGAACCCCGACCAAAGATGAGGTGCAACGTTCTTGCTCTTTCCTTACGAGTGCAGATCAACACGCGCCAAGCTCAAATGATCATTTAACAAGCAGAGCGTGAAACAATACCAATGCCACCAATGCTGTGCATCACAGTCAGCGCGTCGCCTAGGCTCACTAGTTGTTTCATCTAATATCTGTCGTGAGGATCAGACTGTTTACATGGAACGTCTGTGATCCTATCACGAGGCCATTCCTTTTCTATGAGCAAGTCGCCGAGATCGAAAAATGTATGAGCACACTCAATGAGCATATCAAGCCAAGCAACAAAGAAAAGAAAGATGCAAACACCAAGCAATGATCCACCAAAAACTGTCGGATTCATCATGGCCATTGCATTCAAAACCTGGACCCTCTTTTTCTCATTTCAGGCAATCTCAAAGTCAAAAGCCGGCAACATCAAAGCCTTTTGCACCAGTGGTACAACGTCAGCAAACCCATCAAAGGCCGCGTTCAACACTGCCGCCGCGATCACCGTCACATTTGAGCGATGGTTTTGAAGGTTTTGGCCATTTCATAACACCAACATGTTCACTGCCGTGAGGACTTTGACAATTTTTGGCGGCCGGCTACACCATCTAGTCAACCACAAATTTATTATGGGTTCGAGCAGCCATCGCCCGATGCTATTTCTTTTGATGAGCACCGTCCGCTGTGCAAGCGTATGCAGCCATGTATCGAATCGTCCAGCAGCAATCGCCCATCATCTTGTCGCGATCCAAACTCTCATGACTCTAGCAATTTGTCGCAACAATGTTCAAGCCGTTCGTCATATTTCTTCCTGACAACAAAACTTGATTTCAAGCAACGCCATTAGCTACTATTAGCTTACTAAATTGGACTCTGCGATCGATGCTGGACTGGCCAGCAGCTTCATCAATTGTTGCCTCATCAAATTTCGTGCCTTATCATAAAATTTTTTCTTCGTCTTGCCAGTATTTTACTTGTATTATTTTAACATTCTTCGTGTCTTAATCTCGTCATTTTATCTCGTTGATTTAATCTCGTCATTTGCTCAATCATTTTCGGCCTTATCTTAAAATTTATCTAAAATCTACTTAATTTTCTTTATCTTAAATTTATTTTTCCGTTCTCAACACTACTTAACAGAGGCTCAGTCATGGTTCACAGCCTCTATACTTTTCAATCCAAATCTTTCTCCCCCTCCCTTCCCGCCCATCCACAGGAGGTGGGAAAAAAATTTATCAAATTACTCAAAATTCCCCCATTTGTTGGGTCCCCAACAATTTTATCAACTTTTGGTAAACTTTTATTCTTCCATTCAAAAAGTTCGGCTCGTGATCCAAATTTTTTCTCGTTGAGCGGAGGAGTGTAGATGGTGCATCTACTCGTGCCGCACATTTGCGGTTAGAAAGCAATTTACAGCGTTCGTTTTGATCAACTAGTCGTAGATATACAATTTTGGCGCGCCAGCCGTCAAGAAGCGAAGTGTTCGCTGTCGGACCTGACTCCAACAGTAGGACGTGCGGAGACTATCTAGCCACACACACACACCTGGGCGTGGGGGTTTGGGGCGTATGCACCCCCAGAAACCAAAATACCCCCCACAGAAATCAAAATACCCCCCCCCCCAGAAATCAAAATACCCCCCAGAATTCAATTTTTGAAAATTTTTCTCGTCTTTTTCGCAATTTTTTGATGCCAATGGATAGTGCTTGATGAGAAACGTCGAAAAATAGTGTTTTTATTGTCATACCACCATTTTTAAGGCCATTTTTCGACCTTCAAAAAAATCTTGCACCCCCCCCAGAATTTTCTTGCTGCCCACGTATGGCCACACAGCGTTGATTGGTTGTGCTCTAACATCACATACGTACTACAACAAGTACGCCAGAGTACGCCTGTGGATATAATACACAACCGACCACTAATCCGGTTAAGCCTGTGTTGCGATCGGAAAAATCAATAATGTACATAGTGCCGTCTTCTTATCGCATTATGATTGATATAAGCATATTTTCATTTTTAGTATACTGTCCCCCATTATCATTGTTAGTTTAGTTTGGCATTGCGTTTTTAGCAAGTAGTCGACCTTCACGTGTACAGCGTTTTATTTTTGTCTTGTCAAATGACTTCTTTTTCTTTATTCTTGTTTGGTGTACATAAACTTAGTTAGCAGCTACCTAAGAGTGCACTATACTGCAGGTAGACTGGAATTTTGGTTGGCCAGCCTTCGACATAATTTATAGCTGGATAATTCAGGTGAATTCCTTTTAGTTTTTCACTTTCTCAAAAATTCATCATTCCACCTTTCGATCTAAAAAAACTTTAAAAATTATTATATAATTTTTATAGAGGATGACAGCCCGGTGTAGAGCTCTGTGTTGTTGTTTTTATTGTTCATTGTGCTGATTGAAACCAAAATCGTAATTAATTTCGCCATAGGTAATCTGATGCGAAATATTTTCTCAATTCTTTTCGCAAAAATTATTATCTTGGTCTAAAATAGGTCTATTGACCTCAGGAAAATTCCAGGGTTACTTAATTACTGCTGTATTAGGTACTCCAGTCGTTTCCCCCAAAATCTCCCAAGCTACGGACAAAGCTAGGTCCAAGGAGATTTTAGGTAGTAAGTACCAAGGGTCAAGAGGTAGAATGAAGGCGAATCGCCGTAGCACCCTGACCAGCGCTAAGGTTAGCCAGGTACTTATGTAAATCCTGAAGGTACTATAAATACAGAGCCGCACTGTGTTTATGGACTCAACACAGATACGGGTGTATTTGCCTTCGGGACTTACTTAGGTACCTAAACTGCTCTCAGCGCTGGTCAGGTTCGCAAAATCGCAGGGCGATTTCGAATCAGTTGACCCTTGTAGACCGGCTTCAACTCCCTTGGTCCTAATATTGCTGACCGCTTCTCATCGGGAGTTTTAACAGCTACGCCCTAAATCCTAACACTTGTACCTACCTAAATCCCGGAATGCTTGCAAGGTCAGTTGACCTATCTCAACCCAACTCAAGTTGATAATTTAACTTCTTCTCTGAGGTCCGGGTAAATCGAAAATGTTTTTGGTTCTTAATTCGTGTAGCACTCTAAAATTTGAATACAACAGCAGCGAGGTCTCAACTGGTCAGTCATCATAAAATATTAAATATATTTTTAGTTATTTTAGGGTTGAGAAAAGATGATAGAATTTCCACAAAACAAATAAAAGATAAGATCATAAATTATTTACCCTTTTTTGCTCTGCTAAAATCCATAATAAAATAGTCGTCGTAGCCGCCCTCCAAACCTCAATAGAGGTTATCAGTCACTGGGTGGTGATTCTTTTCAATTTTATTACACAAAATGTACAATGCACGGCTGCAAGCCGGCACTAAAACTAATACGCTAAAGCTAAAAACGCAACAATGCCAAATTGTCAGAACTCCGACAGTAGTATACCCTGCGACCCTGGGGTTACAAGTCCGGAACTTTGTAATTCCGGAACTTAGAAGTTCCGGAAGTTGCCTATGCTGTAGCATAGGCAGAGGCGGTCAACAGCTGAAAAACGGGGGTTAAAACGTGCGCCCTGGCTTTGACAATGTGCGCCCTGAGGGGGTTCCTGTGTTATAATATAGGCGGGGTTGAGGGGTGCGCCCTGAGTGCGCCCTGGGTTGGTAATGGGGTAAATAAGCCTAAGGAGATCGTCTCATAAGCTTGAGGGTAGCAGTCCTTGGGTAGTTCGGGTACTTGAAGTTCGGGAACTATGTAAGCCTAAGGGAGCCAGCTGCTCACCACACGGTGCAAAAAAGAAATAAATTTGCTTGGATTTCTCGAATATATGTAGCTGCTAAAACCATGTGAGATGGGGTTTAATGCGACTACAGCGCCGTCTTTTTCATAAGTATGAGTCATGATTGTTCCTGAACTTTAAGTTCGGGAACTTTGTGAAAAGGTGTCCCAAAAGTGCCGCAAAGGCCTAGAAGTGGCGCATAAGCGCCGCCAATGCCCATAAGCGCCGCCAAGGCCCAAAAAGGGTCTATAAGCGCCGCTATAAGCGCTACTGACTGTCTCACTGCAAAATACTAAACTTTTATTTGGTTAGCTCTATATAGCTATGTTGACAGATTTAGGATTGCCTTTTCGTAAAGTAAAATGTTGTAAAATTTCGTTTTTTATGAAGCGAATGATGTAAAGAATGGTCAGAGTGACTAAAATGGCGATACAGCTTAAAAGTTCATTAGAAATCGCACCGAGTTCTTCTTTATGCACACATTTTACATTGCTTTCTAGGCACCTTCCTTCAATATTAATTCCTCGAAAATTTTCATCAATTTTCATACAGGTTTTACATGCAGGCTCAAATTTCACAGCCTCGAGTTTTGGCAGACATGTTGTTAAATTTTTCCAATCGGAAAGTTGAAAATCACAGCTTTCTTTCAAGATTATGTTTTGAACGGATCTAGGTAGCCTATTATAGTCTGCTAAATTATGACAAACTATTGTAGACTCATTTACATATATATATATATATATATATATATATATATATATATATATATATATATATATATATATATATATATATATATATATATATATATATATATATATATATATATATATATATATATATATATATATATATATATATATGGATCAAGCCCATATGTAAAACGTAAGAGCACTAACAAGAAAATCATCTTTTCTAATGTAAGCAGCACTGCTTCTATTTATAGTCTATTGGTGTCTAAAATGCAATTTTACGATAGTTTTGCCGAATTCAAAAGGTACGGGCAGATCTTGATCACTTTTAATGTTCACTTCAATGGTATTGAATGATTTCTTCAGCACGGGTATATAATGCGGACTAATATATGCGTGATTAACAATATCCATGTATTTTCCTTCTATATTCACAACCTGCAGAAGTTGCGCAAAAACGTTTCCAACAATCTGAGGCTCAACTATATCGCAATATACGTAAAAGTTATGCATTCCGCCTAGCATATCGGGTGAATGGTGGGCAGCTATGGTCAGTTCCTGGGCAATAGTATAATTTATATTTTTAAGCTGACTATCTAAAAAGCCCAACATATACATCAAATGACTCCCCAGAGCCAGGGGGGCAAAAACCCAGGGGGAGTTATTTTTGAAGAGGCGTAAGTCAAGAATCAGCTGTCAGATGGGGCTCAAATTTTCAGAGTATGTTAAGTGTATGTTGGGTATGCTATGTACAAAAGTTTAGCACGCAACCTACAGTATGCCAGCATCAGTTTACACTTTTGCGTAACTCAAGAAGCAACAATAGGATTAGGCTCAAATTTCCAGAGTATGGTAGGTGAAATATGATATATACAAAATTTTAGCGCGCCACCTACATGCCGATTACACTGCTTTTTCAGTTGCTTCCCTAGAACCTTATCTTATAGCGTGTGTAGTGTTATAACATAGGCAAAAGGGGTAAAATCTTGCGCCCTGGCCCAAAATCGTGGTCGCGCCAGGGCGCAAATGGGTTGGTGACCTGCCCGGACCTACCCGTGAGCCTAAGCAGTGCCTGGGGGACCACTAGCAAGGCTGGGGGTCCTGCAAAAAAGGGGTGCTCTACAGTAACAGCTGGTTCCGGTACAACTTTTCCCGAAACAAAGGCAATATAAGTTGTGGGTAAGGGAATATTGTTGTATTTTGGGGGGACTAGTGTAAAGTGTAAAGCTGGTGTAAAGTAACGTAAAGCAAGCAAAGGGAAAAAGTTTTTTCCTACAATTTTAGAATGTTAATGCATCAGCTTCATTTTTTTACAGTAACAGTTGGTTCCGAAACAACTTGTTCCGAAACAACATTGTCAGTGTGTGTGTGTGTGTGTGTGTGTGTGTGGGGGGGAGAGTGTGTGTATGTGTGTGTAGAAAATGGTGGTTTCCCACCGCTAATAACCTGCTTGTTTGGCCGTTTAATGTAAAATAGACTGAAACATATTGATTATAATAGCCTCTAAACAGACACATTTAGGTAGTAATATAGCACATTGACGAAGCAGTGACGCATTAGTAATATTGCGCATAGGCGGAAAAATTTTTTGCAGCTGGTTATATCGCGCATTGGCAGCCCGTTTGGAATTTATCAACTAATAATAAGCACATTTTTTGTGATACAAATTTATCGACGCATTCTGTTGACTAGCGCATTGAAGAATCAATTTTTTACAATAGGATTAAAAGGAGTGAAATTAATGATCTCGCAACGCATCAAGACGCCTAATTTTGGAATATCTTTTGCAGAGTTTTTGTAAAGTTTAAGAATTTTTGTAGAGTTTGGAAATTTTTTGTAAAGTTTGGAAAATTTTTTGTAAAGTTTGGAAATTTTTTTGTAAAGTTTAGAAATTTTTTGGTAAAGTTTGGAAAATTTTTTGCAGAGTTTGGAATTATTTTTGCGTGCTTAAGCATAGGACTTTTGCAGAGTTTGGAAAATTTTTTGCAGAGTTTGGAAAATTTTTTGTAGAGTTTGGAAAATTTTTTGTAATGTTTGGAAATTTTCTCGTAAAGTTTGAAAAATTCACTATTTAATTCGGCATTGCTCAAGCTTTGTTGATACTATTTTATATGCCATATGTAACTCATTTTTGTGTTTTGCACCTGTAAGAATCATTTTTCCGCTTGTAAAGAGCAAAAATGTTACATTTCTAAATTTGTATAGTAAACCAGGAAACAATTCTACTTCGTACATGCATTTCCCATTTAACATCTCATAAAATTTATATAGACTAATATGATACCCTAAATAAGCAGAACCCATAATAAAATCATTTTTTAAGTGATTGAGAAAAATTTTTTCAGTGATTTCAGTGATTCGAATTGAGGAAATACAGCATAATAAGCACAGAGTTGGGATAAAACTTAAGACTCATTTCAGCAAAATTTGATATATGTCTTGTGAATTAAGTAAACAGTGCGTATTTCAAAGATTCCGAGAGCAGTGAGCCACTTTGAGCATACAATTAAGAACCACTAGAGCTGTTCAAGTTGCGTACCTATGGAGGTGAAGTTATTGCACATAAAGGTGACAAGCTAAAGCATGGCTTGAAGACTGCGTATGAGCAAGAATAAACATGAAAAAGATGAAATAATCCAAAAGTACTGAATTTTGTACTTATAACCTCCTAAAACTCAACAAATTTCATGCAGAGTTTAGAAATCGTCTGATGAGATTTCAGGCTAGAAATTATGAGATTCTTCACAATTTATTATGTGAACACATGATTTTATTGATTTAAATTAAAGAACAAGTGCTTGTGATTTTGGTCTTATGGGTGTAATTGGAAATTGCTTTTAAAATAGTGTAAAAATCCTTGTATTTTAGCCTTAAACAATGACATAGTACTCTGGATGAGTTAAATACAATAGAAGAATAAATACTACATGTGTTTGAATCTTTTTTGTATAAGGCTCTCAAGAGGTATATTTCCTCAACATGCTAACAATATTTTTGATCTAAGTGAACAAATTCTTGTATTTTTTGGAAACTTTTTTGTAAAGTTTGGAAACTTTTTGTAAAATTTGAAAACTTTTTTGTAAAATTTGGAAACTTTCTGTAAGTCTATAAAATTTCTTTCAAAGTTTGAGAAATTCAAAGCACAAACCGGAATTCCTCTTGTAGAAATCAAAAAGTTTCTTGCAGAGTTTGGAATTTTCTTGCAGAATTCGAGTATTCTTGCATTGTTTCTGAAAAACATTGAGAAATCTGGGGATACAGAGGAGCTTTTGTGAACTTTTAGAAATCTAAAAACAATTTTCTCATCCGAACATGGAAAACTTGCAAGATTTGGTAATCTAATATTAGAAAATGAAATTAAGGAGGTAAAGGTTCAGCAAGTTTAATAAATATGAAACAAATTGTCCTGTATATTCTTGCAAATGAACAAAATATTTAGTCCTCTTGTTACGGCTATGTGTTACTTTGACCACTATCAAAAACTACCCTTTCTTTACAACAAATTTATGTAGTTTTGGCTAACATAGAGGCCAAAATTTCCTATTTTAAACACAGTTTTGTGCCAAATATGGCTCAAAACATGGGAAATTCTCAACGCAAAAGCCTCATATCTGTATATGGAATGCATCTTTCTGTATGTGCGAAGGATTTTACCTTTATGCGACTATTTTGCTGTCCAAAACATACATTTTGTACTGATGTCTCGGCTAAAAACATGTGCTTTTGCTGAAGAAAACGAGAATAAACATAGAAAATAAGCATATTTTGATAGCAATAAAACATGACCAGTTTCTGATAGTAGGGATAGCCACCTTTTCTGTCTCCAAAGCATGAAAATAAAGAAAATGTAAATGCATTTGTAGGAAATTTTCGAATTTTTCGAAATTTTCGAGTTGTTCCACTCCATTGCTCAAAATAGTACTTGTTATTAAAACTCTAGAATTTTCCCGCACAGAAAGGTAAACTTTTGCACCCAGCGGAAGTTCTCTAGGAAAAAAGAATCAAAAATTTATGCTAAAATAGATATCATGTATAGCACCGACATAGCAAAAGGCAGATAACTGTGTGTTTTAAGAATCATTCTGAACATTCTGGGAAAAGTTTGGTCTCCATGTGCACAGTAGTTGAGGGTTGAGACACATTTTCTGGTTGATCTTAAGAACTTTCAAACAAGGAACAGGCAAAAATAATACAAATAGATGCTAAAATGGAAAAATGTCAGTACTGTTCAGAAAGTTCTTAAGATCAATCAGAAAATGTGTCTCAACCCTCAACTACTGTGCACATGGAGACCAAACTTTTCATAGAATGTTCAGAATGATTCTCAAAACACACAGTTATCTGCCTTTTGCTATGTCGGTGCTATACATGATATCTATTTTAGCATAAATTTTTGATTCTTTTTTCCTAGAGAACTTCAGCTGGGTGCAAAAGTTTACCTTTCTGTGCGGGAAAATTCTAGAGTTTTAATAACAAGTACTATTTTGAGCAATGGAGTGGAACAACTCGAAAATTGCGGAAAATTCGAAAATTTCCTACAAATGCATTTACATTTTCTTTATTTTCATGCTTTGGAGACAGAAAAGGTGGCTATCCCTACTATCAGAAACTGGTCATGTTTTATTGCTATCAAAATATGCTTATTTTCTATGTTTATTCTCGTTTTCTTCAGCAAAAGCACATGTTTTTAGCCGAGACATCAGTACAAAATGTATGTTTTGGACAGCAAAATAGTCGCATAAAGGTAAAATCCTTTGCACATACAGAAAGATGCATTCCATATACAGATATGAGGCTTTTGCGTTGAGAATTTCCCATGTTTTGAGCCATATTTGGCACAAAACTGTGTTTAAAATAGGAAATTTTGGCCTCTATGTTAGCCAAAACTACATAAAATTTGTTGTAAAGAAAGGGTAGTTTTTGATAGTGGTCAAAGTAACACATAGCCGTAACAAGAGGACTAAATATTTTGTTCATTTGCAAGAATATACAGGACAATTTGTTTCATATTTATTAAACTTGCTGAACCTTTACCTCCTTAATATCATTTTCTAATATTAGATTACCAAATCTTGCAAGTTTTCCATGTTCGGATGAGAAAATTGTTTTTAGATTTCTAAAAGTTCACAAAAGCTCCTCTGTATCCCCAGATTTCTCAATGTTTTTCAGAAACAATGCAAGAATACTCGAATTCTGCAAGAAAAATTCCAAACTCTGCAAGAAACTTTTGATTTCTACAAGAGGAATTCCGGTTTGTGCTTTGAATTTCTCAAACTTTGAAAGAAATTTTATAGACTTACAGAAAGTTTCCAAATTTTACAAAAAAGTTTCCAAATTTTACAAAAAGTTTCCAAACTTTACAAAAAAGTTTCCAAAAAAATACAAGAATTTGTTCACTTAGATCAAAAATATTGTTAGCATGTTGAGGAAATATACCTCTTGAGAGCCTTATACAAAAAAGATTCAAACACATGTAGTATTTATTCTTCTATTGTATTTAACTCATCCAGAGTACTATGTCATTGTTTAAGGCTAAAATACAAGGATTTTTACACTATTTTAAAAGCAATTTCCAATTACACCCATAAGACCAAAATCACAAGCACTTGTTCTTTAATTTAAATCAATAAAATCATGTGTTCACATAATAAATTGTGAAGAATCTCATAATTTCTAGCCTGAAATCTCATCAGACGATTTCTAAACTCTGCATGAAATTTGTTGAGTTTTAGGAGGTTATAAGTACAAAATTCAGTACTTTTGGATTATTTCATCTTTTTCATGTTTATTCTTGCTCATACGCAGTCTTCAAGCCATGCTTTAGCTTGTCACCTTTATGTGCAATAAATTCACCTCCATAGGTACGCAACTTGAACAGCTCTAGTGGTTCTTAATTGTATGCTCAAAGTGGCTCACTGCTCTCGGAATCTTTGAAATACGCACTGTTTACTTAATTCACAAGACATATATCAAATTTTGCTAAAATGAGTCTTAAGTTTTATCCCAACTCTGTGCTTATTATGCTGTATTTCCTCAATTCGAATCATTGAAATCACTGAAAAAATTTTTCTCAATCACTTAAAAAATGATTTTATTATGGGTTCTGCTTATTTAGGGTATCATATTAGTCTATATAAATTTTATGAGATGTTAAATGGGAAATGCATGTACGAAGTAGAATTGTTTCCTGGTTTACTATACAAATTTAGAAATGTAACATTTTTGCTCTTTACAAGCGGAAAAATGATTCTTACAGGTGCAAAACACAAAAATGAGTTACATATGGCATATAAAATAGTATCAACAAAGCTTGAGCAATGCCGAATTAAATAGTGAATTTTTCAAACTTTACGAGAAAATTTCCAAACATTACAAAAAATTTTCTGAACTCTACAAAAATTTTCCAAACTCTGCAAAAAATTTTCCAAACTCTGCAAAAGTCCTATGCTTAAGCACGCAAAAAATAATTCCAAACTCTGCAAAAAAATTTTCCAAACTTTACCAAAAAATTTCTAAACTTTACAAAAAAATTTCCAAACTTTACAAAAAATTTTCCAAACTTTACAAAAAATTTCCAAACTCTAAAAAAATTCTTAAACTTTACAAAAACTCTGCAAAAGATATTCCAAAATTAGGCGTCTTGATGCGTTGCGAGATCATTAATTTCACTCCTTTTAATCCTATTGTAAAAAATTGATTCTTCAATGCGCTAGTCAACAGAATGCGTCGATAAATTTGTATCACAAAAAATGTGCTTATTATTAGTTGATAAATTCCAAACGGGCTGCCAATGCGCGATATAACCAGCTGCAAAAATTTTTCCGCCTATGCGCAATATTACTAATGCGTCACTGCTTCGTCAATGTGCTATATTACTACCTAAATGTGTCTGTTTAGAGGCTATTATAATCAATATGTTTCAGTCTATTTTACATTAAACGGCCAAACAAGCAGGTTATTAGCGGTGGGAAACCACCATTTTCTACACACACATACACACACTCTCACACACACACACACACACACACACACACACACACACACACACACTGACAATGTTGTTTCGGAACAAGTTGTTTCGGAACCAACTGTTACTGTAAAAAAATGAAGCTGATGCATTAACATTCTAAAATTGTAGGAAAAAACTTTTCCCTTTGCTTGCTTTACGTTACTTTACACCAGCTTTACACTTTACACTAGTCCCCCCAAAATACAACAATATTCCCTTACCCACAACTATATTGCCTTTGTTTCGGGAAAAGTTGTACCGGAACCAGCTGTTACTGTAGAACACCCTTTTCCAGGACCCCAAGACGCTGCTAGTGGTCCCCAGAGCGCTGCTTAGGCTCACGGGTTTGGTCCGGGCAGGTCACCAACCCATTTGCGCCCTGGCGCGACCACGATTACGGGCCAGGGCGCAAGATTTTACCCCTTTGCCTATGTTATAACACTACACACGCTATAAGATAAGGTTCTAGGGAAGCACACTGAAAAAGCAGTGTAATCGGCATGTAGGTTCGCGCTAAAATTTTGTATATATCATATTTCACCTACCATACTCTGGAAATTTGAGCCTAATCCTATTGTTGCTTCTTGAGTTACGCAAAAGTGCAGAAGTGATGCTGGTATACTAGGTGTGCGTGCTAAATCTTTTGTACATAGCATACCCAACACGCCTAACATACTCTGAAAATTTGAGCCCCATCACGCTGGTTCTTGATACGCCTCTTCAAGATTACTCCCTGGGCCTGGGAGTCATTTGATGTATATGTTGGGCTTTTGATAGTCAGCTTAAAATATAAATTATACTATTGCCCAGGAACTGACCATAGCCCGCCTTCGTGCTATGCTGGGCGGAATGCATAACTTTACGTATATCATGAGGTAGCGCGTTAGCGCGTACCTATAATATACTTAGGTACCCCCAACACCTGGGCACCCCCCTACAGCTATAACGGGACACTTCTGGAAGGTGCGGTTTTTTTTAAAAGAAAGATAATAAAAAAATTCGCTGCCCGTGTTTTTTTGTTTTTCTTGAAACTCAAAATTGACTGTGTAAAGAAGGTGTAAAGTTTTTGTGTAACGTTATAACATAGGACAAATTTTGGGACCTTTTTACTGCGGCATGTGGACAACTGAGTATTGATGACTCGAAGGATTGAACAGAATAGGATAATAGAGGGATGAATTCTACAGATGACACTTTTTTTGTTTTTTGAAATTCGCATTATTTATCGAACGGCAGTGTAAAGAGTGCGAAAATCTGGGGGTGAAAAAGCACTTTTTTGGTCGAGTTTTCAACCTTCCTATGTCCGATACTAACTCCGGTTATGAGGTTTTTAAAATGTTTTCTGACAGAAATGTAGAGCGGATCAAGGGCTACATTCTGCATATAAGCAAAGTCTTCTATGCTCTATGGTGAGTTAGATCCTGGGGTTTAAAGTTTACACTCTAGTGGATGGTGTAAAAAAACGGATTTTAACTAAGATTTCTCTGCCAAATTTTTCCGCTTATGAGTCAGTGCAAATCGAAGACAGCATTAATAAAGTGCCTCACAGGGGCTAAACATCGCAGCAAACCGCATTTAAAAAAACGCAATATTGAGTTATTTATGGGGGTGTAAAGTTCGAAATCAGAGGTAAAAATGGGCTAAAAAACACGTTTTTTCCGAAGTTTGATTGATAAATCATGCCAAATAATTTTTGCAACAGAATTTTGGCACACAGGAATGTACTACGATTTAAAAGCTACAAATTGTACCAAACCGAATTTCTTTAAACTCAATGGGGAGTTCGGTACGGAATTTTAAAGTTTACAGTGTTCTAAATGATGGAAAATACGTTTTTGTTGCGTTTTTTGTTCGCCACTTTCTCCGTCCAGAAGTCGGGATAAGTCTAATAGAATAAAAATAAAGTGCTTTATATCGGGTGCATGTCAAAGCAAATTGTCTATACATTAATATTTAGCGAGTGTAAAGTCAAAAATTTGGAGTTTTAAATGCGTTTCTGTCTTGTTTTTTCTGCCTGCTTCTCCGGTTACGAGTCAGGGACACGTTTATCAAGTCTAGAAATGGACCAGGAATCAAATTTGATATGCCAGTCTGGCGCATATGTTTACACTCTACGGTGTTGTAAAGTAGTTTACACCAATTGTTAGTTTGCCCATAGAACATTATGTAGACTTAATTTTTTCATAAATATTAATCGTAATATCGGAACAATATCAAAATTACGAATCTGACTAAAATCTTCTTTACACTAGGTGTTTACATGAAGTTTACACTACATATATATTTATCTTCGTTTTTGAGCATTCCTGAAACCTAATTTTTCTTGGAGCCTAGAAGTTTTCAAAGGATCAAATGTGAGACGTCACGTAGGCGCGTTTGTTTACATCCAACAGTGATGTAAAGTAGTTTACATTCATTGTTTATATGTCCTCAGACCATTGTAGAGACATAATTTTTTCATGAATGTTGATCATAATATCCGAGTAATTTTTTACACTGCATGTTAGCCTTTGTTCTAGAGCATTGCAAAAATCGAAATTTTTTCCTGAGATATAAAAATTTACAGGGAATGAAATATATACGTCAATTGGGCGCGCTTGCTTACACTCAGCAGTATTGCAAAGTGGTTTAAACCTAATGTTTATTGTCTTTAAAACATTATGGAGACTCATTTTTCCATAAATGTTGAAAGAAATATCGGAGCAATATCAAAATTACGAATCCGACTAAAATATTCTTTACGCTATGTGTTTGTGTAAAGTTTACGTTACGTGTTAACCTAATTCGATAGACTTGCAGAGACTTTGTAACTGAAGTCAAGAAATTTTCAAGGATTCATATGTGAGACATCAATTAAGTGAGTTTGTTTACCCTCAAAAGTAATCTAAAGTGATTTAAAAATTATGTTCAAGTGTCCTTAGATCATTGAAGAGATGTAATTTTGTCTTAAATGGGTTGCATTAAAGTTAAATCTTTCTTAGCCGTGTTTATAATATGTTTCACAAAATCTTGCACATGGAGAGCTATCGTTTAATTGATGTAAATTGCCTGCAAAAGTGGTTTAAAATGAACCAGCAATCACACTACTGTGCACAGAAGTCGACAAAGATATACAGCTTTATTGTAATCATGTACATTAATAAGCCGTAAACTGTTAGTATTCTCTACACCTAGTAGTTGTGTAAAGTTTGCACTATTCATTTGTTGTTAATATGTAGTCTATACTACAAATTTATTTTACTACCAAATCAAAGCGTTAGTGTTCCTTACATTTGATATTTGCGTGAAGTTTTTGAATTTTTGCCGAAAATCTTTGCCTTCTAATTTACCAACATCCCGCCTTTTCCATTTTCTTGAAGTTTAAAATCTTTTATAATTCTCTCATAATTTAATGGTAGGTTTTAACTTTAAGTTTCTCTTGGTTTACAACTCTCGCTTAGCAAGCTCATTTTTCAAAACTTTTTCATAGTGATCAGATTAGTTGCGTTTAGTTTGGAATTGGTGGACGGTCGTTATTTTATTACTCGGCTTAAATAAACCAAGTGACTATCTTTTGATTATTTTCTTCATCGCAAATTCAAACACCCAATTTTCAATTTGAAAATTGACCCAATTTTCAATTTGAAAATTGATCCAATTTTCAATTTGAAAATTGAAAATTGGGTGTTTTTCAATTTCAAAAGTCACAACACATTGTGCTTGTGTATTGATTGAGTGAGGATTTGCAATGTGAATTCGTTGGTTAAATTTTTGTGCTTGATTATAAGTGAACTGCACATTAAGAAGAAATAACTTAATGCAGTTTTAATTTGAAAATGGATGGTGTCAATAAGGTTGTCTTGTTTAAAAAGGATAATGCTGATGTTAAGAACAATATTGTTTTCCGCGTTCTTGGACTGTTGTCATTATTGTGGCATGTTACTGATTGTGTTTACTGACTGATGTACTGAAATCACGCTAATTAAAAGTAGTGTACTAGCAAAGAAAAATGCTCCGATGGAACAAAAAAGATGAATATACTTGGAATTGTGGATTATTATGGATGTAAAAGGAGGGGACTAGGAAAAATCTACCTAAAGTCGGAAAATCTGCTAAAAATCACACTTTCTCTAAGCAACGCAAAAAATCGATGTATATTCTGCGGCCTCTAAAAAAGTGTCTTTTTTAAATAATGTTCGAAGTTTCAGATAAGAGTGTATAAACGAAATCTATCAAGGTTACTTTTTTAAATTGCTGGCACCTGATTGATAGAAAACTAAGAGGTATTGTATTTAAAGTTGTTTTGTTTTATGAGCATTATAGCAAGCAAAGCAGGAGCCGATTGATTAGTGCACACAATCGTTTCGGGCATGCTAGTGTATCTACATTAAGTCTGTTTCAAGTCAACTTACGTGTTTCCTACTGTTTTTAACCAACCATGTCTTCAATTGTCTTCGATGTTTGCTATTTCATTCAATTGGCTTGGAAGACTGTTAGTTTACTTAATATCATTTCCCATAGCTACTGCATAGCTAACGTGCTGCTGTTTCAATCATTGTTATGGTTGAATATTTATTTTAATCTGTTGGCCGCAGAATATACATCGATTTTTTGCGTTGCTTAGAGAAAGTGTGATTTTTAGCAGATTTTCCGACTTTAGGTAGATTTTTCCTAGTCCCCTCCTTTTACATCCATAATAATCCACAATTCCAAGTATATTCATCTTTTTTTGTTCCATCAGGAGCATTTTTCTTTTGCTAGTTGCGATATAGTTGGGCCTCAGATTGTTGGAAACGTTTTTGCGCAACTTCTGCAGGTTGTGAATATGAGAAGGAAAATACATGGATATTGTTAATCACGCATATATTGAGTCCGCATTATATGCCCGTGCTGAAGAAAATCATTCAATACCATTGAAGTGAACATTAAAAGTAGATCAAGATCTGCCCGTACCTTTTGAATTCGGCAAAACTATCGTAAAATTGCATTTTAGACACCAATAGACTATAAATAGAAGCAGTGCGCAGCATACATTAGAAAAAGATGATTTTCTTGTTAGTGCTCTTACGTTTTACATATGGGCTTGATCCATATATATATGTAAATGAGTCTACCATAGTTTGTCATGATTTAGCTTAGACTATAATATAGGCTACCTAGATCCGTTCAAAACATAATCTTGAAAGAAAGCTGTGATTTTCAACTTTCCGATTTAGGAAAAATTTAACAACATGTCTGCCAAAACTCGAGGCTATGAAATTTGAGCCTGCATGTAAAACCTGTATGAAAAATTGATGAAAATTTTCGAGGAATTAATATTGAAGGAAGGTGCCTAGAAAGCAATGTAAAATGTGTGCATAAAAGAAGAACTTCGGATGCGATTTCTAGTGAGACTTTTAAGCTGTATCGCCATTTTAGTCACTCTGACCATTCTTTACATCATTCGCTTCATAAAAAACGAAATTTTACAACATTTTACTTTACGAAAAAGGCAATCCTAAATCTGTCAACATAGCTATATAGAGCTAACCAAATAAAAGTTTATTATTTTGCAGTGAGACAGTCAGTAGCGCTTATAGGCGGCGCTTATGAGACCCTTTTTGGGCCTTGGCGGCGCTTATGGGCATTGGCGGCGCTTATGCGCCACTTCTGGGCCTTTGCGGCACTTTTGGGACACCTTTTCACAAAGTTCCCGAGGCAAGAAGTTCAGGAACAATCATGACTCATACTTATGAAAAAGAGCAGGAAAGCGGCGCTGTAGTCGCGATTAAACCCCATCTCACATGGTTTTAGCAGCTACGCCATATTCGAGAAATCCAAGCAAATTTATTTCTTTTTTTGCACCGTGTGAGGGTAGCGACAGGCTCCCCTTGAGGCCCCATAGTTCCCGAACTTCAGGATTCCCGAACTGCCCAGGACTGCTCCCCTTAAACGCCGAAGACGATCTCCTTGGGCTTATTTACCCCGTTACCAACCCAGGGCGCACTCAGGGCGCACCCCTCACCCCCGCCTATATTATAACACAGGAACCCCCCTCAGGGCGCACATTGTCAAGAAAGCCAGGGCGCACGTTTTAACCCCCGTTTTTCAGCTGTTGACCGCCTCTGCCTGTGCTGCAGCGTGAGGCCGCTTCCCAGGAGCTTCTAAGTTCCGGAATTACAAGTTCGGACTTGCCGCCCAGGGTCGCAGGGTATACTACTTCCGACTGACTATCCTACTAGGATGACGACTACAGTAAAAGCGAAGTCAACAAAAACAAATTATCAACGATTAAAATAACTTTTTGCAAAATAGAATGTTCTAGAAGCTTAAAGCGGTAACATAGGTAAATTACTGCTGTTAGCATACTGCATGGTCATACTTTACCGGACAAGTGCCCAATTAAATTTTGTGCTGAAAAATATAGGTTAAATGAGAACTGAAGGCATAACCTCGAGACTAACACATCTTCAGGATGGCTGCTCGAATAGTTATATACTTCAATGCAGTATAACGATGTCGTCGGCTGGCTTCTACGCGAGACTGATGGTAAATAGTTCGTATAAAGTTCATATTGTAACTGCAGAGAGTTACACAGTTGGCGAAACTTGTGTTAGCAGTTCGCAGTAGTCACTCACATAGCCAATACAAGTAGCTATCTGCGATAGTGTACTGTGGGCTATGCCTTCGGTCTCCCGCTATTTCCCAGCATTTTCAGTAATAAAAAGCGATCTTCAGATGCGCGTCCACCGGTAGCATAGAGTTAAGTGCATGATAGTAGTAGTTGTTGCATTCATGCATACCGCTTCGTTGTAATCGGTAACCATTCGATCTGAGATCAAGGCGCTTATCAGTATTACGTTGGTTAGATCTTTGTTTGTTGTGCTGTAATGGTCCTATGAGGCCAGTGTAGTTAGAAGTTGTTGGCAGTCTCGTTGGCACTTTTTTGCTTGTACGAGTTGCGTACGTTTTTTGTTTTTCTTTTGCTTCTATTTAGCTGTCAATCGGCAATAGGCTG